>CM074727.1:130841056-131073556 GCA_037306005.1 Rhinophrynus dorsalis | reverse complement strand
AGGATTCAATCTCCATGCAGTCAAAGCCAGACGATGAACGTCTTCCTTCCATAGGTAACCCTGTAGAACAAGATCCACGTGGGAGGGAAGACTAAGAGGTTCAGCCACTGAGAGATCCAGAAACTCCGGAAACCAAACCTGCCAAGGCCGGTACGGAGCAGTCAGTCAGTCAGCCGCAGTTTCCGTATCACCCTGTGCAACAGGGGAATGGTAGGAAAGATGCATGCCAGAGGGAAATTCCATGGAATTGACAAGGCATCCACTGCTAGAGCCAGGAGATCTGCCTAGCGAGAGCAGAAGGTTGGAACCTTCCTGTTGTGTCTTGATGCCATCAGGTCGATGCACGGAAGACCCCATAACTGGACAATGAGGTCGAACACCTCTTGATGCAGTTCCCACTCTCCGCTGCCCACTGTTGTCGACTGAGGAAGTCTGCCAGAACGTTGTCTACGCCAGGAATATGAACTGCGGAAAAGGTAGGGACATGTGCCTCTGCCCAGGACAAAATAGCCTTGACCTCTAGCCAAGATGCAAGACTTCTTGTGCTGCCTTGCTTTTTGATGTAGGCTACAGCTGTGGCGTTGTCTGACTGTACCCTGACTGGCCAATCCTCCAGCTATGGTGTCCAGTGTTGCAGGGCATGAAATATAGCCCGAAGCTCCAGGACATTGATGGGAATGAGAGATTCCTCCAGGGACCACCGGCCCTGAGCATTCAAGTGCCCGAGGACAGCTCCCCATCCGGATAGGCTGGCATCTGCCGTCACTGTAGTCCAGAATGGCACTAGGAAGGGCCTGACTTTCAGGAGATTGTTCAGGTTGAGCCACCACGAAAGGCTCAGCTCCACGTGAAGAGGGGGAGAGAGACCGGGACCTCTCCAGGAGATCCAGGCTACCCCTGCATGCCAGAATTAGAAACCTCTGAAGTTCCCTGGCATGAGCCATAGCAAATGGAAACTCTTCTATGGTGGAAATTAACTTCCCCACCAGTGATGAGAACTTCTTGGCTGTAACCAGATCCTGAGACAGGACAGCATGGGCCTTCAGTGCTATCAGATGAGCCACTTTGTCCGTGAGAAACATCATCCCTCTCTGGGTGTCGAAAAGGAGGCCCAGAAATACCATCCTCTGTGAGGGAACAAGGTCTGGCTTGTCCAGATTGATGATCCACCCGTGACAGGACAGAGCATCAATGCAATCCTGCACCTGCTGATGAACGAGTTCCAGAGAAGATGCCTTCAGTAGGAGGTTGTCCATGTACAGGGTAACTCTGATGCCATCCCAATGGATGGAAATCAATGCTCCCAGGACTCTGCTGAAGACTTGAGGAGCCCTGGTCAGGCCAAAGGGGAGGGCTGAAAACTGGAAATGCCCTTGGTTGCAAGCAAAGCGAAGAAATTGCTGACTCTGGATGAATGGCGATGTGCAAATAAGCATCCTGAAGATCCAGCGAGGCCAGAAGTTTCCCAGGGGACATGGCAGCTATCACCATGCGGAGTGACTCCTGGCGGAACTGCGACCTGACCACAAAAGGAGTTTAGATCCTTCAAATCCAAAATGGGACAGCAGCCGCCATCCTTCTTGGAAACCACAAAGACTGGAGTAGAACCCCAACCCCTGTTCCTGAGGAACAGGTAGCAAGACCGCCTTGTCCGGAAGGGCCTGAATGGCTCCCTCGAAAAGGCAGCTCTTTTCTGCTCCCAGAGTAGAGTGAGAAAATAAGGTGTGAGAAGGAGGAAGGGGGGTGAAGGGGATCCTGCACCCCACAGCAACCACCTGTAAAACCCACGGGTCTGTCACAGAGGCCTCCCAAGCCGAGAGGCAGTGATGTAAGCGTCCACCTACCTGCGGGTGGGGACCTGGATTCAGCGAGTCATGCAGGTGGTGGTTTGGAAGCCTGGAGCAAATCAGCCTGAAAGGGACGAAAAAGCAGATTCCTTTTGACAGGCGCCTTCTTCCTCGGGACCACTGGCAGGTGAGCACCAGATCTTGAGCCAAAGAGCATGTATGTCTGGCTACCACAGACATAGTTGATGCCCTGGCTACCATGCGCACAGCGTCAAACAGGGCAGCAGAAACATAATGCTGAGCGTCAGAGATGTTGCGGCTTCTCGTCAACATGTCAGTAGTAGGAGTTCCTCCAAACACCCCACAGACATACAGATAAACCCAATGAGTGAACGAGTATGTAATAGGAACTTAAAATGAGACCCCTGTGCGGAGGGGAAGCATGGGACATGTGGACTTCAGCACTCAAAAGGATGCTCACCTTTTTCAGCAGATCTTCTGTCTTCAGATTACCATATATCAAGAAGAAGCCTTAGTGGGCAACTCCTGGGGAAAACTTGCAGCCAAGATTTCCCCCCCAGGGCTTAGGTCCACAAAAGCACCTGGTAAGCTGAGCTATACACATTTGGGTGATGGGAATTGTCAGTGATGGTAATGGTGGTATTCCATTTCTAACAGAAAAATAATAAAAATGTTAAAACTATAGCAGAACTGTTCTCTTGCCTTGATCAACAAACAAATCTTACTGGATGGGGATTGGCTAGCTGCAAGCTAAGGAGAGGAGGTAGGCTCCACTCAGCAGTCACTTCTCAGACTTGTTCCTGCCTACTTAATGGGGCTGATTGCCTACCCAAAGTTACCCATAACCTATACTGGATGACAGAGAAAATAGGATTTTAGTCTTACCTGTTAAATCCTTTTCACTTAGTCCATACAGGTCACTGGTACTCTGGGAGGCGTAAGTCCCCTTTAATGGGCAGGAACAACTATGCAAATGATTTGCAAGGGGCGGAGCCTCCCCTCTTACTTAAGCCACCTTCTGGCCAGAGCCACTTAGATTGATTTGAGACCCTAAAACTGACCTCAGGTAAGCAAAAAGAAAGACTCCTGTGAGCATGCCCGAACGGTCTCCCACTGAATGCCACAGGAGAGCCAAGACTGGTCCCTTGACAGGGTGGGAGACCAGTGACCTGTATGGACTAAGTGAAAAGGATTTAACAGGTAAGACTAAAATCCTATTTTCACTGTCGTCCAATACAGGTCACTGGTACTCTGGGATGTACAAACATTGAGCTGACCCAGAGGTGGGAAGTAAGGCAAGGACCAGGCGCAAGGCCCAAGTCACTAGAACTGCTATGACCCAGTTAATTACATAGCCCAAACTGTAAGTGTCAACGGACACCAACCAAGGGAACAATCCCTGAACTAACACAGCACACGGAACTAGAGCCAACAGGGCTCAACAGCAAGGAAGCACTAAGGATCACAGAGCGGAAGACCTAAACAGGCAAAACTGCCTCCAGGACCTTCCTACCAAAACTGGCATCAGCCGAAGTCAGTACATCAACTCGATAGTGCTTTGAAAATGTGTGCACAGAGGACCAAGTGGCCGCTCTGCACAGCTGATCCGCAGATGCCTGATTCTTGTAGGCCCAGGAGGCCCCAATAGATCTAGTGGAATGGGCAGTCACCCGGAAGGGAACATGCTTATTCCTCAACTTATAGGCTTCACGGACGGTAGCTTTAATCCAAGATGCAATAGTAACCTTGGCAGCCGGTCTCCCAGCCCTAGGTCCCTCAGGAATGACGAATAGAGCGTCAGACTTCCTGACAGACTCGGTGCGATGAACATAAAACTTGAGACAACGCACCACATCCAACAAATGGAGATCTCGTTCCTTGTCAGATGAAGGATTAGGGCAGAAAGAGGGAACCACAATCTCCTGATTGATGTGAAACTCGGACACAACCTTGGGTAAGAATTCCTTGGTAGTGCGAAGCACAGCCTTATCCTTGTGGAACACCAGGTAAGGAGGTTTACAAGACAGAGCTTGTAACTCTGCTACCCGGCGAACTGAAACAATAGCCAAAAGGAAGGCCATCTTCCAAGTCAAGAGACGTAATGGAATGGAAGCCAAGGATTCAAACGGTGGTCGCTGGAGAACTCCCAGCACCAAATTGAGGTCCCACTGGGGAGCAGGACTCTTGAAGGCAGGTCGAACATGAGTCACACCTTGGAAGAAAACTTTCACATCAGGAAGGATAGCAATCCTTTCCTGGAAAAACACAGACAAGGCAGAAGTCTGAACTTTGAGGGAACTCAGACTGAGCCCCTTATCCACACCGTCCTGCAAGAAGGCCAGGACCGTGGGAAGATGAAACTCAAGGGATAACTGCTTATCAGTGCACCATGCAACGAAGGTTGACCATATGCGATGATAGATCTTGGAGGACACAGGCTTACGAGCACTAAGCATAGTCGACACCACAGAAGGAGAAAATCCTCTCTTTGCTAGAATCGAGGATTCAACCGCCATGCCATCAAATGGAGAGAGTGAACATCCTCCTTCCACATATAACCCTGGAGAAGTAGGTCCGGACGGGCAGGGAGCGGGATCGGATCCGACACTGACATGACCATCAACTCCGGATACCAGGACTGGCGAGGCCAGTTTGGAGCGATCAGGATGACAGGACAACGCTCCTGCTTCAACTTCTGGATAACTCTGATCAATAGCGGAAGAGGAGGGAAGATGTAAGCCAGGGAGAAATCCCAAGGGATCGACAAGGCATCCACTGCTAGAGCAAGGGAGTCCCTCAACCGGGAGCAAAACACCGGAACCTTCCTGTTGTGTCTGGAAGCCATCAGGTCCACCACAGGCATCCCCCACCGCAGGGAGAGCATGTGAAACACTTCTGGATGAAGAGCCCATTCTCCGCTGTCGACGGTGTGATGACTGAGGAAGTCTGCCATGACGTTGTCCACGCCTGGAATATGAACAGCAGAGATGACAGGCACGTGATCTTCTGCCCAAGATAAAATATCCTTGACCTCCCACCAGGCGGAACCGCTTCTTGTGCCGCCTTGCCTGTTGATGTAAGCCACCGCCGTGGCGTTGTCGGACTCCACTCTGATCGGAAGACCGGTCAATTGAGACTCCCAGTGCCTCAGGGCAAGCCGGACAGCTCGAAGTTCCAGAACATTGATGGAGAGAAGGGAATCCTCCAGACCCCATTTCCCCTGAGCACTGAAGCGACCCCAGACTGCACCCCAGCCCCGAAGGCTGGCATCCGTTGTGACTGTGGTCCAACGAGGAACTAGAAAGGATCTCCCTTTCAGGAGATGAGAGAGATCTAACCACCAGTGCAGACTCGACTCGACATGAGGAGGAAGAGAAACAGACAGATGTTGATGATCTGGATGATTCCTGCACGTCTGGATCACAAATCTCTGAAGTTCCCTGGAGTGGGCCATGGCAAATGGTACTGCTTCGATCGTGGAAATGAACTTCCCCACTAAAGACGACAACTTCGGTACCGGAATTTCGTCCATATCCAGAATCCCAGCTACTCGGACGGCTATCTGGTGAGCCACATCCTCTGGAAGAAACACCATGCATTGGCGAGTGTCGAACAGGAGACCCAGGAACAGAAGCCTCTGAGATGGAAACAAGTCCGACTTGTCCAGATTCAGGATCCAGCCATGACGGTTCAGAGTGTGCATACACTTCTGTAATTGCTGATGGAGAAGCTCCGCTGAGGAGGCTTTCAGTAGGAGATCGTCCATGTAGGGGGTCACCCTGACCCCGTCCTGATGAAGCACAGCTATCAAGGAGCCCAACACTCTCTGGAAGACCTGAGGAGCTGAAGTCAGCCCAAAGGGGAGCGCTGCAAACTGAAAGTGTCCCCTGTGGCAGGCAATCCTGAGATACCGCCTGCTCTCTGGATGAATAGGGATGTGAAGATAAGCATCCTGAAGGTCCAGGGAGGCAAGGAACTCCCCTGGAGACATTGCTGCAATCACAGAGCGCAGGGACTCCTGGCGGAAGTGGGAAGTCACCACATAGGCATTGAGATCTTTGAGATCCAAAATGGGACGAGCCCCTCCGTCCTTTTTGGCTACCACAAACAGGTTGGAATAGAATCCTGAACCTGTGTCCCCCTGAGGAACCGCCTCCAGGACCTCTTTGTCCAAGAGATCCTGAATAGCATCGTTGAACAGACGCCTTTTTGTGGGTTCCTGAGAAGGACGAGTAAAATGGAACCGAAAAGGAGGAAGGGAGGAGAAAGGGATCCTGTATCCCTCTGACACCACCTGAAGAACCCATGGGTCCGCCACTGACTCCTCCCAAGTCCGGCGAAAGATGCGGAGACAACCACCTACAGCCGGATGCGGACCCGGGTTCGGCGAGTCATGCCGAAGCAGTCTTGGAGGTCTTGGCCTTGGGGGCAACTTTGGGCTTCCAGGACTGTTTGGGCTTGGAGGAGGAGCGCGTAGTGGGAGGACCCGTTTGGGCCGAGGAGCGTGTCTCAGTCTGAAAGGAACGAAAGGACCGATTGCGTTTGGCTGGAAACTTTTTCTTAAAGACTGAGGGTAGAAGAGTACTTTTACCGCCAGTAGCCTCACTGATCATTTCTTTGAGTTCAGACCCAAAGAGCAAATTCCCCTGAAAGGGCAAGAGAAGCAAGGCTTTCGTAGAGGCTGTATCAGCAGACCAAATTTTCAGCCAAAGGGCACGTCTAGCCACCACAGAGGAAGTGGAGGCCCTCGCCATCATGCGCACAGCATCAAAAGCAGCGTCAGCAACATAGTTCTGAGCTTCAGTGATATTAGCAAGAAGCTGCAACTGTTCAGATACTGGTGC
Organism: Rhinophrynus dorsalis; assembly: GCA_037306005.1. Classification (NCBI taxonomy): domain Eukaryota; kingdom Metazoa; phylum Chordata; class Amphibia; order Anura; family Rhinophrynidae; genus Rhinophrynus; species Rhinophrynus dorsalis. Next base: position 131,066,904 of record CM074727.1, on the reverse strand, counting down.
ATCCTGGCGAACCGCTTCAGTCAGTCGTTCAGTCCAGGCCGCAATGGCTCTATTAACCCATGCCACAGCGAAGGTTGGACGCATGGCAGTGCCAATGGAGGCAAAAATAGATTTAAGAGAAAGCTCTAGCTTTTTATCCGTCCAATCCTGCAGGGCAGAGGCATCAGAGACAGCCAAGGCGGTAGACTTGGATAGTCTAGAAACAGGAGCATCCACCTTGGGAGGATGAACCCATTTCGCCAGCTCAGCCTCAGGAAAAGGGTATAGTTTAGCAAACTTTTTAGAGACAGAGGAGGATCTATCAGGATTCTTCCATGCCTCAGAGACCAGACGGGCAAGAGTAGGGTTAGTTGGAAAACAAACCACTGGCTTAGATGGCTTTTTCTGAAAAACATCAGTAGGATCATAAGTGGATTCCTGAGTCAGAGGAAGGTTGAGCGTATTCAGAACCGCTCTGATCAGACCCTCAGCCGAAACTTCAGGGTCACACTCATAGGGGTCCCCAATGGATCTGTTAGATTCAATAACAGTACGTTCCTCAGCATCAAAATCCTGCAAGAGTTCTTCTTCAGAAGAATCAGTTACATCAGGAGCCCCCTGTGGCTTAGGCAGGGAGGTCCTGATGGTAGAGGGGGTCTGCCAGACCTGGAGAGCCCCCTGTATCTGAGAGGGAAAGAGTTGAAGCGTGGATCTGAGATCCCTAGTGGCAGCTTTAAACTCCCTCACCCAAGATGGCTCAATAGCGTGGCTGGAAAGCCCAGGGTTGCTATCTTGACCAGTACAATTAGGGCATAGATCCCCCACATTATCGGTAGACAGCCCAATGTGGCAAGAGGAGCAAAACGCCATGGGGGTAGCAGACCCCCCATCCTCCTTAGACTTGGGTCTAGCCCCTAGCTCCAGTGAAGTAGACATGCTCACAGCGTCAATATACCCCACTAATAACACTATCACCCAGAAAAAGTGTAAAGATTAAAGTTTCACCCCAGAAATGTCTAAATTCGGACTTATCTGGCCAGCGAAGGGTTAATCTGTAGAGGAGAGAGAAGGCTCGGTCCCTGCGTAGTGTACTCGCTTAGGAAAAGTTCCACAAAATGGCGGCCGCCATGACAGCCAATCAGAAACGAGCGCGAACCAGGCGCTCATGGGAAATGTAGTTTTCCCATCACAAGTACCCCAAACAGTGCCCGAAGCCCCCCTGAACACCCCCATAAAGAAAACACATTCCGGATGATAGAGCAGGAGCCTAGCATTAAAATGAGCCCTCTCTGAAGTTGCTGTGACAAGCGGTTCCAGAGATATGTCCCACACTGTGAATTCTCATAGAGAGTAAAGGAGCCCTTGCGTCTGAGCGGGAAAAAGCCGCGCTTAAAGGTGCGGAACACCATTTTTAATAAAGTTTAAGAAAATATTAAAAAGTGCCCAAACAAGCATGAAACACACAAGAAACATAAGTAAATGAATACCCAAAACTCCAAAACCCAGAGAATACCACAGAAATTGCATAAAACAGTAATAATGCAATAAAAACACCCTATGAGTGCTGGAGTGTATTGAAACTCCCAAATACAAGCCCATCAAAGGGACACTGTGGGGACAAGTGGACCTTCAGCACTCAATGGGTGACTCACCTTTCCTGCAGGACTTCTGTCTTCAGGTGACCATGATGAAGTGGGAAAGAACCAGAGGTAAATTCCTCAGTAGGGAAGCTGCTTAACACAAGCTGTCCCCTCTTCAGGGCATAAGGTCCACAGAAAATCCCTGGAAGCTGCACCAGCCACTTTAAAGAGGGCAATTCACAGCCATGGTCACCCTCCTAATGGTGGTATTCCATATTTGAATAAAAAATAATAAAACACTAAGATGCATAGATGTTCTCTACCTGGTGTGCAAAGCACTCCAGGAACAAATCAATCTAAGTGGCTCTGGCCAGAAGGTGGCTTAAGTAAGAGGGGAGGCTCCGCCCCTTGCAAATCATTTGCATAGTTGTTCCTGCCTATTAAAGGGGACTTACGCCTCCCAGAGTACCAGTGACCTGTATTGGACGACAGTGAAAAGAGGATTTTGGCCCCGTCAAAAAATAAAATTTGCAATTTTATGAATTTTCTCATTTCCAGTACTTTAGTAGGAAAACTATATCTATTTTTAATTTAAATTATACAGAACAGACCTGTAAGATAGCAAGCCATCTGGATAAGCAGAAAACGTTAGGAAGGTTTGTAATAAGCTAGAAAGGTAAGTAGTGATGTACTCTGGAAGTCAGCATTAACCTTTCAATGACCACTGGGGTGTGTAATGTATTGCAGAGCAATGTGCTGAAAATCCCTCGTCCTTAAAATGGTTACAGGAGAACAGCCAATAACCATCCACTTTGCCTTACTATGGTCAGTAATACTAATGGCCCCTATGAATTTTGCACCAGAGTAAGACATTGCATATGTATAAAGGCTCAGACTGATCAACTTTGGAGCAAAATAACCGCAAAACTTTTATAAACATAACTCCTTGGGTATGGAAGTTTTATTTGTGCCCTGTGGTGCAGTTTTAGCCCATAATTGCTCCGCTTCTCTTTAAACACACGGCCGTTCAAATGCCAAAACAGCATCCAGCGCACTTGCAAAGCAATTCATTGGAGACCCATCTGGGACTCAAACTGCTAATTGCATAAAGCAAAGGTTGGTTATTTTTTTGTTTTGTCCCCCCCCCAGTCCTCTGAACAGTCTGAATATTAATATAAATCTTGTCAATCTACTAAATGACAATACTCTCTAAAGACAGATAACAGTCTGTACCTCTGCTTTGCAGACCACTCTAATAAGGAAGATCAAGAGGAAAGCCCCCACACAGATCAGAAAAGGAGACAGACGTAGACAAAGAATAGATCTATGTTAAAGCATAGTTGTGAATCCCCATTTTGCTGTGTAGCAACGGACTCCGTAACAAGCCCAGTCATCCAGCTCTGTTTATGACCAGCTAGAGACATGACACATTCCACAGGACCAGTAAACCAAGAAAATACCTTGGAAAAGTAACCTATTAGGTGGCAGCCTGTGTTGTCCGCCTCAGTCATAACGTAGAAGAGGAACGGTTCCACATCATAGTAGAGTGTCTTGTGGTCCAGGAAAAGCTTTGCGAGAAGGCACAGGTTTTGACAATAAATCTGAAAAAGGCAACACAGACATCAGCTCTACCACACTTTACTGTGCCATAACATGACGAAGTCATCGTGGTACATTTAACCTTGTAAGGAACAGAGGTGTGTGCCACTTATGGCTCTGCAATTCCTGATCCTTAAATTGTTAATATAGGACTCTAGAAGGATGGTACTATGCAGAACTGAAATAAATCTGGAACCATCAGCAACATATGGGATTTAAATGGGGCCCTCAACCCAGTCTCCAACATACTGTATAACAATAACATGGGAGACCTCTATAGAATTTCAAGAGGTTAAGATAATAATTTAGAAAATAAATCCATTTTTATTCCCAATAATGCAGCTGTACATCAGCCTCAAGGACTAAACCTTCAGTCAGCAATTCTCAAACAAATGGACATGAGGCTTTGTTTCAGCACCAGACTTTGTTGCTGTAACAGCTTCAGTATTTATATTGCCTAAAAGTGATAGGGGTCAGACGTTTGAGAAATGCTGGTTCAAAAAATAAATAAATTTAAAAAAAAAAATACATGTTAAAGTGGAACTTTCACCTCTAACAATCTTCAAGGGACATAAACAAACATGTAATACTGTCTAATTTGTTTTCTTTTAAAATGCTTTATTTAGAAAGATAATAGTATAAAAATAAAACCGCTTACATCATTCGGACTTCTTGCCTGCCGTACACAAGTTCTACCACAGGAAAGAAGTCTCAAGGATGGCCATCCCCCATTTGACGGGGAATCTACACCCAGCACCTGGGTGGACTAAATGTTTATGTACATGGAGAGCCTACCCTTAAGAGAAGGGGTGGGAGTTTCGCCACAATTAACAGCTATTAGGAGGGAGAACCTAAGCAAGGTGGCCACACTCTCCCTCCTGGATCCGATGTCAGAAAGAGGGTTTTTAATAATAACTCCTGCGCATATATTAAAAATGTATATGGGCGTTTACTACAGCAAAGGCAAATTAAGGTATTGGGGAGGGGGTTAGGGAAGGTGACAGTTCCGCTTTAACAGAGCATACAGTGATGTGTAGACGTTTGACAACGAGCTTAGAGAATCCGTTTAGTAAACATGCCTAACAGAGAAAAGAATGTATAATGAACTTATTTTGTAATATGTTTTTAAGAAACAAGGACAAAGCAGTTTGAATTGAGTGAAAAAGATTACAATTAACCTCTGAATGCCAGAGGGGTATGCAATGCACTGCAAAGCAATGAATGTGCACAATTATGAAAGGCTTTTTACAGTTTTACCTTGTTCTTCTTCCCGTCTACTTCAAAGACAGAGATGGATGCTTTACGATAGATCTCATCACCCGGAGGATGCTTCCACACACATTTAGCCTAGCATGATAAGAGGATTGAAAGATTGACAGACTCTTCAGAGCTACAACTGAAAAAGGTGTAAATGGGTTTTGTTTCTTTAAATACCCTTTACTATAAATTCAGCACAATAGATAAAACAAGTTTATGACTAGAATAATAAAAGCTGGTCTTGCACAGTTCCTAGCTGTACAGACAGCCCTGCAGGGTGATTGCGTGCTTAAAAAGTAACTGTCGCGTGTCCACATTCACCTCAGTGAGAGGAAGTATCCATTCTGACAGGATGTGCATGTTTGTCAATTTATGCAAATGAGCTAGTACTGGCCATCAGGTAGAGGCAAGGAGAGAAGTGGAATGCTAGAATCTAGCTAGTATTCCTGCCAGTAATGCTAATTTGCATAATCTGAAATCTAAAAAATAAAATAGTTTAACATGTATGCGATTATGAAAAGGAAAAAAAATTTACAGAAGTTATAAAAGCTCCACTTTAATTTTGTTCTCTTACCAACCAAAATATTTAACCCCTTAAGGACCAGCCTCGCGGCCAGCACTTAAGGTCCGCGGAGCTTTTTTTTTTTTTTTGTTACTGGAATCAGAGGTGTCCGAATGGAGCATAGCCACGCAGGACCCCCGATTTCCAGGATGTACATATACGTTTTCCCCATGACTTATATGTACGTATTTGATCTCTAAGGGGTTACAGCAGGTAAAAGGGATCAACATCCTCCCACTTTCCATTTGTATAAATATCCAGTTTATGATTCCTGCAGATTAACATCACTTGTGCAGCATACTGCACACTTGCAGAAAAAAGTGCCTACCCAATGCAGTTTATAGTCAGATTTTCAGCTGCCTACAACAGTTTTATTTTTACTCTACCAAGAATATGGGGTCTTCAAAGCACAACTATACCCTAGGACAATAGTTCCAAACCCTAAAATATTCAGGGGCCCCTAGCAGTCCTTGCCTTTTAAGGGATAGTAATGTTTTAACAGCAGCTCCAATTAATCTTCATAGTATTTGAGCCGTGGAGAGTTATTTCAATACTGTAAGAGTTGTAGTTCAAGAGTAATTGAATGATAAAGTATCCCCCATCCACCCAGTGGTAAGTCACATCCCCTCAGATGTGGAATCTGGTCGCTTGATCGGACACAGCTCACAGCAAGGGACAATCTTCTTACTGTGAGAACAATGAAAACCCTGCCCCCATGACAGGTTTTCCCTTATGCTCACTGAAGATTGTCCCTCTCTACGATCCATCCGGACAGTCTTGCTGCTCTGAGGGGAGCAGTGTTACATCAGTAAAAAAGGGGTGGGAGGGGGCTATTTATCATTCAATTATTCTTGAACTACAACTGACAGTATTGAAATAACACCACGGCCCAAATACTATGAAGATTAATTGGAGCCATTTTATTATGAAATATTACTGTCCCTTTAGATGTCTCTGACTGTGCACAGCTGAGTAGATTATAATACCGAGCTCCTGATTATGCACACCAGTAATCAAGGTATTAACAGATTAACTTACCAGGTTAGGAGTCTCTAATAAAGCAATGAAATATAGCTTATCAGTATTTTTGCACATTTGCAGGTTCATATATAGAGCTGTGCCTCTAGATCACACCTCGCCAGATGGGATGTGTAACATCTTATTCAGCAAAGACCTGCACCACTCTCTGCCACAGGATTAACATTTATTGGTTCATCTACTGGTTAACCATTCTCAGCACAAATTAGAGGTGTCAGTTAAAAACCACAGGGACAATGTGACTGTTGGAGAATACTTTTCTGCCAGTTACAATGTACATTGAAATTTATTCAAAGCTAACTTTCTCCCGGTGCCTTCTTGGGATTTACATACACCATTGTTGTGTCGTCTGTCTAACTGTAGACGGAATCTCTCAGTAACTTGATCCAGTGATACACTGCTAGCTGTAAGTTCCAGGATGTTGATGTGCAGATGGCTATCCCATTGACCACTGTTTCTGAAGTGTATTGTTTTGGAGTCACAGCACCCCATCCTGTCAAACTGGTGTCTGATGTTACCACCAGACAATCAGTCCCGGAAAATTGCATTAAAGAATACTATATTATATTAAAGACTTCTGTGTACCTATCAAACACACCCAGGGGCATCAGTAAGGAGGAGTTATTCAAATCTATCCTATACTGCTGCTCCTATAGATCCCTTCACAGAGGCGGCCAGACCTGTTTCATTATTGCATGAAGCACTAAACTTTCAAATGAGTGGAGCAACACGGGGTTAAGCATAAGCCATAGGGAAACTGCCAATTCCAGAAAGGTTACTTTTTTTACCCCATATTCTCTGTTCCCTATAGTTCGGATGTATATTACAAAGAAGGTACTCTTGGACCTTACCATGTGCCTGCGTAAGATAGTTTGACTTTTCATGTACTTGAGACAGAATTCACACATGTACAGTCGACCCAAGCGAGCATATTCCTCAGGATAAGGAGAATGATACCATGTGTCCAGCTCATAGCGGCCAAAGACAATGGTCTTGATCATGTTACTTCCTTCTGTGATTTGGCCCTGCAGTCGCAGCTTCTCCTATGGAGGACAACATGCTGTTTTAAGAGTACCAGGCCAAAGAGTCATTTGTACAGATAAGATATATATTAAAAAAAAAAAAAAAAAAAAAAAAAAAAAACAGCCCACAGGCAGATTTTATCTGGCCCTTTTATTTAGTGCACAATGACTAGTTCTGCAGAGAAAGAGATGCATTTTATAAAAAAGCACAACTGATACAGTGTTTATTTCTAGAGAAGCAGAACTGATACCTTCTTATTGCAGAAACACATGGGAAAAGAAAGGCAATTCCAATTTCTATTCTCGTTTAAAAAAAAAAAAAATTGCCATGTGTCTATTATTGTAGCTTTCTAAAGCAGTCGTCAAACAGGAGGAGCAGGAAACCACAATGGGATTTGGTTAGCAACTCAGCAACTACCAGACTTGAATAGCAGCAGTCAGACACATGGCTACAATACAGCTAGTTCAGAAATTTGGTTTACTGTTCCTTTAAAATGTAGAAACTTGGATGTACAAAATAAGACCCATCGATAATCTTGGCCCTGAGGCTAAAGTAATTGCCTAACTATGGCACAGGTCATTAGTTCAAGAACTCCTCCAACACAAGCAAGTTAATCAGCTCAGTCATTTAATTATCTCACTGGTGCTCAAGCAGGAAAAAACCTAAAACTGTAGCCTGTTAGTGCCCAAGGATAATGTTATGAAACACTGACCAGTGACACTCTGGCCTACAGTGTCAAATTTCCAGAAGCAGCAGACTGTGGCGCAGGTCTCATACTCTTCATTGGCATCTCTTTCTCAAAATGAACATAATAAATTGGACCATCTTAACCCTTTGAGTGCCAGAGAGGTATTAAATGAACTGCAACACAATGTCATGGGTGACTGGCGCTCAAAAGGTTAATAAATAAAGCGGTCCACTCTCAGCCCTTTGGATGCTAGTTCTTACAACTGCTTCTGTGTCTTTAAAGGGAAGTGGCATAACCTGTGAAAGGGCCCAGATAAAGCACAGGATGTTGGACCTAGGGCAGCAGAAAGCCTAAATACATCACACTCACTCACACAGATAGTACCACTAATATCTCTCTCTCTAAATGTATGTTTGTCAGAAGCTGTCATGCGCAGTTCAGTCGGCTGTGCAAGCTGCAGTCTTGCGCAGTACAGACTGCCTGCACCTGGTAACAGAGCAGGGCGCTCAGAATTCAGACCGTAGACCTTCGGCGAGCAGTAAGGACTACGGTCTGAATTCGGAGCACCCCGGTCCGTATCAGGAGCGGGCAAGTCTAATTCAGTGTGGTAAAAAACTATAAGAGTGATATAAAGGTGACAGCCAACCTTTGACTCGTCACCTGTTGAGGATTAACTCCCATCATGCTCAGCCAGGAGTTGTAGTCCCCAAAAGCTGGAGAGCTAAAGGTTTTCTACCACTGCCAAATCAAGTAGAGGAGGAGAGGATATATTGGCAGTAAGGGAACAGAAAATATGAACTGTCCCCAACTTAGCCTGGATAAAAGAGCAAAAGATGGCTGATGGCAGATTTAACAGTGTCGCTGCATGTGGCTGGCTGTATGCATACAGCAGAGCTGCTATTCAGGAGGGATAAAAAAATAAACAAACACACTTCTGGCAATGACAATGCATCATTCTACCAGACTGCAGAAAGTCAGGATTGATACACTATCCTTATAGCTGTTAAAGTGGGGTGTGATCACAAAGATAAGAAACAGCCAGACATAAACCTCTGTCGTATTCACTTATATTCAGCCAAGAAGGGTGGCTGTTAAGGGGGCAGGGGTATTTCTCAGGTGCTGTATGTACACTTGTGCAAATTATTGTATTTATATTATATACACACAAAACCACACGATGCCTATGAATACATGTTGAGCAGAGACTAAAATTGCCACACACACACACACACACACACACACACACACACACACACACACACACACACTTACTAGATGTCAAATCAGACTGGACACCCTATTCAGAATGATATTCATAAGAATGGCTGCAAGGGGAGGCGGTGTGAAAAACCATGCAACTAACAGAATGCAGGGCCATGTAAGATTACAAACCCATAAACCGTTCAGTGACACCACATTACTCAGGGATTAACTATATAGAATTACTAGCAACAACTGCAAGGCTTTGCCCGAGACGTGCAAACCTTCGAGTGCCAGAGTATCCAGGACTTTAAAGGTTAAAAGTAAATCTCCAATGCTTCGGTTACACCTTTGGCACTGAAAGGTTTAACCCTTTGAGTGGCAAAACATTTAACCAATGCATTGCAATGTGTTGGACATATCACTTGGACTCAAAGGGTTAAAAATACCAAATAAATTGGGTACAATTGTGGCACCCAAAGGTGCAACTCTTGAGTATCAAAGAGATAACCACTGTACTATAATGCTTTGGATACCTATGTGGTACTGAAAGGGTTAAACAAATCCCCAAAGGATTCGGTAACCCTGTAGCACTCAAATGTTTATCCATTTGAGCATGAAAGTTATCCAGTGAATTGCAATGGTGCGCGCGCGCGCACACACACACACACACACACACACACACACACACACACACACACACACACACACACACACACACACACACACACACACACACACAGAGAGTCAGGCGGTTGCTAGGCAACAACCTGATGCAATCCTCCAGCAGAAAACGGGCAAGAACACAACACACCTCTCTATGTAACTCTGGAACAAAGAGGATGGGAGAAAGAGCAGAGAGAATTGCACAGAGAATGGGAGTACAACAGGGGGATGGGAGAGGAAAAAAAGAGGTTAAGAACCCATGTGGCACAAGACACACACAGTGTTAGGATGGTGTGCTGCTGTTGGCTGAGGTAGTGCCCCCTACCGTCTCTTGAGCCAATCACAGTACATTGTGCTTGTTCTCTCACGATGGACACCCAAAGCCACAGAAGTATTTGTGTGTGGAATGGGTGAGGCAATGAACATGTGTGTGAGCAACTGTGTGTGTTGGGAGTTGGTTGAGAAGGCAGGGGGTACATACATTATATAAATAAAAAAAATGTATTATAGGATTTGGAAAAGAAACAGGCCTCTATATTAAAAAATAAATAAAAGAATGCTACCACTCCACATCAGATATTGTTATACCAAATGCCACTTCATTTCTACAGTATTTCCCATTAGGATTGTGTATAACACTATCCAATATCCATCCAGCTGTTGTGATCAACAACACCCATAATCCATGGCCAGCCAATGGGAGTTGAAGTCCACAACAGTGGGAGGACCTCAGGTTTTCCAATCCCAAAATATAAAACTTGTAACACCTCCTTAAGAGCCCTCCATTCGGCCATGACACTGTTTTATTCATAATATTTAAGGGGGGGGGGGACCTCCTTAATTCTTACCAGGTCCTCAGATGCTCTGGCTTGTGCCCTTCGAAACAGTTCCAAATCATACTCACTGGTCAGGTTTTCTAGGAGAGGCTCCCTTGTGTTGCCATAGGTTTGTCTGTGTTCCTGCAAGCAGCAGAAGGCAATTTCAAATGCTTTGACAATGAGCGCAAAACGCACTGCACACCCTCTGAAATTCAAAGGGTATATTAAAAGAGGACTGGTTTCTGCCATCAATGGGTAATTGTGTTAACAAGTTTACTCCAATGGGAGAAAATGCTGGAGTTGCATTGTACAGCCCCAAAGTAGCTCATCAGGGAATGTATGTATTTTTTATTTTTTATATTTTCCTCCTCAGTTGGACCGCAAACACAGAAGTATACGGCTCTCAGCCATAAACACTTACACAATGCATTGAGCACCTGTATTCAAAGGGTTAATAATACTTAAAGGGGGATTTTTTTGGACTTACTGATAAATTCTTCTTAGTCCATGTGGAATGAGTTAAAAAGGTAACTAATTATAAAAAAAAAAAAAAAAAAAAAAAGCTGAAGTGGAGATTCCCATCCTGCAGCACTTCACACTGACAAATTTGAACATAGAAAATATGACAAACAAGAAGCAGAATTCAAGAGAACCCCTACCCTCCCCCTGTACACAAACCATTGTTTTTTCCTCCAGGATGGAAGTCCTGTGTTCCACATGGACTAAGAAAATGGATTTACACAAAAATCCCTACTTCTCTTTCATCCTATGTTGAACACAGAAAATAGGGGGATATACCAAAGCATTCACTAAGATTCCACAGAGGGAAAGAGAAAAATCTCTCAAACACAGACCAGATTCAATAGGAAAAGAACAGATACAACATGAACCTCTGGTGTCAATGAACACCAGCACTACAAACCAAAGAACAGAAACCACCATGGTACTGGTACAACAGGAAATCAGGCATACCTTCCATCCAAAAGCTGGATTCAAGTGAAGCCAAAACATTAACATTGTAGTGTCTGACAAACGTGTGAAGAGGCCTGGTTCTCATAGGCCCAAGAGGCACCAACCGACCTTGTGCAATGCACTGTAACCAGAAATGGTACAGCCTTCTTCCACATAACATACACCTGGCAAATTCAAGAAGCCACAGTCACCTTAGACGCAGCCAGGTCAGCACTCAGGCCCATAGTGAAAACAGGGAATCAGATTTCTGGAAAAGATGCATGCAATGGACATATTACTTCAGACACTGTACCATATCCAAAACAGTGAAGATCCTGCTCCTATTATAGACCAATTTCATTAATCAACATTGATACCAAAATATATTCTGCTATTATAGCAAAAAGGCTGAAACATGTTATTTCTTTCATCATACATAGGGATCAGACCGGTTTTGTACATGGCAGATATGCCAGTACCAACTTTAGGAAAATTATCAATATAGTGGATTATGTAGACCAGAATAAGTTTCCAACAGTAGTGCTTTCACTTGATGTGGAAAAGGCATTTGAATTTGGAGAGCAGCTGGTTAACTCCATCATGGCCTTAAATACAACATCAACAGCCAAGGTAGTGGGTCAATGATTTTGATCTGGGTAGTTTGGGGTAAACAATGTTGTTCTGGGTGGTTTGGGGTTGACTCCTTTGTTGTATATACTCTCTTTGGAACCCCTGGCAGCTAGGTTACATGCTCAAGTAGAAGTAAAGGGAGTACAGGTTGCAGATTGCATATGTAAGCTCTGTTTGTATGCAGATGATTTTCTATGGACTGTGACAGAGCCAGAGAAATCCATTAGTGTGGTTTTGCAGGAGCTTTACAGATATGGGATAGTCTCTAATTATAAACTTAATGTTGGGAAATCCCAGGCCATGGCTCTGGCTTTAGAGAAGGATGATCTGATAGTTTTGAGAGAGAGATATGCCTTTCAGTGGGTGGATGAAGGAACGGATTATTTAGGGCTCATAATACCACCTAGACTGGAGGATGTTATAGTGGTAAATTACACTCCTTTTCTTGTAGAGTTAGGTAGGCAGTTAGCAGTGTGGAAGGGTATGAAAATATCTTGGATGAGTAGAATATATATAATTAAGGCATATATTATGCCTAAATGGCTCTATTATTTTAGAATGATCCCCATGCAGGTTCCAAGAAAGTGGATTAAACAGCTTCAAGATGCTATAGAAAAATGTATATTTGGTCAAATAAAAAAAAAAAAACACACAAACATGGATAGAGAGATTGTTATTGTATAGAAAAATGGAGCTACAGGAGTGGTGGGTCTGCCGAATGTTTATTAGGTCCGCCCAAGTAAGTATACTCTAGCATGTTCATGCTATTCATGGAATCTGCCGAAAAGGATTTCCAGAATCTCTGTTCCAAAATATGAAGAAATTGAATTGGATTAGTCGTATACGGTTCTTCGAACAGGGAATAACTTGAAATGTTGAAGAAAGACTGCCCAGGAGTTCCATGAATTTCTGAGATGTATGTTTTGGATTTCTTTTGAACTGGGATATTCTCCTCAAGATCCTGTTGATCCTGTCCTCTGTCAGAGTGATTGAGTTGTTCTGGGAGTTTAACTTCAGCCCGAGAAAGGTTATGGTCTTTGAAGGGACTAGCTGGCTCTTCCCGGTTTTGATCAACCAACCTAGTTGCTTCAGGGATGTCAGAGTGTGTAGAATTCTGCTAGAATTAGGATATTGTCAAGGTAAGAGACGATGTGAATTCCTTGCTTTCTCAGAGGTTGAATGGCTGCGGCTAAGACCTTTGAGAATACTCTGGGGGCTGTGGAAAGCCCGAATGGAAGGGACGTGAATTGATGGTGCTTGTCTTCCACTGTAAATCATAGAAATTTCCTGTGGGAAGGTCTTTGATCGCATTCAGGAAGGCTACGGGATTCACAGGGTTGGGGGGAATTCTGGATCAAATAAAACCTGTTGTAGGGGTTGGGGCATTGTGAAATTCTAGCAGGTACCCCAGCTGTAGGATTTGCCAGACCCAAAGATCTGGCTTTGCTAGTTGATCCCAAACTGGAAGAAAAAGACTCAATCTGCCAGGACTGGGCCCTGAGCTTGGCTGTTCACGAAAGGAAGGGTTTCTTCCTTTGGGAACTGAAGTTCTAGGGGAAGGAAACCTAGGTCTTCTTTCCTGTATTAATAGAGTACTTTTCCCTCCAGAAGCCTTCTTTATATGATCTAGATGTTCCCCAAACAATGATTGCCCAGTAAAAGGTAAGGCAACGAGCTTGCTTTTGGACAATGTATCTGCGCTCCAAGATTTTAGCCATAAGGCTCTTCTGGCTGCCACTGAAAGGGCCGATAACCATGCTTTGAGTCAGATGATATCCATGGAGGCACTGCATGAACAGTTGGTAGCTTCTTTCAGGAGTGATACCGCCTTAAGTAATTTTGATCTGGAAACATTAGATTCTATTTTTTCTTCTAGGCCTGCTAACCAAATCCTCATAGTGTGGGTTAGGCAGGCTACCTCTGTGGATGCTCTCAGGTTCTGTCCCAATACTGTGAATTGGCGCTTAAGGATTTCGTCCCTCTTTCTCTCCATCGGGTCTATGAGAGAAGTCCCGTCTTCTAGGGGTAGAGTCATGTGTCTAGCCAGCTGGGCCACAGCTGCTTCAATTTTAGGTGGAAATATCAAAGGCTTAATTTCTTCCTCAAGGAAGGGATACATTTTAGAAAATCTTCTAGGGACAGCAGCCCTTCTGTCTCCTAGTCACCACTGTCCCTTAACCATGTCCTGAATACACTGGTGAATGGGAAAGACAGGAACATCCTCTCTCTCTTTTCCCTAAAAAGGCCATATCCACGATGTTTAAATCTGTAGGATTGTCTGAGAGGCCCAGAGATTTTTTTTTACTAAACGGACCAAGCTGTCTACCTTGTCTAAGCTAAATGAGCCTTGCTCATCAGTTATTTCACCTTCTTTTTCTGATGACAAGTCCGAGTCAGGGTCAAATAAGTTAGGGTCTAAGGTATCGTCATCCGGACGAGAAGATGTACATTACACAGGGTCCATACGTGGTCTTTTCTTACTGGGTTCACCTTCTTGTATTGCTTTAAAGGTATCCTGCACGGACACTTTCATCCAAGCTCAAGAAGCTGGAAAATTGGGATGACATCCAGACGGGCTGCTTTTCTAAGGCATTCCTGGCATAATTTCCCAGGATCATTGGGGCTTAATTTTGCATCACAGCTGAGACAAGACTTAAGCTTAGAGGAGCCCTTATCCTCTTTAACAGGAGCATCAGAGGCTGGCTTCTTCTCTTTTTCCTTATCTTTCCCTGTCTTTGACCTCTATCTTTCTGTCCCTTAGAAGAAGACATAATGGTCACACAGAGAATAATCTTACCTTATATAGGGAGTTCAAACAAGGGTCTGGAAAGTGCATCTGCACTGTTCCCCACGTGTGACGCCAAGCAACTTCCTCCTGTGCGTTCCAAGCATGGGATACATGATGATAAAAGGCAAGTTCCTGCTTCCTGTTACTTGCTGGTGTCCGTGCATCTTAGCGACGCTGAAGTGGTGGATGAGACAGAGGATCCTGCTTGCAATCAGAGAGGGCAATGAAGGAAGGAAAGGGAATGGAGCCAGTGCAAAGACTCTTTAAAGGAGCGAGAAGCGGGTACTCAGAGCCGCCGCGCCATTTGTCTGGTAGACAGCCTATTTCACAGTCTAAAAGGTAGGAACTTTTTTTTTTTTTTTCCTAAAATACTAAAACGTCCCTCCAGCTGGGTAGGACAAAAGAAACTTACGACTCCAACCGGAAGCCCTTATTTAAAGATTTGAGGAAGTCCTACCCATTTGGAGGATGGAGATTATTACCCATTATACCAATGCCAGAGAGGGACACAGAAGAAACAGCCCATGATATATGGAAAACACAGAGCTTACCACCTATTGCCTCTGACGGACCAGGCCCCTCCACAAATCAAATGGAGGTTGTCAGTTTTAGGCTTCTGCACAGGCTTCTTGCTCACACAAGTTTACTTTGGTTTTGGAGTGGGATATGCCTGGGTCACAGAGCAGAGCCTTGGAAGTCTACCTATACGGTCATTGGTAATGAAAGCCACACGTCTTCAAAAAAAAAAAAAGGTATACTTAGGAGTGACCAGAGGTAACAGGGAACTCTTCTCCAGTGGCAAGAATGATAACCTTGTCCAGTTCCAGGCCAAACAGTTTGCATAAAAAAGGAAGAGAAACCAATATAGGTGTGTGCATGGACTTCATCAAAAAGCTGCTCCCCAGACATCTATAGCCCTAGTGACCCATGTAATGGTGAAAATAGAGCACAAGGAGGCACCAGAGGCCATAAAATTTGTTTTCAAGTAGGAGTTTAGATGCTTGTCCACCAGGCATTTGAGACCAGCAGAAAGGCAGCATTCTTAAAGATGCAACAAATATGCATGTTTAGGACACCCGAATAAGACCCTCAGTCGTAGGAACAGTGTCTTCCTCATAAAAGCACAAGAGAGAAGGACAAATCAAACAAAAAAGGCAAATCTAGCCAAGAGATCTTTGCCCTGGTAACATCCTTGCAAAAGCACTTTTTCAAACTGGAAGCAGTTAAGTGGTGAAGGATGGGATTCTCCACCTCAGGGCCCTCTTTTTACAGGTGTCCTGCCCTCCTGCAGAGGAGATTTCACTCCATGGTTCCTGTGTTCCACATAGTGGGGGTGGGAAGGGGAGGAAAAAAAAAACAGAACACTATTTTGACATACCATATACTTCTCTTTCTGATCTTTAGTCAAACCAGAGTTTCTCTTCTTGCGCAGGTCAGTGACTTTCTCTTTGTACCTTAGCTGACGTTCTGTGGGAGCCTGAAAAGGAAAATATTACTGTTTAGTAGATCAAATATCTGCATTCCCAATTCCCATATATTGGATCATCAGTCAAGTTTTTGTATGGAAAAGCCAGTAGGGCTTTTCCAGCTCATTAAAACAATGGGACTATTGCTGATGGCAGTGACTTTATCCATTTTAACAGTTCTGTCACAAAGCAATGAAGCTGTTACTCTCACAGTCTATATGGAGGAGAAGTAACCAGAGATTTAGCGATCCCATATAACATAATAGGATAATATACTAAAAAAAGTGTTACAATTCTAGGGCAACAACATTCCCAAAAGTGCAACTGACTTAAATGGGGCCTTTAACACCTTCAGTGAGAGAGGTCTGCAACAAATTGCAAAACCATGTATTGGGGACCTTGCCAGTTAAAATAAAGTCAATGGGAAGTTATGTGTGGTCCCTATAGTGCAGTTGCTTTTCAGATATTCACTCTAGCACACGCCAAAGTCCTCTGGTGCTGGACATTGTGGTGCAATGATTTCATATTAAATATATACATAATTTATTTACATGTTTGTTAGACATCTTTCAGAATTAAACACTGTAATCCAGCACAATTTATATTTTTGTTAGATAGACATCCTCCAGAATTGAACAGTGCAATCCAGTAGTTTGTTGCAGTGTGTTTTTTCCCTTCTCCAGTACTGGAAATCTAACCCTTGCCAGTGATGTACAAAAGTAATACAAAAATACTAGCCATAACCTACTAAAGATCCAGTCTCCATAACCCCACTACTGTGTATCCATAAGGCAGGTTCACACGGGCAACTTTATTGCAGCTATCGGAACATGATAAAATGCAGTTATTCTGTGACAAACCCAACTGCATTATAAGTGACCAAAGTAGTCCCACTGATTTAAATGGGAATATTTTAATGACATTCAATGGGTTAAAAGCCTCATTACAATCAATGGGTATTTCTGGAATTTGTGTTTGCCCCTACAGCCTTCTCCAAAATTGCTTTTTACAAATAGGCCTGTTGTAACTTATGGGGCTGTTCAAGTGGAAGAATTACTCAACACAGCAGAGTTCAAGTTTGGTCAGAACGCTCATTGTAGCGCTGTCAGAATTCTTAGCTTCAATGGGATCACAAAGGTAACAATGACTGAAAACTATAATTTTAATCAGCTGCTTATATTGAGATGGGGGGGAGAGAGGAATAATCACAATTTATATCATGTAAAACACAGGGGGGGGGGGGGGGAATGTTGCCACAATTCTACTAAAAGTTGCCCATGTGAACACAGCTTGTGCAACAAAGTTTATACACTGATCTGTTTCGATGTGCTTACCTGATGCCTTGTAGCATGCCTGTTATTTTCATCCTGCCTGTGTGAAAGCATCCTGTCTTCCACCTGTTTGTCTCGGCTCTGTGCTCTTACCTGCAATTCATCACAATTCTGTAAACGTAAGCAATCATGAATGGGTCAGGCAAATCTCCTCAAGGAATATTGACGTACTACAAGAAACGAACCCCTTTCACCTAGCACTCAGTGCTGTGACTAATGGGGTGAAAAACAAAACATGAATTTACCTTACACTCGTCTGCAGAAAGGTTGTGGTACAGCGGGCATCCTGAAATGGAAAAGTGCCTCTCATGTTTCCCAGTGAGGTGGCCTAGTGAGATTCAAAGGAACAGTTACCAATTACCAAACAATTATTAGCAGAAAAAAAAAAAAAAAAGGCAGGCGCTTCCTAGTGCAATATCCTTTGACTTAGAAAGCCGCCTCCCCACCACCACAAGGGATGGTACTCACAAGACGTGCTGGTGATACACTTATGTGTTGACCAACACTAGGGCTCAGGGATTTAGTAAGTGGTCCCTTATCCAGCCATCACCACAGTTGGCCACTCACCCTCCACCTCTACTCTCAAAGGAAATGACAAAAAAAAACAAAAAAAAAAAAAAAAAAAACAGGGAGCTCCAATAGTGCCTTATCAAACAAATAATAAAGCAGTATCTAAAGTGAGATTGCACTCAAAATCTTTTTCTTGAAGATTGTATAATTTCCTTTAGGCACTGGAGATCCATAGGAGAGGCACCTGGAGGAGCTGACTGAATGTATACCAAGGGTGGCAAGATACCCCTGCATGCGATGTTTGCTGTGTTTATGCATATGTATCTGCACAACAAATTATTAACCCCTTAGTGACAGCCGCGTCCACACGCGGCTGTCACCTTAATGCCCATCATACTAAAAAAGCTAAATGATTCCGGAGTCCCCGAACGGCGTGTAGCCGCACTGAGACCCGGACTTCCGGTACTACTACTGTGACTTACCAGGTACGTCCTCTGTCACTAAGTGACAGTTTTTGCTGGACGTACCTGGTAAGTCCATTGTCGGGAAGGGGTTATTGTGAGTGCAATCACTTTAGATATCGCTTTATTATTTGTTTGACAAGGCATATTGGCACACCCATCTGTTTTTCTTTTTTGGTTTCTCTCAACACACAAATTATTAAGAACTGAAACGCTGGTCCTTAAACCAAGCCAAACAGGTGCAATCCTGGAAAGCAACTGAACCGAAAGGGGAAAATGAAAGCATCCTTCAGTTTAAATGGGGTTTTAATCTTTTAATGCTAGAGAAGTATCCAGTGCATTATGCTGGAGACATATCTTGCAAAAAAAAAAAAAAAAAAAAAAAAATCAGAAAGGTCTAGACCTGATCGTCCTCTGCCAAACACTTAAAATACAACAACCCACAAACAAACTAAAGCTGAAGTGTAGGCGAAACTGCTTGGGGAGGATGTAAAGGAGAGGATAGAAGACAGAAGACTGGCTTCTTTGAAATGTCCTGCTGCTTCCATGGTTTGTGTGTCTACCAATAGGAGTCAAAAGGAAGCCCCTTTGATTCACACAGAGGTTTTAACCCGTTGAAGGCTAGAGGCACCCCCATGCACTGCAAAGACAGTTTATTGCCTTAAACTATTTACCTAGAGAGTTGCAGCCAGGGGTGGGACATTTCATGTTGAAGTTGTAGCTCTCATGGAAGCGCCGGCGTTTGGGCCTGTGAGAGAGGTCACTCCCAGAATCTTTGAGGGACATGTCCTTGGCGATGCTCTCATCATGAGACACATTGGGGCTGGAAATGTCAATGTCAGACTCTGAAGATGGAGCATTTCCTGTTGGAGTGCGAGGGGGTGACTCATCATGATCTCCAGTATTTTTAGCATCTGTAGCAGAAAGATAACATAGCATTAGTTGAGGCTAGTGCTTAGGTCTGGCACACGTAGAGAAATCTACTCTACTGGGTCACAGCTAAAAAGACAGCCAGCGTGCATCTACTATGACGAGAGAGAGCGCGTCCGGCAGCACTTGCAGCTCGACTGCACCCCCGTACCTCTGTCACAAAAGTCCACCGCCTGCTCTGTTTCTGATCCCGATGAGCGGGTCTGTCGGAGTGGGTATTTTTTCGGAGTCACGGGGGTGGAATGCTGCTGGCTGCGGGTCACCCTTCGAGTGGAGTAGGCCGGCTCCTCTAAACCAGTCGACTGCAGATTGCCGACTGGGCTGGAATCTGGTTTAATACAAACCACAGTTTCACTCGCCGACGCTGCCAACCTTTTCCTGGTCTGCCCTGAAAGCAGACCCTGTGGGATCAAATGTCACCTTCTACTGACTAATGAATCAACCAACCTTCAATGAAAGAAACTTGTGAATATACACGGTCTGTGAATCTATGCAACACTAGCCAAACCCGCCCAATGAAGACTCAGGAAGGGGAGGTTGACTGCTTTATAAATTACACCTGTCTAGGCAAGTCCTCTGTTAACACATAAAGGCCGCTTATTAATAGCATATGTTAAGAATGAGAAAATGGAGCACATTTTAGGGTATTTCTGCTGAGTAAAACAAGGGCACTCCCACCACTGGTAAACACAACTCCAGAGTTATTATAATTTAATGTAGGGGGAGGGGAGAAAAAAAAAAAATACTTTAAGCAGTGCCTTTTTGTTGTCCACAAAGATTATCTGCAGTTTACCAGGGGGAGATGTACTGAAGGTCAAGAAGGAGGCAGGATGGCAATATGGTAGCAAATTCTTGTCTATTGCCTAGAGACAGTATGCAAGATGTTATCAGCATCATATCCCTGTGAATTTGCAACCAATCTGCCATGCCTTCGGCAGGTTTACAACTTGGTTTGACTTTCTCATTTGCATATAGAAATGCAGGTTAATGAGCCATTGTCGTATTCATATGGCTGTGTTTATATGTTAATATGGCAAATCGCCATATGCACTAAGGTCAGATAGCAGTCTTTGCTGTTAGTTCCCAGTCCCAAAATAGCTACAGGGACATCCAACCAGGTGGAGCAAGAAGACAGTTTGCGCTCTCTACTGGAGTGAAGGGACAGAAGTTGCCCTCCTTTACAACTTAGTTTATTTGTGCAGTGAGAAAACAGGCAGATAAGCTGTAACGTAAAAGCTTCTCTGCTGGTTCTCTACTTACTGAATTAGTGATAGCCCACCAAAAAGCTTAACAGGTGATTCAGGTAAACAAAGTGCGAAAAGCAGTAGTAGGGAGAAAGGGCACCAAACGGATACCTCCTGCCATAACCCACCTCTAGAAGAAAGTGTCTAATCAAGTCCCACTCTCAAAGCCCCTGAAACAGCACCTAAAGCAAATATGCACGTCAGACTGAGAATCAACTAATAGGAGTAATAAAAAAACCCAAATAAGCACTATAAAAGGAAGACATCCACTAAATAATAAAAGCAATATAATTATTGTAACTTACTCCAATGTCAGTATTCAAAGCTTTTCAATCCAGATTCCTTAGCCTTGTCTCTGTCAGTCCTTCAGTGACTGCCCATCATTAAAGGGAAACTATCACCCCAACTAATTTGACATCTAGTGATAAGCTTAAGGAGACCAGGACTGACAGCACAGGTGCACAGATGTCTGTAACCAAAGAGGACTGCGCTATTGCCTGGCTGTCTGTGTCGGCTGAGGTAGGATTTTTGACTAACGTTGTCTTTATTGTACATAACCATTTGACTATTAAGCTTATCACTAGATACCTTATTAGGTGGGGTGGGCTTTATTTGGGGTGATAGAAGATGCAGGAAGCTTTATAGAGGAACTTTCTGAAATATCCAAACTCTGGGTGTAGGGTTTGTGTTTGGTATGCTAAAAGCCAATACTCCCCGCCATGCCCCCCTACTGTTTCCCCTCACTCTAGCCTGCCCAGGGAATATTGATAGTAAAGAAAGTTTCAATAGTTACAAATAAATATCTATATCTCTCAACATTATGAATGCCAGAGGGCTCACCAATGCATCTCTCTGCAATGTGTGGTCATCCTGATGGCACTTAAATTGTTAATCTTCTTAGGACTGCCCTCTCTTGTAATGTTGAGCAGTACACATCCTTCACAACGATGCATCACAACAGGATACCACTGCCTTGAATCCGCCAAAGCCAGAGTTGCTGTTGGCAAAAATATATCCACCCGCATAATGTGTCTGGAGATGTGTGCGGATGTGACACCTGTCAACCAACTTCTCTTTGTTAATTTAAGGTGCAACTGGCACAAAAAAAAAAAAAAAAGTTGAATCAGACTCCTTTGAGCTGAAGTCTCTGCATCCTCTTTGCTCTAGCCACCCTCCTCCCCACGACTAACACCTTTATGCCAGGATGGCAAGTTAATGATCATAGTTTCTCCCCTTGCATCCCTAATTCTTAGTGCATATGGCTATGTGTCTCTCTATTATCAAGTTGAGGTGCCTACCACACAGACAGAAACATCGCCCCTTAGTGCATTTCTCCCCAGGTGTTCAGACAATGATTCAGTTGTATTCTATGGGACAGGCGAATGGCCAACTGCAGTTCTCTATACAACAGTAACAGCTTGATCACGTTCTGGCAGTTCAAACTATTGTACCATTTAAATCAGAAGTGCCAGCAGTGGAAGTGCCCTTGTTTTACTCAGCAAGAAAAAAAAGTTTTCTGCTCTTTTAAATATTAAATGTGAAGGGTGGCAATATAGAACAGGTGTAAGCACCATTTGACTCTCCAGCTGTTGAGTGGAGCTGAATGGAGACCCCCTACACACACCCCCACAGACTTCCTTTCAGGCTACCTACCACCCAGGCTACCAGAGGCTCCCCAAACATGATACAGAACTTTGGAACCTTTCAAATCCCCAACTATCAATTATGTTTGTTCATGAACTTCTTCCTTCAAGTCGTTCTTCCATTGTCCCACAACTAAATCCAAAGGTGGGCAACCTGGAGCCCTCCAGCTGTAGAGGACTACAATTCTCATTATCTGCAGCAAGCCAACAAATGTAAGGGGATGTTGAGAATTGAAGTCCTTAATAAACGGAAAGATTTAGGTTGCCCTAGCCTGTCCTAATCTCTTCCTCCAAATTCACTAAATTTTCCTCTCTCCAATTTTGATCTCCTCCACTTTCCCATCTCTAAAAGCCACATACCCTCCTCCAAACCTATACATGTGATAATGAGCAATGATCCATCAGACTGATGTAAGATCCACCACCCAGATTTGCAGAGCCATAAAGTTAGCCATGACACCCCTTTAACAGTTTATCCAATGATACAGTAATATTTTTAATTGATTTAATTGAAACTCATGACAAAACATGTTTTAGCAATTTTGAGTGCCGGGGAGGTTAATATTGAATAAACAAAGCTCTCAGGAAACAGATATGATGAGCTTTTTTGATTTTATATATTAATGCACTTGCAGAATTTGTAAAGTCAAAAAAGCTGACTATTGCCAAGTTGGTTAACCTCCAAAAATAACACAGAAGCACTCTCTACACTGCGATATGTTTAATAACGTACTTTTCTGTAGTTCAAAAGATATGCAATGTAAAAAGATACCCCAACCACCCCCTTCTGGCTGCATCATGCTTCCTCTGTGGTCTGCAAAGGAAAATCCTGCCCCACTTCATCAAGGGGGGGGGGGGGTGGTCAGGGTTTTCCTATACGTACTGACACAAGTTTGTCCCTCACTGCATCCGTCCCGTTCCATGACTGGATTGCAGCTCCAATGAGAGGTGGCCAGAAAGGGCAGGAGGGGGATCCTTTTACATTAATAACTTTCCTGTAGCTCAAAATATATTCAAACATAACTCAAAGTCTTATGTTTACAGTAGAGAAGACTCAGATCTACATTATTGTAGACATTACTACTCTAGAATTCAAGGGGTCAGAAGAACACAATCATGTAAAAACAACTGTAGTGATTCCCAGAGAGGCTTTCAAATTGCCTATATAGGTTGTATCACGCATTTACTTAGAAGTATAGAACTACAGATGCTAGTTAAAGACTGCCGTTCAGGCACTTCTTGTCTTAGCCCTACTTTATCTCGGTCACTCACTGGCACAAACAGTTAAGAGCTAAGGGAGGTGGTTAATGCTAAGTGTTAGTTGTGCATGGGGATGTAACAAGATGCCAAGGCAGCAAGTGCATGGCATACCATAACCAATGTGTCTGGAATCACAACACAGTAGGCAAGGCACTTTATATTTATTGCAAAGATACAAAGGGTCAACATTTCAGCTCTGGTCTTTTTTTAGTCTATACAAAGCCTCGAGACCAGAGACGATACTCTGTGCATCTATACAATAAAGAGAGTGCTTACCTTCTTGTTATTTTTGAGTCATGATTGAAAACTTCAGCTAACACCACAATTTCATGGCTTGTACCTAGTGCACTCATTCTTCCACAAACAAATTGAACATGACAAAGTGCAACGATGTGCAACAAAACTGATAAAAGGACTTGAGGAACTGTGTTATAAAGAGAGACTAGCCAAACTGGGTTTGTTTACATTACAGAAGAGACATCTAAGGGGTGATAGGATTACCATTTACAAATATATTCAGGGTCAATTCAAAGAACTATCCAAGGAACTATTTACTGAGAGAGCTGAGCAAAGAACAAGGTCATCCATTAAGACTCGAACAAAGGCTTTTCAAGTAAAACAAAAGGCAGGGATTGTTTACAATATGGGCAACATACATCAGAATGTTGTGCTTGCAGATACTGTACCTGCTTTCAAAAAAGTAATGGATACCTATCTAGCACAGAATAATATTGAGAATTATGACATTTGGCTTTAAAACAGATAGGATGGTGATCCAGGGAAATAACTGACTGCCATTTAGTCAAGAAGTATTTTTTTGGGATCAATTGTAAAGGACTTCAATGTTTTGTTTTTGTTTTGTTGCCTTCCTCTGGATGAACAGGGGTGATTTGGCATGGGCTGGACTTGGACACAGGTCATTTTTCAGCCTCGTCAACTATGTTACTGTTACAAATGTTTAGTAAACAGTTCTCTGCCCAGGCCACACCAGTAGTAGTTTATTTTCACTATGGACACAGAGCAGACCTAGGAGAAAGGTTATCTCCCCAGTGTGTTGTCTGAGAGGGAAGGGGACAATGGCTACCACCAGTACAATAATACTGGGATATTAAAGGGATAGTAATGTTTCATAATTAAAGCAGCTCTAATTAATCATAGTATTTGGAGAGTGTTATTCCAATTCTGTCAGAGTTGTAGTACAAGAGTAATTCAAGGACAAAGTATCCCACTCCCGCCCCTTTTACTGATGTAACACTGTTCAGCCAGATCAGAAGGGAAGCGCCCAGGTAGACTGCAGAGAGGGACAATCTTCAATTAAGATAAGGGAAAAACCTGAAAAACTTGTTGGGGGGGGGGTTAATTGTTCTCATAGGAAGAAGATTGTCCCCTTCTGTTATCTGCTTGGTTTATGGACTGGATTCCACATATGAGAAGAGATGGCTTACACTAGGTAAAAGGGGTGGGAGGGGAAACTTGGCTTGTGAATATCTCTCAAACCATAAAGGTTTGAGAGATAAGACTTCTATCGTTCTTTATTTTATTTTGTAGGCATTAAATATGAAGATAAAACGAAGTATTACTATCCCTTTAAGCTGTGTAGTGTGTGTGTGTGTGTGTGTGTGTGTGTGTGTGTGTGTGTGTGTGTGTGTGTGTGTGTGTGTTTGTTTAGGTGACTGCCACTGGAGAGTACAATCTCTTTACCGTCCCCATGCCTGGTCTTGCACTTGCAGCATTAGCTAGTGGAGTTAAACTACAGGGAGCTGCACACTTCCAAGTGTCAAAATAGCTGTCATTTTGCGAATGGATTAGCAATTAAGCCTATTTAGCAAAGCAGTCAGAACACATTTTTCATTCATCTGGCCAACTTTACCATTAAACTTATGAGCATATGCTTACTTTGCCATTCATTTAGGAGCATGAGCTATTCAGCATCAAGGAATTAGTATGCTTTGTGCATCAACAAATAAGCAAATCGCTAACAGAGAGTATATTTATGGCAGTCAAAAAATAGCCAATACTGTATTTTCTTGCATTTCACCATAAGGTCCATATTTATAAAAGCAAACCAACTGCACACAGGGTTAAATACAATTTCCTACATTTTCACACACTTTAACAGAGCTTTTTAAACCATTGAATGTAGGGAGGTCGTCAACGTATTGGAGACCTCTCTAGCATTCAATATGTGAAAAGACATATATAACTCAAGTTTTCCTTTATTAATATGGGCCTAAGCACCATATGCAGACAGCAAAATAACAAGCAATTCTGAAGCAGAACAACTGCACCACAGGGGGCAGTTACACTTCAAAAGAGATTTAAACTGGGCTTTTAACCCATAAATGCTAGACAAGTCTCCACTGCGTTGCAAAGCACTGGAGACCTCCCACGCATTCAAGAGGTAAAATATATTTTTATATTTATTTATATATACTTAAAAGTTCCCCATGGTGCAGATGATTTGCGTTACGACTTATCACACAGCATCATATTATTTGTATGAGTGTGGAGCGTGTGGCGTGGGCATATATAGCGCCAACCCATTCCACAGAGCTGGAAGATTAAACAAAAGGATCAGAACGTCCCAATTATCTTTTGCTTTCTGCACAAGGCTCTAAATGACTGTTTTAAAGAGGAACTACCACCATAGTTAAAGTTGCACTGCAGATGGCGACTAGCTTAATAATAGTTATCTTACTTCTAACTACGCAATTCTAAAGAAAGCCTTAATCTTCCGAGACCAGATGCCAGGCATCAGCACAGACTACTTGTCTGCGCACCTGCGCTGTCAGTCCCAGTCTCCGTTAAGAATGCACTGCACTGTGCCGAAAGGCACAGGAAGGGACTGACCTCTAAGGAGAGCAGACTGCCCTAACCTGGCAGTCAGTCTCGGATGATTAAGGATTTCTTTAAAATTGCGTAGTTGTTGGAGGTTAAGATAACTGTCAGTTGTTTTATTCAGATTTGGTGGTAACAGTTCAAATAATCAGGAAACTACTTACAGAGGTTTTAATTCCTAATTGTTCTAACTGACCAAATTACTCATCAGTGTCGATCACATTCTGTGGAGAACAGCTTGTCAGTGACTTCTTTCTCAAATAGAATAGAAGTTTAAACTAATAACTGGAAATTTGCCTCTAGGCAGTGGGAATACCCTTAGTTTACTCAAGAAAAGCTCCATTATATAGGTCGTCCCCATAACAAGAAATGTTTACTGCTCACTTTAATTTACAGGTCATTAAACAAAAACACACAACTATAAAATGACATTTCATCCCCCTCCCATTTGTGAATCCAGTAGAAATATTTACCACCTGGAGTAAGAAAAGGAATATAAGAAAGAACATCTCAAGGCAAGGATAATTAAAACATTAATCTACAGAGCATGACCACAGTGACTTAAGGCATCACAGTTGGAACAATGACTACATTCACATGTGGCAGAAGCTCTTAATGGGCAATTACCACATTTGCCCAAGTCTCTTCATATGGGCTCTTATGGGGGGGGGGGGGTTGTTTTAAAGTGGGCTTTGGGCAGCCCAATGTGAATGAACTGCAAGTCTTCAGTCTCTTCTTGAGGGAACAACAAGGGAGCCTGTGAGTCTCGTCATGCACGAGTTCTTTTCCCCCATTGGTCTGCTGTGACTCAATACAATACCAGTTTCTTTCACAAGTGTGGTTGCAGAAGAACACCCCTGCAGCATTGATAGAAATCAGTTCCAACTGTCCACAGTACAGTGAACGTTTACTTTTTTTGGTTACACATTGTGTAAGGATAAAAGTGATGCATATCTAAGACAGACCAATTGCACCACAGGAAAATAAAAGATTCCCACCAAATTAAAAGGGATAGTATTATTTAAAAAATACTAATCCCTATGTTAAAGCCCTTGAATAAAGATGAAAAATGCCCCCAGCGGAATCTCTCAAACCCTTATGGTCTGAGAGATAACCGCTTTCAAAGTTTGCCCCTGGCTGACATCAGCATTCTAGCAGACAGCAGGGGAATCCTCTCTGGAGATCAGCAGCAGAGCCGAGATTTGGTTTCTAAAGAAGAAATCCATCACTAAAAAGGTCTTCTACGTGCGCTTGGTTTGCAAGCGCATGTAGAAGACCTTTTAAGTGAAGGATTTATTTTTTGTTAATGCGATCTTGGCTCTGCTGCAGAACCGCTGGCTGATCTCAGGAGAGGATTCCCCTGCTGTCTGCTAGAATGCAGACGTCAGCCAGGGGAGAACTTTGAAAGCAGTTTTGACTCCTCTGGGGGCATTTTTCATCTTTATTCAAGGGCTTTAACATAGGGATTAGTATTTTTTAAGCAATACTATCCCTTTAAATCTGGGATTTTAACATATCGAATGCTACAGATAGCGCCAACATATTAAAAAGCAATGTGTTTGATACATCTAGAACTCAGGGGATTAAATAATTAAAAAATCATCATAAAGTTTGATACCTATGGTACAACAGGTCTAAGAATTGCTCCACGTTTGTTTCATGCATATAGCCCATGCCTTTTAATAACCTTTGAGAGCCAGAGGGGAAGGCAAAGCATTGCACAGCAACCCACTGCATACCCCTCTGTCACTCAAAGGGTTAAAGTAGACAAGAACTGCCTGTCTCATGCAGTTAGGACCAACTCCCAGCAGTAATACCCCCAGCATGTATTTGATCCTTTAAATATAAAAGTATGCCTACTACAACAGCCAGAGTTCATTTGTTATTCTGGATTAAAAGATCATAATATAAACTTGCCAGGTGTCAGGAGGAAAGCAAATGTCCACCCACTTCAAAAGCCGATTAATCCTGTCCTACTACTTTACTATAAATTCTCTTTATTATAAGAGATGCTATATGTGCCACCCGATAAGCTAAAGATGTGCAAACCAACCTTACCGTGGCAGGAAAAAAAAAAAAAAAAAAAAAAAACTTGTTTAAATTATACTTTTTAGTTTTGGATGCAAGAGCTTTTAACTCTATGGGAATACTGCAAATTTGTGTTTTCCCCTAAGGTGCAGATGGTCTATTCTAGAACTGTCCCTCATGAGCATATTGGATTGCATATATGTGCACAAATCGATCAGGTGACAAGAGGAAGACCCTAGAAGCACAGCATGCTCCCCCCCCCCCCCCCCAAGGAAAGGATACTCACCCTGTGAGCTCTGGCTCAGCCTGGCAGTGGAGCGAGTAACTCGCGCAGGACCCCGGGAGTTCCCGTCACTCTCTGAGCTGTCTGTGTGTTCCATATCTGTAGAGAAATCGGAATCTTCTGTCCCATCCGAACTGCTTCCAGCATTCCTCTGTGATGCAACAAAATTCTCATTAGGCCCCCCTTAGCATTGATCTCCTATTCAGTAGGATAGGCTTTCCATCCAGTTCCTCCTGCTCAACCAGGCATTCTATGAATGCCCGGGCCAAATATAAGGACTTTCAAGATCCACATGATGCGAGTAGGCCCTGAAGGTCCTCCTACTCAACAAGACATTCATAGAACACCGGTTTAAAGATGAGGTAGATGGAAGGCAGTAATCCCTTACTGGTCTCAGCAATGATCACCTATCCTACTGGATATGCGTTAATTGCCAGGGGGCATCAGGAGGGTTCTGATGCCCCTCCCAGGTCTGATTTGAAGAAGAAAATCCAACCCCCAGCCTGGGAGCCATACAATGTTTGGTACCACCCCAACATCCCACCAGTTTGTTCCCCACATCCACTAATTGATACCACATAAAGGTCCTATTTTACACATTCATGTATATGTTTAACACTTGTGCCAGAGAGTTATGCAACATATTGCAAAGCAATGCATTGTGTACCCCTCTGGCACTCAAAGGAACAAACGTTAATGAAGAAAAATGTTATAGCGTTTTTCCTGCTGAGCAAAACAAGAGTACCATCACTGCAAGAAGACATATTTCCAGAGTTAGTTTAAAACAGGAAGTCTGAGTTTGAACCTCAAGAGTTACCAAGGATTGAAGGATCTCCCTTTTGAACACAGGCTGACCAATCAAAATGAACAAGCCATTAAGTAACACCTGAGCTTAACCAGGGAAACCCTTAATTTCTGCTCTGCTGGTAGCCCTTGAGGTTTGAGCCTGGAGACCCCTAGTTTAAACTGTTAGCTTTTTACAGTAACATTAGTGATCAGATATGACTTATTCTGTAGCATTCAATGAGAAAAGTTACTGACATGTCTCCATAGAATGTGACAGTAACAGCTATATCACATCCCTTGAATTTTCTAGAAGAAATCTCCAAGGGAGGGAATAAATGATAACACTTTACTAAAACAGCTGCCACCAGCGAGTAGCCGCCTTGTTTTACTCAGAAGAAGAATCCTTGTAACATACCTGTTTTCAGATACCAAGCTTTATTCAAACATTACAAGATATGTTAACAGAAACCAGTAGTTTCTAATGTTGTACATTTATATTGTAGCAGGGGTGTAACTACAGGGGACCTGCAGATGAAATGGAATGGTGTCCCGTCTGCCCAAGGATCCAGTAGGTTCTAGTTATGCCTGCCTTTCTGAATATATTTTTGTGGTAGGAGCACCTCAAAGGAGAGGGGAAAAAATATTTTTTTTTGCACCAGGGCCCTCCAAAGACTAGTTACACCACTAATCAGTTTTTTCCACTGGTACCACACCAGCAGCAGTGTGGACAGATCACATAGAAACAACTGAAGGCAGCATTGTGGGCCTTAACCCCTTAAGAACCACAAGGCCAGGAGTGAGATTTTTTTTTTTTCTGCTTTTGGAGAGTTGGTACATGTAAGAGGTCACACATGCCAGCTGGCTGATGGAGAGGCTGAAACAGACTGCTCTCTGAACAGTCACTTTTAGGCTCTCACAGAGATAAACGTGCACCTTGTAAACACTCAGTGTAATCAGTGATCCTTAAGAACTGTGAACATCTGAGATGGTGTTTGCACTCAAGGACCAGAGCAATTCTGACTTTTTTTTTTTTTTTTTTTAAACTATAGCTTTGTTCAACCATATTTTCTCTCTAATTCCTTTAGTGCACCCAGACAAATTACATACTGTTTTTAAGCATAAGTAGGGTCTCTCTTTTGATACAACAGTTATAAGGTTAATTCATCTTTTACTTTAAATTAAAATGGGGGGGGGGGACATTTTGCATACATTTTCCTGTCAGGATTTGTACACAATTAGTGGATTAGAAGAAAAAAAAAAAATACCCCCAAATATATTTAAATTGCTTCTCCTGAATATGAGAGTACCACATGTGCCTATTATTTCAATTCCTTTTTCACATTTACAGGGTAAATATTACAACATGAACACCATTATTTCCAGTATTTGGCATGTGAGGATCATAGCTTAGTAGAGTATGTCAGAACTCCAAAATGCCCCACAAAAACTGTATGTTTCTGAAGAGTAAACCACATAGGGTAAGTCATCGGTAGGCTTTTGGAGTTTTTTATGCAGCTATTTTTCCAGAAATCTGTACTAAAATTGTGGTACTATTTTTTTTTTTTTTTGCAGTTTTCACACTTACATTTCAATGTTGCTTTGGATTAGAAGCACAGGATACTTTCAGATTTAAAAAACACAAATATACATTGAAGTGTTGAGCTACTACTTCTGAGTACGGCAATACCCCATATGCACAGGTTTTTCAGGGTTTGGGGAGCTATGGTGCCCAAAATGGAACGTGAGCGTTTCCAGTTTCACACATGGAATTTTCACAGTTTGCTTTACTGATGCCCTGTCTCATTTGGGGCACTGTAACAGTGCTCCACTTTAAGAGTTCTCCCCAAAATGTATTTATTTTTAAGCAGACAACCCAAGCTTTCATTTTAGGTGTGTTTGCATATTTTTTTCGGATGCTACAACGCCAAATTTGAACAGTCATTAACTTTTCACTGCCTGCTTTACTGGTGCTGTGACTCATTTGGGGCTGCTTAGCAGCACTGCACTTGAAACATTTTCCCCAACAGTGTATAGTTCTGAGTGTAACACAACACTGAGTTTCATTTTAGATGTAGTTTCACATTTTTTCACAGGGCCACTTGATCACCAATACCTCTCAAAATCTGCAGTATGGAGAGAAAAGAAAAAAAAAAAAAAAAAAAAAATGTTCACACCTATGTTTCAGAGTTGCTGTGGATTTCAAGCACATGATAGTTGGAGATTTTTTTTAAAAAATGCATCAAATTAGTGTTCAGCTACATCTTATGAGTACGGCAATGCCCCACATGTATAGGTTTATCAGGGTTTGGGGGAGCTACTGAGCCCAGCTAGGAACATGTGCTTTTCCATTTTCAGACATGTCATTTTTACAGATTGCTTAACTTTTGCTTTTTCACAAACTATATTTCAGTGTTGTGAATTTCAAGAAGAGGATATTTTTAAAAATGCATTGAATTAATGTTCAGCTACATCTTCTAAGTATAGCAATACCTCATTCTGCATAGGTTTGGGGGAGTTACTGGGCCCATTTGGGAACAAGCACGTTTCCATTTTCAGACATGAAAAAAAACTTATGGTGCATTGTTTCCCATTACACTTTGATAGTTTTAGATCTATGGAAGGATGTCTTTCAAAAAAATAAAAAAACAGGATATTTCACGTGGAAAAAGTGGTCAAATAACTTATAGAATTACTGCATTGCACCTACATGATACTGCTTGAAGCAGTCACCAATGCAGTACCTGGGTTTTGAAGAGCAATCAGGACAGTAAGTGATGGCTTCTGTCCGTATTCCCTTGCTGTAGCAAACTCTGCAGTGTTTGTGTGTCTCTTTTGCGTGGTTGGGGTGGGATTTTAAAAGGCTAGTGTACCACACCAGGTCTTTGGGGAATTACTTTGTGTGCCCCTTGAAACAAAACAGGAAATGACATGAAGCTGAAACTACACAAAAAAAAAAAAAAAAAAAAAAAAAAAAAAAAAAAAAAAAAGTGCATTTTAGAGGGAGGTTTGCATATTTTAAAATTAAATATGAATTATATACAGCAGTCTGCATCATGTAAACAGAAAGCTTTTTGTACCAGGCCCTACATTTTATCATAGTGAGGTAAGGCTGCATGAGTTGATTACATAGATCCACTCCCCCCCCCCCCCCCATGTATTTATTATAATCTGACGTAAACTGGCTTTCGGAGTACCTCACACTTGCCACAAACAGAGACTGGCACAGTTCTGTCATCTTGCATGGTGGTCAGCATACAGACATCCTTTTTGCACCTAAACTTAACTGCCAGCAGCTCCTGTTGGCACAAAGCTAAGGACGTCCCATTTTTTTTTTTTTTTTTTTGTTTGGTACTTAAAAGTTAATTTGGCATCTCTGCAGTTGCGTCTAGTGTTGCCACAGGACACTGTGTCAAAACAAAGCAAGGGAGCTTGTGTAAAAATTGTCTACATATACATTATAGCCTTTATTTAATAAGGGGTAAATGAGATCCCAGACAATTTTCCCATTGGTTCCCAGATATTCTAGAAAACGACGCGGATCAAGTGGGTTGTCCTTGCCCTCAAATTCCGATCACTTGAGTACAGCCTGTGGCACTTTAACACAATTTATACAATTTTACACCAAACTTGAAGCTCTTAGAAGGGATATACTGTTTAAATCCCAACACTCCCTTTTACTTCATTAGGGATTCATATATGCTTGTGTTTTTGGGGAGACATATTTCTGAACTTTTTCTGCAAATGGAGGAGGGGAATTTTGTACAGTCTGTCATGGGGAGCATTCTTTTGGAAGGCACAGGGTATTAGCACTGAAATGCATGAAGTGCAAAATCATTTCATATCTGGTTCTGGTCATTGTTTTTGTGAAGAAAGGAGTATCACATACAAGATTTTTGCTCCAGTATGACCCAACATTTGTTTTTTAATTATCCCCATTGTCATTGTTAGGGCCCAGAATTGTCTGAATTCTATTCTGTGGATTGCCATATTTTCTGCCTAGATTGGTGGCAATATATTGGGCTGCATACAGATTTGCTTTGTGATACAGTTTCATCCAAATTTACTTCCCCCAAAGATAAATAAAAAAAACTGTCCAATGGTAAATCCTGCTACATTCACATGAATTCCTGGTTTGCCTATAAATTCTGGAATCTCTGGGCAGAAATCAACTGGTGGTACCCATTCATTAGGATCAGAAGTGGTAATACTTGGGGCAGCTCGAGGCAGGTCTTTAAACAGCTCTTTGGGCAGTTGTTGGAGCAGCTCGTCTTTTCTTAACAGAAGGCCCAGCGTCATCACTAGAGCTATCACCAGAAAACCGTTTGATGTCAAAGTCTGATGCATACGCCTCTTCTGCAGTAAACTAAATAAATTTCAAATATTAAATAACTATCCATCCACACTTACTAAGCCACTTAACTATTACTATGTAAATACTATTTTTCCTGTCCTTAACTGTAATCCTAAACACTAATCCTACCTAAATTAACAGTAGACAGTTTGGGTAGTTAATTAAATGAATATTAAATTAATGCAATTAAAAAAAATAAAAAAAGAATTTAAGTGATCAAAGGGAGGAATTAATTGATCACTGTAAGGACTGATCAAAGATTAATTTTTTTTTTCTGATATTAAACAGAAAGTGGAGCTGGAACTGAAAACACTTTTTAGCAATGTCTTCTCTGGCTCTTCTTCTCAGATGTCTGTGGGGAGGAGCGAGACAGGAGTGACAGAGAGCATTTGTAAACACAGCCACTATCATTTTGCTTTTGCTATATGTAATTCACTATTTTAGCAAATCACGTGTCAACAATCTATTGGCTGAAAGTGCTCTGGTATCAGAGCACTTAGTTACAGCCAGCCCGCAGCCCTCTCATCTCTCACTGCAGCAACGATGGGCGTTAACCCTTGACGTGAAAGGGCCATCACTGGTCCTTACGGGGTTAACCCCTTAACGACAGGCGCGGTCAGTTAAGGACCACTGAGCTTCTCCCCCCCCCCCCCTGCTTCCAGACTCCCCGAACTGCATGCAGCCGCGGGGGGAGCCCGGAATTCCACGACAGTCATAGTACTTCATGGGTCGTTCAGTCAGATCGACCCTTGACGTACTATGACTGTCTAGGTTCGTTAAGAGGTTAACGAAAGGACTGTCACGACTGTTCTGGCATATAACTGGACATTAAGAGCTTAAGTAGAGGGGCAAAAAAAGATTCTGGAGCATGCTATCTACACCATAGGAGACAAAAAGGCCGTTTAACCCCTTGAACACCAGATGGGTCTCCAACATCGTTTCACAATGCATTGGAAAATGCTGCTTTTTTTTTTAGAGGTTGCACAGAATCAGCGGTGCAGCTGGCTTACACCATAATTGGTACACTTTGCATTTATACCAATAGTTTACCACAAAGCCAGGGCACTTTGGAGCCCCTTTTTTCTACAAAGTTTTAAAGAAAAAGTAACGTTTCAAGTGTATATTTATGGAATTATGCACTATGTACTTGTCTTATTCTGATGTTCACACTCACTACGTTATACCTTTTTAGTACCACTGACCTATACGTTGCTACGTGCGCCCTGAAAATTGCAGACCCCACGCTGCTAACGTTCTGACCAAACAAACTGATAACAATTACTTTATACAGACAGTCCTGTGATTCCAATCATACTTCCCAGCTTTGTTTTGTTTGCACCACACCCGTATGACTAAACAGCCAATAGGGAAAGTGGCAAGAATTCCTAAACCAATCAACTGACTTGTAGGCGCGACATATAACTGATAGACGCAAAAATAACCACCAACAAGCGTCTTACGTCTAATTCACCAGCCAACCAGAAGCAGCAGTGAATGGGAATAGCAAGTGATTGGAGCAAGTGATAATCAATGAGAGCCTCTGGACACGCGCGGCACTAGTTTTGACTGACAGCGATTAAGACCTATCAAGAACAGCGTTAGCAGACAAACAGCCAAATAGAACGCGAGCTATCAAGTGACTATCCAATCACCGTTTCTCACGGTAAAAACCGAATCAGGCCTTGTTTTGAATGCGTTTTGCACACGTTGATAACTAGCGAAACGAGATTACACCCTAGATGCGCCGCATCACTTATGCTGCAGCTATGCATTTCATGCGCGCAGTATAGCATTATTAAATAACACATCGATACCCACACCCAACGCATAAAGGACGCTCTGCCCTTCTAGCCTGCAGCTCCTAAGCGCTCCTCACCTTCCTCCTGGGCATCGCTCGGTGCGCCCACTTCTTTGTCACCTCCCGCCCTACACACACTGTATTATGATTTTCGCAGCACGGGCTCAGCCTGGCGCGGTCTCCGGGTAACGGGAAAGTCGCGCAGGCGCAGTACCACCCACCTCTGTCTTTCACTACTAGCTCCACCCCCTTGTTTCTATTTTCCGTTCACTGTTTCGCGCATACACTACGGCCTCCTCCCGCTTACCTTATAGCCGCTTTTGTTGCGTAACGCTGTTCATTTTGCGCATGCGCTTTCTCTATCATTGGCGTCGGCTGTAAGTCATGGAAACGATGTATTCAAGTAGTCTTGCGCTGGTGGGTGCTGGAACTATATTCTTTTTTTCGACAGTATTGTCAGACAAGTAGTTCCTATTAATAATGACATCATTAAGGGATATTGAGGTTATATTTATACTTTGCGTTTCACGCTGTTCAGGCGCTTAGTGGGTAAAAACCCAAATTACTATGTGCTATAGAGAAACATATATATTTCTACTATATTTCATTACTGTTTTTTTCTAGGTCAGAGGCCAGGTCCTTTCTTGATAATGGCATTTGGATTTAAAGGGATAGTAATACTTAGTTTTATCTTTATTTTATTTTGTAGGCCTTAAAAAAACATGAAGAACATATAAGCCTTATCTCTCAAACCTTTATGGTTTAAGAGATATTCACAAGCAAAGTTTCCCCCTCCCGCCCCTTTTTCCTAGTGTAAGCCATCTCTTCTCAGATGTGAATCTGGTTGTAAGACCAGACAGATAACAGCAGGGGACAATCTTCTTTGTATGAAAACAATGAAAGCCCTGCCCCCCTTGAGAAGTTTTTCAGCTTTTTCCCTTATCTTAATTGAAGATTGTCCCTCTCTGCAGTCTACCTGGGCACCTCCCTTCTGATCTGGCTGAACAGGGGGGGGATACTTTGCTTGTGAATATCTCTTAAACCATAAAGGTTTGAGAGATAAGACTTATATTGTTCTTAATGTTTTTTTAATGCCTACAACATAAAATGAAGATAAAAAAAAGTATCACTATCCCTTTAACCAATTAAAAATAGTATTGATATAGTTACTGTTCAATCATAAAGGGGTAGTTATGTTTCAAACTAAAAGCCTCGCCAATTAATTTTCATAGTATTTGGGCCATGTAAAGTGCTATTTCAATACTGTCAGAGTTGTAGTTCAAGAGTAATTGAATGTTAACGTGTCCCCCTCCTGCCCCTTTTTCTGATGTAACACTGCTCACCTCAGAACAGAAAGGTGCTGTCCAGATGGTTTGCAGAGAAGGACAATCTTCAGTTAGCATAAGGGGAAAAAACCTGTCAGGGTGGCAGGATTTCAATCAAAAGATCAAAGTGCTTCTACATTGTTATAAACTTGAAAATAGTTGATCAGGGGATAGCTCACCAGACTGAAATCAAGGAACTCACTTCACATCGTAAACGGTGCTCAGCCACGACAGGTTTCCCAAGCCTGGATACAAAGTAGCAAAACATCGAAGGTAGTGACGGCACTCGTAAAACGGAAAGAGGAGATCTCACTCTTGATAGTACGTGAATAAAAGAAAAACTTTATTCTTTCTTTAAAACCACACATGGACTGGCAATACCAAAAGGTGGAACAAATGCTGGCATAAAGACTCACAACAAACAACCTAACATGTTTCGCGCTCACATCTAGAGCTTAATCATAGACTTACATTCCACAGTTACAAGACCAATTATATAAAAAAAGTTAAAAACAATGATCGTGAAAACCTGCCAATCAGTGTTAAAGGGATACATTTCAACCAATCTGAAAGCAACCATCAAATGGCCCCATGTAACCCTTTACATGCCTATATATCAAGAAACTCCACGTCGCACAAAACAAAAAACAACAACGAAAAAACAATCACTATAAGATGTGACTAATGTCCCATTCAGAATTTAACCCGTCTGGGACCTTAGTCTTAAGTTTAAAGATCCAAAGTGCCTCACATTTATCAATTAACTTCTGCAGATCCCCACCTTGCCAGGGTAATTTCACTCTTTCTATCCCTTGAAATACACAACAAGAGAGATCACCCCCATGTTTGGTTTTAATATGTTTAGCAATAGCAGAGGTAGGTTCTTCCTGACCTATTTGATATAGATGTTCCCTTACTCTGTGCTTAAGTGCACGTGTGGTGCGACCCACATACTGCACCAAGCACAGAGAACAGGTAAACAAATATACCACATTACAGCTATTACAATTAATATATTCAGAAATCGGGTTACATACCCCGTCTACTAAACCAACAAATTCGCGAGACACCTTGGAAACTTTACAATATTTGCAATATGTCGATCCACATTTATAATAACTTATACTATTTAACCATGTTCTCTTTTTGACCAAAGGATTAGTAGAAAAAAAGCTAGGAGAAACACAATTTCCTATGGTAACTCCACGCTTAGCCACAAAAGAGCATCCAGCCTGTAATTCAGACCCTAACCAAATAAAAAGCAAATCGTCAATATATCTCCCGTACCACAAGATCAACCCCCCCCCCCCGATGTGTTCAAATCCCCAAAGATGTGCGTTGATTCCCACCAACCCATATATAGGTTGGGGAGAGAGGGGACAAAAGGGTGGCAGGGTTTTCATTGTTCTCACAATAAGAAGATTGTCCCTTGCTGTGAGCTGTCTGGTCTTAAAACCAGATTCCACATCTGAGGGGAGGTGGCTTACATTAGGCAAAAGGGGCAGGAGGGGGAAACTTTATCATTCCCTACTGACAGCGCAGGCGCACGGACGTCATTATGGCAAGATGTCCGTGCTTCCTGCTACTGTCAGCCTTGGAACAAATGTAAAATCAGTTAAACCAGGTAATAATTCTGGCGACTAGCGCTAATAAGCAGCTAGTCGCCAGATGGGAACTGGATTAAGATGAAGATTTTGTGGGGTGGTACCCCATACCCCTGCCCACAAAAATAAAGGACACTAACACAAAGAGTTGAGAAATAAAGAAAGGAATTTTCCTGCAGTGTGTCCACAAGGACAGGAGAGGTAAAATAAAATATTAAAAAAAACGTAAAAAAGATAAGAATACAAAATCGTCATTTACAAGGTTCAAGAAATTAGCTATTTATTGGCACCTACTATTGGCAAAGACAAAAGGCATTTAGGATCCTAAGAACTTTGGGATAGTCTAAATATCGAGACAAACAAAAGTGGATCTCAACCTGAATAATCAAAAAATAATGGAGCACCTCTGCTCCACTTAAAATACAAAAACTCAATAGTATTTGACATTGGATCATTATCGTTACATTGTTGCACATAGCTTTATATAGCATTTTAAGATCGTGGCTGTCCATATTATGTTCTTATTGATATTATTATAATTAAAGATATATATATATATATATATATATATATATATATATACTGGATATTAACATATCCAGTAGTGGCACTCTCTTTTTTTTTTGTATGTAAAATATATATACAGTTCATTAAAGAGACGGCAGTCACAGGGTCTTTTTTGAAGTTCAAATGAACTCACGTTTTATTGTAATCGACGTGTCGGCTACCAATGCAGCCTTCTCAAGATTGGTAGCCCAAATGTCAATTTCAAAAAAATTTGACTTCATTTGAATTAAAAAAAAGACCCTGTGAGTGCCCTCTCTCTCCGTGAACGGTATATCATTTATAGATATATATATATGCCGATGCAGATCGCAATGCCAAATCGATAGGTAGAGCAGTGCTCGGTGAAATATCTGAGGTCTGAAGCCAGGGAGTAGTGATCAAGCCGTAGTCAAAGGTATAGCCGAGGTCTGAAGCCTAGTAATGGAGATCAAACTGTTGTCAAAGGTATAGCAGAGGTCAGAAGCAGGAAGTTGAGATCAGGCAGTGGTGAAAGGTATAGCCGAGGTCAGAAGCCAGTTAGTGGAGATCAGGCAGTGGTCAAAGGTACAGCCGAGGTCAGAAGCCAGGGAGTAGAGATCAAGCAGTGGTCAAGGGTATAGCCGAGGTCTGGAGCCAATAACTAGAAAGCACAGGAATACAAATCAATGCTGGTAGCTTGTGGAACGGGCACCAGTTGACCATTTAAAAAGGGAAGAGAAACCAATAGGGAAGCTTGCCTGGGGAGGCTCAATTGAGTGCAGGATTCAGTAGGGCAAACCCTACCCAATCCAAAGAGGAGAGACGGGTACATCTGGCAGAGGTGCCACTGGGATGAGGAAGCAGTGACTCTACACATGTGCAGACAAGGAAGGAATCCATCAGAGTGCACATGCACCAGAACCAGGGAGCGGCCGCAAGTTAAGCAAGCCAGTGTGGGGTAAGTTGACATGGAGAACGCAATTCCATTATTAGAAAAACTCAAATCAATATCACTCAAAAATATGACTGATATCCCATTCGGAATTAAACCCTCAAGGGATCCTTGTTTTTAACTGGAAAATCCAGTAAGCTTCCCATTTATTGATTAAATATGTCCCCACCTCGCATAGGAGTCTCACCCTCTCATTGCCTTGAAACTGAAAACATGCCATATTACCATTATGACAATCCAAAATATGTTTCACTGTCGTCCAATACAGGTTACTGGTACACTGGGAGGCGATCCGCCCCTTTAAGTAGGCAGGAACATTCTCTAAATGTATGCAGGGGGCGGAGTCTTCCCTCCCTCTTAGGCTGCACCTCAGTCAGAACAAGCCAGAATTATTTGTTCCTCGGTGTGTTCACACCAGGCAGAGAACAGCTCTCTTCAAGTTTTAGTTTCTTTGTTATTTTTACAAATATGGAATACCACCATTAGGCGAGTTACCAAGGCTGTCAAATGCCCTCTTTAAAGTGGATAGCACAGCTTCCAGGGTACTTCTGGTGGACTTTTTGCCCTGATGAGGGAATAACTTGATTTCAAGTATTTCCCTGGGGATTATCCTCTGTGGTAATTCTTTTCTTATCTTGGTAATCTGAAGACAGAAGTCCTGCAGAAAGGTGAGCCACCCTTTGAGTGCTGAAGGTCCACTTGTCCCTCAGTGTCCCTTCATTGGGCTTGTACTTGGGAGTTCTCATTGTGCACTCCAGCAATCATTGGGTGTTTTTATATATCCTGCTAATGCAATGTATATGTGTATGTCTGAGTTTTGGAGCAGTTTATGTGGGATTTAACCCTTTCTCTGCTGGGTTTTCCAATTTTATGGGCATTTTCAACTTTTGCCTTGGTTGGGTAATGTTTGCTTTCATAGTACATATGTTTGCTATGTGTTATGGAACTTTTACTTTAAGAGAAAAGTTTATTAGAAATAATGTTCCGCGCCTTTAAGCGCGCTTTTCCCGCATAGACGTCATTGCTCCTTTACTCTCTATGGGCTTACACTGTGTGGGACGTATCTCTGGAACCGCTTCACATAGCGACTTCAGAGTGGGCTCATTTT
The DNA here is from genome assembly GCA_037306005.1 of Rhinophrynus dorsalis. Classification (NCBI taxonomy): domain Eukaryota; kingdom Metazoa; phylum Chordata; class Amphibia; order Anura; family Rhinophrynidae; genus Rhinophrynus; species Rhinophrynus dorsalis. The sequence continues at coordinate 131,025,682 of CM074727.1, read as the reverse complement.
ATTTGTCTTCCCTTGCTCTATCATCCGGTTGTATGTTTGAGTGTGTTGGGGGATTCGGGGGGCTTCGGGCACTGTTTTGGGATACTTGGTGAGGAAAACTACGCTTCCCATGACCGCTCGGTTCCCGCTCTTTTTCTGATTGGCTCCCGTCGCGGCAGCCATTTTGTGAGTTCTTCTCATCGAGTATACTACGCAGGGACCGGACCTTCTCTCTCTCCTCTGCTGATTAACCCTTCGCTTGCCAGATAAGTTTAGTTTTAAACGTTTCTGGGGTGAATATTTAATCTTTCACACTTTAATTGGGTGATTCCTATCTGTGGGGTATATCTGACGCTGTGAGCATGTCTACTCCACTTGAGCCTGGGACTAGACCTAAGACGAAGGAGGCTGGGGTATCTGTCTCCCCCATTGCGTTTTGCTCCTCCTGTCACGCAGGGCTACCTAGAGAATTTTCTGGTCATTTATGCCCAACTTGTGCGGAAGGTCATGGCAGCAACCCAGGGCCTTCCAGTCACACTATTGAGCCAACATGGGTGAAAGAGTTCAAGGCTGCAACTAGGGATCTCAGATCCACTCTTCAGCTCTTTCCCTCTCAGGTTCAGGGGGCTCTTCAAGTATGGCAGACCCCCTCCACTCTCAGGACCTCCCTGCCCAAGCCACAGGGAGCTCCTGATGTCTCTGCTTCTTCTGAAGAAGAATTGTTGCAGGATTCTGATGTTGAGGATGGTACAGTTATTGAGTCTACCAGATCGGTTGGGGACCCTTTTGAATGTGATCCTGAACTCTCTGCTGAGGGTTTGATCAGGGCTGTGCTGACCACCCTCAATCTTCCCTTGTGTCAGGAATCTACTCTTGACCCAACGGACGTGTTTCAGAAACCTTCTAAGGCTGTTACATGTTTTCCTACTAATCCTACTCTTGAACGCTTAGTCTCTGATGCGTGGAAAAATCCTGATAAGTCCTCTTCAGTCTCAAAAAAGTTTGCCACACTTTATCCTTTTCCTGAGACTGAACTGGCTAAATGGGTTCATCCTCCTAAGGTGGATGCTCCAGTTTCTTGGTTGTCTAAATCTACTGCTTTGGCTGTATCTGATGCTTCTGCTTTACAGGATTGGACGGACAAAAAGTTAGAGACTTGTCTTAAGTCTATTTTTGCCTCTATTGGTACTGCCATGCGTCCAACCTTTGCTGTGGCGTGGGTTAACCGGGCTATTGCGGTCTGGACTGAACAGCTTACTGTGGCGGTTCGCCAAGATGCGCCTGTGTCAGAGCAGTTGCAACTCCTTGCTAATATTTCTGATGCTCAGAATTATGTTTCTGACGCTGCTTTTGACGCACTTCGCATGATGGCGAGGGCCTCCACTTCTTCTGTGGTGGCTAGACGCGCTCTTTGGCTAAAAATTTGGTCTGCTGACACCGCTTCCAAGAAAGTTTTACTTTCTTTGCCCTTTCAAGGGACTTCCCTGTTTGGATCTGAGCTAAAGAAATTGATTAGCGAGGCTACTGGAGGTAAAAGTACTCTTCTACCCTCAGTCTTTAAAAAGAAATTCCCAGCTAAATGCTATCGGTCCTTTAGTTCCTTCCAAACTGAGACACGCCCCGCGTCCCAGGCGGTTCCGCCTGCTCCGCGGACCTCCTCCAAGCCCAAACAGTCCTGGAAGCCCAAAGTTGCCCCCAAGGCCAAGGCTTCCAAGACTGCTTCGGCATAACTCGTCGAACCCGGGTCCGCATCCGGCTGTAGGTGGGCGTCTTCACATCTTTCGCCGGGTTTGGGAGGATTCAGTGGCAGACCCTTGGGTTCTTCAGGTGGTGTCAGAGGGATACAGGATCCCTTTCTTTTCTCTTCCTCCCTTTCGGTTCCATTTTACTCGTCCTTCTCAGGACCCCACAAAAAGGCGTCTGTTCGATGACGCTATTCAGGATCTTTTGGACAAAGAAGTCCTGAAACCAGTTTCTCCAGAGGACACAGGTTCAGGATTCTATTCCAACCTGTTCGTGGTGGCCAAGAAGGACGGTGGAGCTCGTCCTATTTTGGACCTCAAAGATCTCAATTCCTTTGTTGTGAGTACCCACTACTGACAGGAATCTCTGCGCACTGTGATAGCTGCTATGTCTCCGGGGGAATTCCTTGCCTCCCTGGATCTTCAGGATGCATATCTGCACATCCCTATCCATCTAGAGAGCAGGCGGTATCTCAGGTTTGCTTGCCACAGAGGTCATTTTCAGTTTTCGGCTCTTCCCTTTGGACTGACAACAGCTCCGCTGGTTTTTCAGCGAATCTTGGGAGCTTTGATAGCAGTAATCCATCGGGATGGCATCAGAGTGACTCCCTACATTGACAATTTACTCTTGAAAGCTTCATCAGCGGAGATCCTTCACCAGCAGGTTCAGGCTTGCATTCAGACACTGACTCGCCACGGATGGATTGTGAATCTGGACAAGTCGGACTTGGTTCCATCTCAGCAGATAATCTTCCTGGGTCTCCTGTTCGACACTCAGCAGTGCATGGTGTTTCTACCAGAGGAGGTGGCTCATCAGATTGCTCTCCGAGTATCAAAGATTCTGGCTCTCGAGCGGATTCCAGTGCCGAAATTTACTTCTCTGGTGGGGAAATTCATTTCCACAATAGAGGCGGTGCCATTTGCTATGGCACACACCAGGGAACTTCAGGGGTTCGTGATCCAGACGTGCAGGAATCGTCCAGACCATCTGCAGCTATCCGTCTCTCTACCTCCTCATGTCGAGTTGAGCTTGGAATGGTGGTTGGATCTGTCTCATCTCCTGAAAGGGAGATCCTTCCAGATCCCTTATTGGACCACGGTCACGACGGATGCCAGCCTCCTGGGATGGGGGTCAGTGTTGGGTCGCTTCAGTGCCCAGGGAAGTGGGGATTGGAGGAATCTCTCCTCTCCATCAACATTCTGGAACTACGTGCCATCTTCCTTGCCCTGAGACATTGGGAATCTCAACTGGAGGGTTGTCCAGTCAGAGTAGAGTCCGACAACGCCACCGCAGTGGCTTACATCAACAGGCAAGGCGGAACAAGAAGTCTAGCCGCATGGTTAGAGGTCAAGGCCATTTTGTCTTGGGCGGAAGCTCATGTTCCCGTCATCTCAGCGGTACACATTCCAGGTGTAGACAACGTCATGGCAGACTTTCTCAGTTGTCACACAGTCGACAGCGGAGAGTGGGCTCTTCATCCAGAGGTGTTTCACCTTCTAACCCAGATGTGGGGGGTTCCTGTAGTGGATCTGATGGCAACCAGGCACAACAGGAAGGTTTCAGTGTTCTGCTCTCGGTGGAGGGATCCACTGGCCCTGGCAGTGGACGCCTTGTCAATCCCTTGGGAATTCTCCCTAGCCTACATCTTCCCTCCTCTTCCACTGTTGATCAGAGTCATCCAGAAGCTGAAGATGGAGCGTTGTCCAGTTATTCTAATCGCTCCGAATTGGCCTCGTCAGTCCTGGTATCCGGATCTGATGGCAACGTCTGTAGCGGAGCCCTTTCCGCTTCCCTCTTGTCCAGATCTTCTGCTACAAGGCTACCTGTGGAAGGAGGATGTTCATCGTCTTCATTTGATGGCTTGGAGGTTGAATCCTCAATTTTGAAGAAAAAGGGTTTTTCCTCTTCTGTGGTGTCTACGATGCTACGCGCTCGTAAGCCTGTGTCTTCTAAGATCTATCACCGAGTCTGGTCAACTTTTGTTGCATGGTGTGCTGATAGGGATCTATCGCATGATTTTCATCTTCCTACTGTCCTGGCCTTTTTACAGGACAGTGTTGATAAGGGACTCAGTCTGAGTTCTCTCAAGGTTCAGACTTCAGCTCTCTCTGTCTTTTTCCAGGAGCGCATTGCCGTTATTTCTGACGTCAAAGTTTTCTTCCAAGGTGTGGCTCATGTTCGGCCCGCTTTCAAGAGTCTGGCTCCTCAGTGGGACCTTAATCTAGTTCTGGGGGTTCTCCAATGACCCCCCTTTGAGTCCTTGGCTACTATTCCTTTACGCCTTTTGACCTGGAAGATGGCCTTCCTTTTGGCTATTGTATTAGTTCGCCGTGTGGTGTAATTACAAGCCTTGTCTTGTAAACCTCCTTATCTGGTGTTCCACAAGGATAAGGCTGTGCTTCGCACTTCCAAGAATTTTTGCCTAAGGTTGTCTCCAAATTTCACATCAATCAGGAGATTGTGGTGTCCTCTTTCTGCTCTGACCCTTCCTCTGACAAGGAGAGGGATCTTCATTTGTTGGATGTAGTGCGTTGTCTCAAATTTTATGTTCATCACACTGAGTCTATCAGGAAGTCGGACGCTCTGTTTGTCATTCCTGAGGGGCCTAGGGCAGGGAGACCGGCATCCAAGGTGACCATTGCATCTTGGATAAAATCTACTATTCGTAAGGCTTACGAATTGCGGAATAAACATGTGCCCTTTCGGGTCACTGCTCATTCTACCAGGTCAACTGGGGCCTCTTGGGCCTATAAGAATCAAGCGTCTGCTGATCAGCTGTGCCGGGCGGCCACTTGGTCCTCTGTGCACACATTTTCAAAGCACTACCGTGTGGATGTGCTGGCCTCGGCTGATGCCAGCTTTGGGAGGAAGGTCCTGGAGGCAGTTTTGCCTGTCTAGGATCGTCTTCTTCTGAGATTCTCAGTGCTTCCTTACTGTTGAGCCCTGTTGGCTCTGGTTCAGTGTGCTGTGTTTTGTTCTTGGGGTCTGTTCTTACCCCTAGTTAGTGTCCGTTGACACTTCTGATTGTTGGGATCTATGACCGGTTGGTTCATAGAGGTTCTGGTGACTCTGGAGGCCTTGCGCCTGGTCCTTGCCTTCTTCCCGCCTCTGGGAAACTCAATGTTTGGACATCCCAGTGTACCAGTAACCTGTATTGGACGACAGTGAAAATAGGATTTTAGTCTTACCTGTTAAATCCTTTTCACTTAGTCCATACAGGTTTCTGGTCTCCCACCCTGTCAAGAGACCATGCTTGGCTCTCCTGTGGCATGCTGTGGGAGTCCTTTGGGGCATGCTCACAGGGGTCTTCTTCTTCTCTCCTATCTCTGGTCAGTGTTAGTGTCTCAAATCATTCTGGCTTGTTCTGACTGAGGTGCAGCCTAAGAGGGAGGGGAGGCTCCGCCCCCTGCATACATTTAGAGAATGTTCCTGCCTACTTAAAGGGGCGGATCGCCTCCCAGTGTACCAGTAACCTGTATGGACTAAGTGAAAAGGATTTAACAGGTAAGACTAAAACCCTATTTTCGCAATCACTGAGTCCTTCCGATCATTCTAAATCTGACCAATGTGTTCCCTTATCCTCTGATTTAGTGGGCGGATAGTCTGTCCACCATATTGTATCGCACATATTTTTCAAGTAAAAAAATAAAGCACATGTTCAGAGTTACAATTAATGTAACTTTTTATATCATAAGTGAGCATATCTACCATTCCAACAAACGTCTTAGAGACCCTGGCATATCTGCAACAGTTACATATTCTGGACACCACACATAAAAAAGCCTTTGTGTTCCAACCAGGTGAGCATTGCTTTCTTGCTAATAAAAAGACTTGTTGATCCATGATGGGCACAAAATTACAGCCATCCTTCAACAGACAATGAAATGACTAATCCGTATGCAAAATACATAGATTCTTCTTAACGATTCTTCTTTTATGTATACAATTTTAATTCATACCAATAAATGTGGATGTTTTATACTGCATTGATCTACGAATACATTCATAAGTCTTGGAGTGTGACTGCATCCATTTATGACTTTTCGCAGCAGGCAGCATCATTGATTGTCATGACCCTGGGACAAACTCTCCACCCAACCCACCAAAATAAGGTGCAATTTCTATCACTGATATAAGGAGGGGTCAAGTACTTGTGATTTGTGTTGAATCAAGAAGACAAATAAGATTGCTTGTACACATAGACTGTTCCATAGCGTTGGTCAAACATATAAGGTCAGAAACACGCCAGTGCCACCACTACCACAAGCACCACCAGCCCTGTGATGTGTGAAACTCTCCAGAGCAAAGATAGGCAGTCTAAACCAGGTAATTATAGGCCTGTGAACTTGACTTCCATAGTAGGTAAGGTATTAGAAGGGTTGTTAACTGACAGTATTCATTAGACTTGTGCATGGGCAAAATTCGAATTCGGACAAATTTATTTTTTTTCTAATTCGGATGATCCTAATTTCAGACCGGGCCTATTCAATTCGGACGAAATTCTGATCCATTCCGAATTATTCAGCCGAATTTAACATGGGTTAAATTATAGCAGTGCGCCTCCGTGCACGCTGCTATCATTCTTTGCAGACAGGGTGTGCATTTAGAAAAAGATCCATCCCAAAACGAACATTGCCAGTCTGTGCATGTCACCTGTACTCCAGCATGGGATGCCAGTAACAATGCAAACGTCGAACATCGATAACCCATGCCTGTCATTCAATCTAGCATATGTTCGAACATTGAAACCCCATGCCTGTCCTTCAATATAGCATATGCTCAAACATCGAAAACCCGTGCCTGTCACATCCTACTCAACATAAGTGGTCAACTCGAACATGGACAAACTACATGTCACATTCTATGTTAGTACATGGGTAAAGATTAAGGTTTCATTTTCTGGTACCAGCCTCCTACCCTACTGTCCCTCTTTAGTACCCAAATTCCTCTCTCTCGTTTTCTTATCCTGATTTCCCCTCATATCAGATAACTCTATGTGTATATACATTGTAGTGTTTCATACTACATCAGGAATAAACATCAATGATTGTAATGTGATGTGTTAAAAAGAAAAATTGAGACATTCTGTTGTGAACAATCTGCAACACAGGAGAGAAATAAAAAAAATGCTTGACATCTATACTGAAGAGGGGTCCACAGCATTGTCTTAGTATAGCAATATCACCGTTTTCCGTGAGTGTGCAATACAGGGCTCTACGGTAATTGCTGGGCATTTCCCAATGTCATAATCAGGGGATGATGGGAGTTGTATTCTAACTACTGTTAGGAAACACATAAGTGATGCACATTCATCTCCCACCTAGAAATTATTTACACACGAGGCAACTCCCCCAAGTAATACCTAGCCCCTTTCCAAGTGAAAGGACTTCCAGAAAGGCTTCAGATCTCTTAGGGACTCACCTGTTATTGCCAGTCAGCGGGACTCGGAGAGTAGGAGGGGGTGATGCTATGGCTGCAGATTAAGTCTGGCACAGTGCTCTTAGTTGGTCACTCGTCACAATGTTGAAGCTCAGCCCGGCCAGCACCTTCTGGGTGGAGACACCTCACAGCAATCCTGTTCAGGACACATCATGCACTGTTGTGCACTCATACTAGGGATCCCAAATGTTTAGACTCATTTCGTACAGGGGGCACCCTCCTGTATTTGTAAAACCTCTCTAGCAAATCTGGGACGGTAGACCTATTTACTCAAGTCTTGACTTTAGGTGGGCGATAAACAATACAAAATAGGCATAATGTTTCACTATCACATAATTCACGTCACTAAAGCAGCCAGCAGGCATCGCCACTGAGTGAGCATAGGGCTGCCCGGCTGCTGACAGTCACACTGATGGGACACCCTGCAACACAGAACTGGCGGAAATGCACAAAATAAACATGCTATGGGACGGCAAATTGCCACCCCTGTCAAAGTGCCGCCTGGGTCCATGGACCCATGTAAGGGCTGGCCCTGTATTCGAACAAATACGTAATATTTTTTTATATTTTGCACAGGAACAAATATTACTTGCTCTTGCAGTGGCAATAACTGGAACTAATGCTGGCTGCCTACCTATGCCTAGCCAAATGCTACCTGCCTGCCTACACAACAACTGTACACTCTCTACTCTATTCTCTCTCTGAGCTCCAACAACGCAATGAGGAAATGCAGGCTGTCTGTCTGTTTGACTGTGTCATTAGTCCAACCCCCATCATGAAACGAAGAAGGCTATTCGAATACAGACAAAAGAGGGAAGTAGTGCATGAAACATAGAATGGAATTGGACTAGAGACATGGAGGGAAAATTATGGAGGGAAAGTAATTGAGTGCGCACAGGAAGTACAAAAAAGTCCTGGTCAAAAGTAGTCAAAACTTTTGGAAATGGGTCGATTGCCGAAAGTTTCGACGAATTTCGGACCTGGGCTGTTCGGAGTCAGATCATTTTTTCCAAATGACCCTTGAGTTTCGGATTGGCCGAATGTCTCCGAATGACCCCATTTTCGACGAAATCCGAATGTCTCCAAATGAATTCACACATGTCTAGTATTCATGACTATGCGAAGACCAACAATAATATTAGTAGAAGCCAGTCTGGTTTTATGAAGAATAGATCATGCCCAACTATCACGGTGCCCGTGATTGTTGCACTTCCTTGTCAGTCACCATTAGGGGGCTCCTATTGGTTGTCTGCCTTTAACCCGCCTCATACTGTCTATTTAAACCTGGTTTAGGCACCCTGTGGTTGCCCTTTCGTGGTGTCTCTGACCACGTTAGCCTTGACCATGTTCCAGTATTCGTTTGTACCTGTAGCTGTGTTCCTGAGTTCCAGAATACATCTTGTTCCTGAGTCTTCTGCCTGCAGAGTTGTTCCACTGTGGTTCCGGCCTAGTCCTGAGAGGTTGAGGTTTCCTGCTGATCGCCTTCACTGAGACTTCCTGACTGCTTGGCCTTTCTGCGAGTTCCTGTCATCTCTTGTCCAGCCAGATGTGTTCCTGATGCCTGGTTGCTTTGGCGACATTCTTGTAGTCCCAGCGTGCGGATGTTGGGGTATTCTTCCAAGCCTTGCGGCTATACAAATACTTGTTGGTCCCAGCATGCGGACGCTGGTTTGCTCCAGGCCTAGCGGCCATCGTATTACTGGTTGGTCCCAGCATGCAGACGCTGGTTTGCTCCAAGCCTTGCGGCTATACGTATTACTGGTTGGTCCCAACGTGCGGACGCTGGTTTGCTCCAAGCCTTGCGGCTATACGCATTACTGTTGGTCCCAGCGTGCGGACACTGGTTTGCTCCAAGCCTTGCGGCTATACGAATTACTGTTGGTCCCAGCGTGCGGACGCTGGTCTGCTCCAAGCCTTGCGGCTATACGAATTACTGTTGGTCCCAGCGTGCGGACGCTGGTCTGCTCCAAGCCTTGCGGCTATAAAATTTACTGTTGGCCCCAGCGTGCGGACGCTGGTTTGCTCAAAGCCTTGCGGCTATAAGAATTACTGTTGGTCCCAGCGTGCGGACGCTGGTTTGCTCCAAGCCTTGCGGCTATACAATTACTTGTAGGTCCCAGCGTGCAGATGCTGGTTTGCTCCAAGCGTTTCTGCTATACAATTTACTTGTTGGTTCCAGTGTGTGGACGCTGGTTTGCTCCAAGAGCATTGAAGACGTACTCTCTGTTGGGCGTTCCTACAGTGAAGTTCCTTTGGGCTGCCTTGCCCGGTATTGGTAAGGCCAGTAGAACCTGGCATATTATTCCATCTGAAGGTTGCCTTACCCGGTATTGGCAAGGCCGGTAGAGCCTCTCAAAGCTCCTTTTGGGCTGCCTTGCCCGGTATTGGTAAGGCCGGTAGAACCTGGTACATGTTCCATCTGCAGGTTGCCTTACCCGGTATTGGCAAGGCCGGTAGAGCCTATTGTTATAAGAATATCTGGCTGTCTTGCCCGGTATATTGGCAAGACCGGTAGAGCCTGTAAATTTGTACTTCTCTATTATTAAATGTTGTAAGTCATGTTGGAATCCTAAGGGATCATTTTTAATTATTTTCAATAAAGTTGTGTTTTTACCTAACTTTGTGTTTGAGAGTCGTAACAAACCGTGACAGTACGAAAGGGCCATGACCTCAGACAACAAGAGCGATGGTAATGCACAGAATATCCACTGGAGAATAGATATGCATGAACAACGTTTGGATCAGTTGGCAATCGCAATTCAAACTATCCTTGAACGCACTGTTCTTGTGGACAAGTCTGGAGCCAGTCCAGTGGTCTCGCCCAGTCAGACACCAGAGAATGAGATTAGGCAATTAGGGGTTGCAGTGAAGGGGTTAACGGCTTCTGCACCCTTGCCACTCAGATACGATGGAGACCCTGGTCTATGCAGAGGGTTCATCAATCAGCTTGAAATATTTATGGAATTAACGGCACATGTGTTTCCCAATGATCGCAGTAAGATTGGGTTCATGATATCCTTGTTGACTGGCAGAGCATTGGCGTGGGCTAATCCATTGTGGGAAAATGCAAAACCTTGCACTAAGAACTTCAGAGAATTTGTGCAATCCTTTCGGAGTGTTTGAGCCTCCTGGTAGAACCTCCTCTGCTGCCAAACGCCTTATGGAAATACAACAGGGCAGGCGTACAGTGGGCGATTATGCCATCGAATTTCGCACATTGGCAGCAGAGGTGGGGTGGAACAATGAGGCATTGTTGGCAGCCTTTGCCCAAGGTCTGAATGACCAGATTAAAGATGAGATTGCAGCTAAAGAATTGCCCACTGATCTTGATGACTATATTGAATATGTTATATTGATTGGTGCCAGAATACGGGAGAGAGCTATCGCTAGAGATCGTAGGTTCCGGTCTAAAAGTAATGGGGCTAGCAGTACATTTTGCCCACCCAGCCCTCCCGTGGCATCCAAACCTAGTGAACCTATACGGGAACCACGTGAGCCTATGCAAGTAGGTTTCACTAGGTTAACCAAAGAGGAAAGAATTTATCACAGGAAACAAGGCTTGTGTTTGTACTGTGGTAAGAATGGGCATTTGTTAAGATCTTGCCCAGTACGTCCGGGAAACTAACACACCTAGGGTACCTTGGGGGACAGGCCCTAGGTGGTGTACAATCGTCCCCAGTGTTGGGAACACTGAAACCCACCATACAGGTGGTATTATCCTGGGCACAACATTCAGTGGAGGTTTTGGCCCTGGTTGATTCCGGCGCAGCAGGGTATTTTATGGATAATACCTTTGCTGAATTGCACAGGGTTCCTCGTATTGAAAGGGAAACTCCCTTGGCTATTGAAGCAATTGATGGCAGACCTTTAGAACCTGCTCAAGTTACATTTGAAACTATGCCTTTATCTATGACTATTGGGGCTCTCCATAGAGAAGAGCAGCAATTCCAACTTATTCATTCTCCTCACCATGAGGTAATATTGGGATTTCCTTGGTTACAGTTACATAATCCACAATTTGATTGGCAAAAGTGTGAAATCTCGGCTTGGTCTCTGTTTTGTATGGATAAGTGCGTCACCCATCCTATTAAGGTCCTGTGCACCTCCTCTGCAATACCAGGCGAATACAAGCTGTTTGGTGATGTTTTTAGCAAAGGAGAGGCTGGCACTTTACCCCAGCACAGACCTTATGATTGTAGTATTGAATTGCCTTCTGGAGTAGTACCCCCTAGGGGACGCACATATCCATTATCTTGTGAGGAAAATAAGGCTATGGAAGATTATATTTCTGATGCCCTTGCTAGAGGGATCATAAGAAAATCTACCTCTCCGGCGGGGGCCGGATTCTTTTTTGTGAAAAAGAAAAATGGTGAATTGAGACCATGCATTGACTACCGTGGCTTGAATAAACTGATGGCTAAGAATGCTTATCCGATACCACTCATCACCGAGCTTTTTGACAGACTTAAGGGCTTCTCGATTTTTACCAAATTAGACTTACGGGCGGCATACAATTTGGTTCGGATTCGAGCTGGTGATGAGTGGAAAACTGCCTTTAACACCAGATCTGGGCACTATGAATACCTAGTCATGCCATTCGGCTTGTGTAACGCACCTGCAGTTTTTCAGGAACTGATAAATGATGTTCTCAGAGATATGTTACAGTCATGTGTCGTGGTGTACCTTGACGATATACTGATTCATTCCCAAAATGTGTCACAACACATCAAGGATGTGTCTGAAGTATTGCTACGACTACGTAAGAATAAGCTCTATTGTAAATTGGAGAAATGCGAGTTTCACAGAACCAGTGTGCCATTCTTGGGGTTTGTGATTGGCAAAGACGGCATCGCCATGGACAAAGAAAAGTTGACAGCAGTCCTACAGTGGCCACGACCTAAGAGTCTTAAAGCTATACAGCGATTCTTGGGTTTTGCTAATTATTACAGGAAGTTTATTAAGAACTTTTCTTCCATTGTTAAACCATTGTCTGACCTTACGCATAAGGTCGCTAATCCATCCTGTTGGCCAGCAAGTGCTGAGGAGGCCTTTCGAAAATTGAAACTGGCTTTTGCGGAGGCCCCTGTGTTAGCCCACCCCAATCCTCTACTTCCGTTTACGTTAGAGGTTGATGCCTTGGATATTGGGGTCGGGGCAGTACTTTCTCAACGACACAATAAAGGTGGAACACTCAGACCCTGTGGGTTTTTCTCAAAAAAATTGACTGGAGCTCAAAGCCACTATGAGATTGGGGACAAAGAGTTATTGGCCATTGTCCTTGCTCTTAAGGAATGGCATAATTTACTTGAAGGTACCAAAAATCCTGTCTTAATCTTGACGAATCATAAAAACCTGACTTATCTCTCTGAGGCCAAGAGATTGTCTTCTCGTCAGGACAGATGGGCATTATTCTTATCTCGATTCAATTTCATTGTATCATATTTACCGGGATCTAAGAATGTTAGGGCTGATGCTTTGTCAAGACAATTTGAGGCTGAGTGTGACAGAATGGAAGCACCAGCACCTATCATTCAACCCGATCGAATATTGGCTACGATACGTACTAGTATCACTTCTCCATTAGGGGAAGAGATTTTGGCTTCTCAGGCTTCCGCACCTCATGAGAGTCCGATGGGCAAATGTTTTGTCGCTGAACCATTCCGTCCTCGATTACTTGAAACGTACCATTCCTCTAAGGCTGCGGGACATATTGGTAGAGACCAATTGTTATGGTCCCTTTCTCAGTTATTTTGATGGCCTTCTATGAGGAATTATTGTGCCGAGTTTACTAATGCCTGTGCCCGTGCTAAGACCCCTAGACATCTCCCGGTGGGCTTGCTTCAACCTGTGCCTAATGGCGAGCGCCCCTGGTCTCATGTTTCCATTGACTTTATGGGAGAATTGCCTATGTCTAGAGGATATTCCTTCATATTGATGGTGGTGGACAGGTTCTCTAAAATGGCTCATTTCGTGCCCCTTCGTGGCCTCCCCTCGGCTAAGGAATTGGCAATTGTGTTTGCCAGAGAAGTATTCCGGTTGCATGGAGTGCCCAGGGTACTGGGGTCCGACAGGGGGAGCCAGTTTGTGTCTAGGTTCTGGAGGGCATTTTGCGAACAGATGGGCACACAGCTGTCCTTTTCCTCGGCCTACCATCCCCAGACTAATGGAGCCGCTGAACGGGCCAATCAGGGCTTGGAACAATTTCTGCGCTGTTTTATTACTGACCATCACAACAACTGGGCCGACTTGTTGCCTTGGGCAGAGTTCGCCAGGAACTGTGCGGTCAATTCTTCATCTGGTAGCTCCCCGTTTCTGATCAATTACGGGTTTCAGCCCTGTTTCCTCCCAGATTCCTTTCAGACACAACAGATTCCAGCTCTGGTTGAGCATATCGAGCAACTCCGTTCCACATGGGCACAAGTTCAGATGGCATTTGGTCAGTCATTTCAGTGTCATCAGCGCTATGCTAATCGCAGAAGGCTTCCAGCGGTTTCTTTTCAGGTTGGGGATAGAGTGTGGCTTTCGTCCAGAAACCTTCAGCTCCAGGTTCTGTCTAATAAGTTGGCTCCCCGGTTCATTGGTCCATTGTAACGGTTTTTTAGGACACTCAGACCAGTAGGTAAAATAAAACACAATTTTATTTTAATAGCAATAATGCAAACGAACGCCCTCTAGGGGCGGCAGAAATAAACACACAGTGATGACTGATATAGTACAGAGAGACAATGCACAGAATAATTGACATACAAGATCTCTACTCAGAGAATGGTGTTCAGTACCCAAAGGGTTAATAGCATAAATCAGTCAGTCTCAGATGTGGTGGTTTGGCACGCCCTAGGTGTTAAAAGGAGGTGCTGATAGAGACAGTTCACAGTGTTTTGGAAACGTAGATGCCTCGCCGAAGTGACCAAATAGTTAAGCAGAACAGAAATCCCAATAGCCCCACGGGCGTACCTACATGAAGACTGCTTCTGCGGGTGCAAGTGTGTATAGCCCCCACGGGTGTAATGGAAACCGGCCTGCTATGCAAGAGCTGACTATAGCCTCCACAGACGTTAACCGGATATCAGCAATAATAGCGCTAGAGCCAATAGCCCCCACGGGCATATAACGGGAACCCGCCAGAGCTTGAGCCTTCCCTCTGCTGCCACACTACCACAGTAGATATCGTCCAGTAAACAACAAGAAGTGAGAGCCAATGATGCCCTACCGGCCCACCTAAAGTGACTACTCTGCAGTAGGATAGATAGAGTCGCCGTCGGTAAGCGGCCAACTCAGCAGACGTAGCACAATGTAAGAGGCTCAATACTGGGAATCGAGTAGAGAGAGTAAGCGGCACTGCAAGGGTTAATATGCACATTTACACACAAGGCTCTGTAAGGAAACGAGGTTCTGCAAGTATAGTGAGGCTCACGGAGGCACGCACAGCTCTGCAAGACAACAGCACACTGCACTGATCAAGGACAACACAAGGCAGGGTGGTCACACAGCAGCTGGCAACAGCGGGTGCAAAATGTCGCGGGGGCGACAATGGGAACAGAGGTCACTGGAACAGGCTGGAAGTCGATCACGGAGCAGGAAGTCAGCCGGGCCGGGTTGGAGCACGCAGGAGGTAGTCATACAAGCCGGGTCATACACGAACAGGAACGTTAGCCAGGCCGGGTCAGGAAACAGAGGTGGTTCGCAGACAAGCCGGGTCAAACACGATCAGGAACACTGGAGCGTAGTCAGGACAAGCCAAGCCGGTACACAAGAATCTGGAACACAGGAACACAGCAACAGCACTACTGGCTCAGAAACACCACAAAAGGGCATCTGACAGATGTCTGGGCCAGGCATAAGAAGGTCACCAGGGGCGGGCCAAACTGGCTCAGCAAATCAGAGCGAACCACAAGCAAGAGTGACAGAGAATCACAGGCACTGTGATATCCATACAGAATTATTCGCAAAATTAACCCTGTTTCCTATGCACTAGACATACCTGCATCTATGCGTATCCATAATGTGTTTCATGTGTCCCTTCTTAAGCCTCTCGTATGCAACCGTTATACTACCACACCTGTGGTACCAGGGCTTATTGAGGTCGAGGGTCAAGAGGAGTACGAAGTACAGAGCATTATTGATTCCCGAAGGCTTAGAGGAAGGGTACAGTACCTGGTGCATTGGAAGGGATATGGTCCTGAAGATCGATCATGGGTGGACAGTAAGGACCTTCATGCACCTAGGTTATCTAGTGCTTTTCATGCTAAATATCCGCAGAAGCCTAGACCCTATTCTAGCAGAGGGGGTCTTTGAAAGGGGGGTACTATCACGGTGCCCATGATTGTTGCACTTCCTTGTCAGTTACCATTAGGGGGCTCCTATTGGTTGTCTGTCTTTAACCCGCCTCATACTGTCTATTTAAACCTGGTTTGGGCACCCTATGGTTGCCCTTTCATGGTGTCTCTGACCATGTTAGCCTTGACCATGTTCCAGTATTCGTTTGTATCTGTAGCTGTGTTCCTGAGTTCCAGAATGCATCTTGTACCTGAGTCTTCTGCCTGCAGAGTTGTTCCACTGTGGTTCCGGCCTAGTCCTGAGAGGTTGAGGTTTCCTGCTGATCGCCTTCACTGAGACTTCCTGACTGCTTGGCCTTTCTGCGAGTTCCTGTCATCTCTTGTCCAGCCAGATGTGTTCCTGATGCCTGGTTGCTTTGGCGACATTCTTGTAGTCCCAGCGTGCGGACGTTAGGGTATTCTTCCAAGCCTTGCGGCTATACAAATACTTGTTGGTCCCAGCATGCAGACGCTGGTTTGCTCCAGGCCTAGCTGCCATCGTATTACTGGTTGGTACCAGCGTGTGGACGCTGGTTTGCTCCAAGCCTTGCGGCTATACGTATTACTGGTTGGTCCCAGCGTGTGGACGCTGGTTTGCTCCAAGCCTTGCGTCTACACGAATTACTGTTGGTCCCAGCGTGCAGACGCTGGTTTGCTCCAAGCCTTGCGGCTATACGAATTACTGTTGGTCCCAGCGTGCGGACGCTGGTTTGCTCCAAGCCTTGCGGCTATACGAATTACTGTTGGTCCCAGCGTGCGGACGCTGGTTTGCTTCAAGCCTTGCGGCTATACGAATTACTGTTAGTCCCAGCGTGCGGACGCTGGTTTGCTCCAAGCCTTGCGGCTATACGAATTACTGTTGGTCCCAGCGTGCGGACGCTGGTTTGCTCCAAGTCTTGCGGCTATACGAGTTACTGTTGGTCCCAGCGTGCGGACGCTGGTTTGCTCCAAGCCTTGCGGCTATACGAGTTACTGTTGGTCCCAGCGTGCGGACGCTGGTTTGCTCCAAGCCTTGCGGCTATACAATTACTTGTAGGTCCCAGCGTGCGGATGCTGGTTTGCTCCAAGCTTTTCTGCTATACAGTTTACTTGTTGGTTCCAGTGTGTGGACGCTGGTTTGCTCCAAGTGCATTAAAGACGTACTCTCTGTTGGGAGTTCCTACAGTGAAGTTCCTTTGGGCTGCCTTGCCCGGTATTGGTAAGGCCAGTAGAACCTGGCATATTATTCCATCTGAAGGTTGCCTTACCCGGTATTGGCAAGGCCGGTAGAGCCTACGCAAAGCTCCTTTGGACTGCCTTGCCCGGTATTGGTAAGGCCGGTAGAACCTGGCATATTATTCCATCTGAAGGTTGCCTTACCCGGTATTGGCAAGGCCGGTAGAGCCTCTCAAAGCTCCTTTTGGGCTGCCTTGCCCGGTATTGGTAAGGCCGGTAGAACCTGGTACATGTTCCATCTGCAGGTTGCCTACCCGGTATTGGCAAGGCCGGTAGAGCCTATTGTTATAAGAATATCTGTCTGTCTTGCCCGGTATATTGGCAAGACCGATAGAGCCTGTAAATTTGTACTTCTCTATTATTAAATGTTGTAAGTCATGTTGGAATCCTAAGGGATCATTTTTAATTATTTTCAATAAAATTGTGTTTTTACCTAACTTTGTGTCTGAGAGTTGTAACAAACCGTGACACCAACTAATTTACTTGCATTTTATGAAAGAGTAAGTAGTAATTTGGACAAAAGGAATTGCTGTTGATGTATTGTACTTGGATTTTGAAAAATCTTTGCTACTGTTCCTCACAAGTTCTTCATGAATTAAAATGCTTTGGTTCTAGAGATGATATCTGCATGGATAGAGAGCTGGTTAAATGATGGCAGAGAGTTGTTGTAAATGGAACCCTTATAAGCTGGTTTAAAGTTGTAAGCGGGGTTCCACAGGGTTCACTCCTGGGCCCAGTGATTTCTAATTTGTTTATTAGTGATCTAGAAGTGGGATCTGAAAGTAGTATCTTAATCTTTGCTGATGGCACTAAGCTGTGTAAGGAAATACATATGGAGCAGGATGTTTTTTAATTGCAGAAAGATTTAGATAAATTGAATAAATGGGCAGAAAAGTGGCAGATGAAGTTTAATGTAGATTCATGTAAGGGTATACATTTGCGTTGTAGAAATAAACATGCTACGAATACACTAAATTCTTGTTAGAGACAGATTTAGGAGTACTGAAAGTCGATAGATTTCAATGCAGTGTGCAGTGTCATTCAGATGCTGTAAGAGCAAATGGGGTACTATTCTGCAAACCCCCCCACA
Source organism: Rhinophrynus dorsalis (assembly GCA_037306005.1). NCBI lineage: Eukaryota > Metazoa > Chordata > Amphibia > Anura > Rhinophrynidae > Rhinophrynus > Rhinophrynus dorsalis. The sequence continues at coordinate 131,007,901 of CM074727.1, read as the reverse complement.
CACGCACACACAATCCCTCTTGAGGCAGAAATAGGATGTCAGCCACAAACACAATAGCCAATATTTAAAAAAGTAATCCTTTTAAAAATAGATAATCCAATGTCACAGTCTGCACCTTCGTTCCTCCGACCCGCACCCTAGGTTTATAAAAGCTTTGGGAGCCAGTCAGTATACCAAAAGTGCACAAAGTGACGTATATCCCTCCAAACACTATCCGTACAAATATGCCTAAACACTAAACAACTTGTGCAAATTGTGAAATAGTGACTTTGATATTTAACCCCTAGAGTGCCAGGTGGGTACATTGTACGAGTTTGGACATCTGTACCTGCTGTGCCAAGCTCGTACAAAGTACAGCTTAAATGCGGTCACTGCATAAGCCGACATAACTGGCATGCAGTGGCCGCATTTAAAAAAAATGCCTGCACTAGTGGGGGGACATGAGGATCCCCTCTCTCCTACCTGAACTTCCGGGTAGGAGTGGGCGGGATCGGGGGAATCCTTCTAACGTCATCAGTGACATGTTCACCGATGATGTTGGTAAACTTTCACTGACCCGATTCACTCCTGCCGGAGGTAGGAGTGAAAGGCAGGAGAGCTTTTGCTCTCCTGCGGTCGCCAAACTGATGTCCCAGCACAATCGGCTGGGAGATCAGTAACTGGGGGGACATCAGAAGGGGTCCTGATGTCCCCCCACAAGGTCTGAATGTATAAATAATAATAATAAAAAAAATTTCACTGTCGTCCAATACAGGTTACTGGTACATTGGGAGGCGATCCGCCCCTTTAAGTAGGCAGGAACATTTCTCTAAATGTATGCAGGGGGTGGAGCCTCCCCTCCCTCTTAAGCTGCCCTCAGCCAGAACAAGTCAGAATGATTTGTTCCTGCGTGCTTTGCACATCAGGTGGAGAACATCTCTCAATCAACTTTAGTTTTTTTTTATTGTTTTCTTCAAATATGGAATACCACCATTAGGCGGGTGACCATGGCTGACAATTGCCCTCTCCAAAGTGGCTAGCGCAGCTTCCAGGGATTTTCTGGTGGACCTTATGTCCTGATGAGGGAACAACTTGATTCAAGTAGCTTCCCTGGTGGGGATTATCCTTTGGTTAATTCCCTTTTCACATGGTTACCTGAAGACAGAAGTCCTACAGAAAGGTGAGCCACCCTTTGAGTGCTGAAGGTCCACTTGTCCCACTGTGTCCCTTCATTGGGCTTGTATTTGGGAGTTCTCATTATGCACTCCAGCACTAATTGGGTGTTTTTCTTTATATTGCTCTGTATTTCTGCAATGTCTGTGTGTATGCCCTGGGTTTTGGAGCAGTTTATGTGGGTTTTAACCTTTTCCCTACTGGTTTCCTTATTGGGATATTGTTTTATCATGTTTTACATGTGTTTGATATGTGTTTTGTAACTTTTTCCTGTCAGGGTAACTTTATTAAAAATGTATGTTCCGCGCCTTTAAGCGAGCTTTTCCCGCATAGACGCCATTTGCTCCTTTACTCTCTATGGGTTTACACAGTGTGGGACGTATCTCTGGAACCGCTTGTCACATCGACTTCAGTGTGGGCTCAATTTGTTGGTCTTCCCTTGCTCTATCATCCGGTTGCATGATTCGGTGTGTTGGGGGTATTGGGGGGCCTCGGGCTCTGTTTTGGGGTACTTTTGAGAAGAACTACGTTTCCCATGAGCGCTTGTTTCGCGCCCATTTTCTGATTGACTCCCGACGCGGCAGCCATTTTGTGAGTTCTTCTTAGCGAGTATACTACGCAGGGACCGAGCCTTCTCTCTCTCCTCCGCAGATTAACCCTTCGCTTGCCAGATAAGTTTAAATTTAAGCATTTCTGGGGTGAATATTTAATCTTTCACACTTCAATTGGGTGATTCTTGTCAGTGGAGTATATCTGATGCTGTGAGCACGTCTACTCCACTGGAGTCAGGGGCTAGACCCAAGACTAAGGAGGCTGGGGTGTCAGTTTCTCCCATTGCGTTTTGCTCCTCCTGTCACTCTGGGCTACCTAGAGAATTTTCTGGTCATTTATGCCCAAAATGTGCGGAAGGCCATGGCAGCAACCCAGGGCTTTCCAGTCACGCTGTTGAGCCAACTTGGGTGAAAGAGTTCAAGGCTGCAACTAGGGATCTCAGATCCACTCTTCAGCTCTTTCCCTCTCAGGTTCAGGGGGCTCTTCAGGTTTGGCAGACCACCTCCACTATCAGGACCTCCCTACCCAGGCCACAGGGTGCTCCTGACGTGTCTGATTCTTCGGAGGAAGAATTGTTGCAGGATTCTGATGTTGAGGAGGGCACTGTTATTGAGTCTACCAGATCCATTGGTGACCCTTATGAATGTGACCCTGAACGCTCTGCTGAGGGTTTAATCAGGGCTGTGCTAACCACCCTCAATCTTCCCTTCAGTCAGGAATCTACTCATGACCCAACGGATGTGTTTCAGAAACCTTCTGTTATATGTTTTCCTACTAATCCTACTCTTACACGTTTAGTCTCTGATGCGTGGAGAAATCCTGATAAATCTTCTTCAGTATCAAAAAAGTTTGCTAAACTTTATCCCTTTCCTGAGACTGAACTTGCTAAATGGGTTCATCCCCCTAAGGTGGATGCTCCAGTTTCTAGGTTGTCTAAATCTACTGCCTTGGCGGTATCTGATGCTTCGGCCCTACAAGATTGGACGGATAAAAAGTTAGAAACTTGTCTTAAGTCTATTTTTGTCTCTATTGGCACTGCCATGCGTCCAACCTTTGCAGTGGCGTGGGTTAACCGGGCCATTGCGGTCTGGACTGAACAACTTACTGAGGTGGTTCGCCAGGATGCGCCAGTGTCTGAGCAGTTACAACTACTTGCTAATATTTCTGAACCTCAGAATTACGTTTCTGACGCTGCTTTTGATGCTGTGTGCATGATGGCGAGGGCCTCCACTTCATCTGTGGTGGCTAGACGCGCTCTTTGGCTAAAAAGTTGGTCTGCTGACACCGCTTCTAAGAAAGCTCTGCTTTCCTTGCCCTTCCAAGGGACTTCACTGTTTGGATCTGAGCTTAAGGAAATGTTAGTGAGGCTACTGGCGGTAAAAGTACTCTTCTACCATCAGTCTTCAAAAAGTTTCCAGCCAAACGCAATTGGTCCTTTCGTTCCTTCCAAACTGAGACACGCTGTGCGTCCCAGGCGGGTCCGCCCTCTGCACGCTCCTCCTCCAAGCCCAAACAGTCCTGGAAGCCCAAAGTTGCCCCCAAGGCCAAGACCTCCAAGACTGCTTCGGCATGACTCACCGAACCCGGGTCCACATCCGGCTGTAGGTGGACGTCTCCACATTTTTCGCCGGATTTGGGAGGAGTCAGTGGCGGACCCTTGGGTTATTCAGGTGGTATCAGAGGGATACAGGTTCCCTTTCTCTTCCCTTCCTCCCTTTCGGTTCCATTTTACTAGTCCTTCTCAGGAGCCTACAAAAAGGCGTCTGTTCGACGACGCTATTCAGGATCTTTTGGACAAAGAAGTCCTGGAATTGATTCCTTCAGAGGACACAGGTTCAGGATTTTATTCCAACCTGTTCGTTGTGGCCAAAAAGGACGGGGGTGCCCGTCCTATTCTGGACCTCAGAGATCTCAATTCCTTTGTTGTGAGTACCCACTATCGTCAGGAATCCCTGCGTACTGTGATAGCTGCTATATCTCCAGGGGAATTCCTTGCTTCCCTGGACCTCCAGGATGCATATCTGCACATCCCTATCCATCTGGAAAGCAGGCGCTATCTCAGGTTTGCCTGCCACATGGGCCATTTTCAATTTTCGGCTCTTCCCTTTGGACTGACTTCAGCTCCTCAGGTTTTTCAGAGAGTCTTGGGGGCTTTGATAGCTGTGCTTCATTGGGATGGCATCAGGGTGACTCCCTACATGGACGATTTACTCCTGAAAGCTTCATCTGCGGAGATCCTTCACCAGCAGGTTCAGACGTGCATCCAGACACTCAATCGCCACGGGTGGATTGTGAATCTGGACAAGTCAGACTTGGTCCCATCTCAACAGATCCTTTTCTTGGGTCTCCTGTTCGACACTCAGCAGTGCATGGTGTTTTTACCGGAAGAAGTGGCTCATCAGATTGCTCTCCGAGTATCCAAGATCCTGGATCTCGAGAGGGTTGCAGTGCCGAAGTTGACTTCTCTGGTGGGAAAGTTCATTTCCACAATAGAGGCGGTGCCATTTGCTATGGCTCATATCAGGGAACTTCAGAGGTTCGTCATTCAGACGTGCAGGAATCATCCAGACCATCTGCATCTGTCAGTCTCTCTGCCTCCTCATGTCGAGCTGAGCTTGGAATGGTGGTTGGACCTGTCTCATCTCCTGAAAGGGAGGTCCTTTCAGATTCCCTATTGGACCACAGTCACGACGGATGCCAGCCTCCGGGGATGGGGGGCAGTGTTGGGTCGTTTCAGTGCTCAGGGGAAATGGGGACTGGAAGAATCTCTCCTATCCATCAATGTTTTGGAACTTCGTGCCATCTTCCTTGCCCTGAGACACTGGGAATCTCAGCTGGAGGGTTGTCCAGTCAGAGTGGAGTCCGACAACGCCACCGCAGTTGCCTACATCAACAGACAAGGCGTAACAAAAAGTCTCGCCGCGTGGTTGGAGGTCAAGGCCATTCTATCCTGGGCGGAGGCACATGTTCCTGTCATTTCTGCAGTGCATATTCCAGGCGTAGACAACGTCATGGCAGACTTTCTCAGTCGTCACACAGTCGACAGCGGAGAGTGGGCTCTTCATCCAGAGGTGTTTCACCTTCTCTCCCAGATGTGAGGGGTACCTGTAATGGATCTGATGGCTACCAGACACAACAGGAAGGTTCCAGTGTTCTGCTCTCGGTGGAGGGACCCACTAGCTCTGGCGGTGGACGCATTGTCAATCCCTTGGGAATTCTCCCTAGCCTACATCTTCCCTCCTCTCCCTCTGTTGATCAGAGTCATCCAGAAGCTGAAGGTGGAGCGTTGTCCTGTCATCCTAATCACTCCAAACTGGCCTCATCAGTCCTGGTATCCGGACCTGCTGGCCATGTTAGTGGCGGATCCCCTTCTGCTCCCTGCCCGTCCATACCTGCTGCTTCAAGGCTACCTGTGGAAGGAGGATGTTCAGCATCTCCATTTGATGGCCTGGAGGTTGAATCCTAAATTCTGAAGAAGAAGGGGTTTTCCTCTTCCGTGGTGTCTACGATGATTAGGGCTCGCAAGCCTGTGTCCTCCAAGATATATCATCGAATATGGTCAACTTTTGTTGCATGGTGGGCTGATAAGGATCTATCGCTTGTTTTCAATCTTCCCACTGTCTTGACCTTTTTGCAGGATGGTGTTGAGAAGGGACTCAGCCTGAGTTCTCTCAAGGTTCAGACTTCTGCTCTGTCTGTCTTTTTCCAGGAACGCATTGCCGTTCTTCCTGACGTTAAAGTTTTCTTCCAAGGTGTGGCTCATGTTCAACCTGCTTTCAAGAGTCCAGCTCCTCAATGGGATCTCAATTTGGTGCTGGGGGTTCTTCAGAGACCCCCGTTTGAATCTTTAGCTTCCATTCCTTTACGTCTTTTGACCTGGGAAATGGTCTTCCTTTTGGCTATTGTATCAGTACGCCGGGTGGCGGAGTTACAAGCCCTGTCTTGTAAACCTCCTTACCTGGTGTTCCACAAGGATAAGGCTGTGCTTTGTACCTCCAAGGAGTTTTTACCCAAGGTTGTCTCCGAATTTCACATCAATCAAGAGATTGTGGTGTCCTCTTTCTGCCCTAACCCTTCCTCTGACAAGGAGAGGGATCTTCATTTGTTGGATGTCGTGCTTTGTCTCAAGTTTTATGTTCCTCGCACTGAGTCTATCAGGAAGTCTGACGCTCTGTTTGTCATTCCTGAGGGGCCTAGGGCAGGGAGACCGGCATCCAAGGTGACCATTGCATCTTGGGTAAAATCTACCATTCGTAAAGCCTACGAATTGCGGAATAAGCATGTCCCCTTTCGGGTCACTGCTCATTCCACCAGATCAATTGGGGCCTCTTGGGCCTATAAAAATCAAGCGTCTGCTGATCAGCTGTGCAGGGCGGCCACTTGGTCATCTGTGCACACATTCTCGAAGCACTATCGTGTGGATGTGCTGGCCTCGGCTGATGCCTGCTTTGGGAGAAAGGTCCTGGAGGCGGTTCTGCCTGTCTAGGATCTTCTTCTTCTGAGTTTCTCAGTTCTTCCTTACTGTTGAGCCCTGTTGGCTCTGGTTCAGTGTGCTGTGATGGTTCATGGGGTTCATTTTTACCCTTGGTTGGTGTCTGTTGACACTTCTGTCGTTGGGCTCTATGATTAATTGGTTCATAGGGGTTCTGGTGACTTTGGGGCCTTACGCTTGGTCCTTGCCTGCTTCCCACCTCTGGGAAAACTCAATGTTTGTACATCCCAATGTACCAGTAACCTGTATTGGACGACAGTGAAAATAGGATTTTAGTCTTACCTGTTAAATCCTTTTCTCTTAGTCCATACAGGTTACTGGTCTCCCACCCTGTCAAGGGACCAAGCTCGGCTATCCTGTGGCATTCAGTGGGAGACCTTTGGAGCATGCTCACAGGAGTCTTCATTTTCCTTCTTATCTCTGGTCAGTATTAGTGTCTCAAATCATTCTGGCTTGTTCTGGCTGAGGGCAGCTTAAGAGTGAGGGGAGGATCCACCCCCTGCATACATTTAGAGAAATGTTCCTGCCTACTTAAAGGGGTGGATCGCCTCCCAATGTACCAGTAACCTGTATGGACTAAGTGAAAAGGATTTAACAGGTAAGACTAAAATCCTATTATTGCTGAAATTAACCCTATGAGTGCTGCGGGGACATCCAGCAATGTGGTTTGCAATGTGCTGGAAACGCCTGTGGCACTCACAAGGTCACTAATGTTGGGGGGCATTTTTCTTTAACTAAGACCTCATTGGGGGCTCAGGATGTTCCCCAATGAGGTCTATAATAAAAAAAAAAAATTTTTAATATTTTAACCCTGTGTGTGCCACTGGCAGGGGTCCAATGCAGATCCCCCCTCCTGTGGCACACACAGGACTTTTTTTTTACTGTTACTTTACATTCATAGCTTGTTGGGGGTCCCTGAGGCCCCCTGCCAACAAGCTATGAATAAAGATTAATAATTTAGAAGAAAAATTAACCATCAATGTATCACTGGGGGTCCACTGCTTTGCTTTACAATGTACAGGACACCCCTGTGGCAGACCAAGGATTTTTTTTTTTTTCTTTTCAATTTTATTTTATTTAGACCTCATTGTCCTGATTATTTAGACCTCATGGTCCTGATGTCCCCCAACATGGTGTTAAAAAAAAAAAAAAAAGGAAAACCATGCATGCACCACAGGGGGCGTCCAACTCAGTGCTTTGCAATGCATTGGACCTCCCTGTGGCACACACATTTATTTATTTTTTATTCTGCCCTTGTTGGGGGTCATCAGGATTGATCATGAGGCCCCCCAACAAGTTATGAATAAGAAGTAATAAAAGAAAAAAAAAAGGAACCCTCTGTGTGCCACAGGAGATCCAATGCATTGCTTTGCAATGCATTGGACACCCCTGTGGCATGCACGCAAAATGCCTCCAATCCCCTCCCCCCATACCCTACCAACAAGCCTAGTTCCACAGCCCACTGGCAGTCCCATTCCCCTAGTCTGACCCCCCAGCCTGGTTCCACTGCCTACTGGTAGACCCAAGTGCCAGTACGCACTGGATTCAGGCTGGGAATCAAACAGTGTGTGTGGGGGACTTACAGTGTACAGTGGTAATCACAGATATGTACTATCTTACCTCTCCCCCCACCACCACCACCATACTTGCTCACTGCCCACTGGTAGATATACCCACATACATAGCCTGACCCCTCATCCCTCCCCCCACCTGGTTTCACAGGTCCTCACATACACTGACTGACCACTGATAGCCAAAGAATCATACATACACTGTTTGCTTCCCCATCTTAGTTCCAAAGGTAGTAGCTACGCTTCTGCCAACCAGTATGGTATGTCCACCCACAGCAGTGGGGTACCATTTTTTGTAGGCTGGCAGGAGGTCCTCCTAGGAAACCCCATGGTTTTGAACCATTTTCATATCTTTGAAGTGACTGATTTGTAAAAAAAAAGTTTTTTTTTCTGTAGCACCACATTCTAGAAATAGTTGTGCACATTAACTTAGGGGTAAAAAGGCAAGTGACCCCTCATTAGATGTGGCAGATTATCCTCTTTCCAAAATGGTATAGTTTCTCTACCTTTTCTTCACTTCTGTAGCTTTTATAACCATTATTATACACGCAAGAATGTTTGAGAAAATGTTAGAGAAATCAGAGGTTGTAGGAGGTGTAGTTTTGTACTTCTAGCACCCCTTACGGTATGTCAACTCATACTAATGGGGTGCCATTCTTCTCCTAAGAGCACTAGCTAACAAATACAGTTGGAAATCCCATAGTTTTCCTATAGTGCCACCTTCTGGAAACATTTGGGCACACCAGGCATGGGACAAGAAGGTAAGTCACCCCTCATTAGATGTGGCAGGTTGTCTACTTTCCATAAATATAAAGCTTTATATAGTTATTCCACTGTTTTAGGGTGGCTTTACCACAAGAATCCTAAAATGCGCATATCCTATTACATAAAGTGGTAGAATGCGTCGCTCACTGTGAGTCGTAACCGCACATGCGCATTAGAGAGTCTCTACTGTGCATGTGTGGTTTCGCACACAGGGCACTTCACTGTGAGACGTCTGGAGCTCCCCGCTAAGGATCAGCGCGTTCGGTGAGTCTCTACTACTACTCACCAAACGCGCTGCCCTGCACCAGATGGCTCACAACCTGTCTCTGCTCCAGGGCAGCAGCCGGGGCCGCTGGGTACACTTTAGTCCGTGTATACGGGCTTTCATACTAGTTAGTTTATAAACTTGAAAATGCCATTTTGCACTCCTCGTGAGTAGGGCTGTACACTAGCCATGGACATAGGTAAAACTATACAAATTTGGTATTTTTTTACTCGGAGGACTCAGGGCTTTTTCAAATAATTGAAACTTTAGCAATCAAGGTAAATGTTTTTGATACATAGTATGTGATTTTAGCACTTTTTTTTGTCATTATGACATCATACCTTTTTGTACAATGCAAAATTCTCTTCATGTAAGGTACCACGAAAAAGCTCAATTTGTTCTGAAAAAAAAAATAATATATAGTTTTCCATATGTAATAGAAATTCCCAAAGAAAATCAAGTCTAAACAGAAGGATAGCAAAAATGCTGAAAATGTGTCTGGCCTACAGGGTACAGGAAATGGCCCAAGCCTCTGGCACTGAAGGGGTTAATGAACACTACCTAGAAATGAATGAGTAAATAAACTAATTCTTTAGCCCCCCAAAAATGATCACATCCAAAAAATGACTTGAAATAAAATGAAAGTGAAAAACCAAAAAAATCGTAAAATAATAGTCCAGTGTGATTATAACAATTCAGTCCCAATTTAAAGTGAACGTTGGATTGACCAATCAAATAAACAAATATATATATTGTGATAGTCCCAAATCCTACTATGTGAATAGATCCAATCTTAAAAAATATGTCAAAAAGTTCACCTCCGAACATACATTGAGCGTATGTGTTGATGATTGATGAGATGAATTAAATGATCAAATTAATTCAATCATATTCAAAACGTGCATCCAAATTAATGTGATGAAATAGACAAATGAATAAGCCAAATGAAATCCAATCCAAACATACAATGAATGTGAAATATATGATGAACTGCAAATTTTAGACGGTGGACCACCGATCCTTAAACAATTTAATTAAATTTTTCCCTCCAGTGCCAGTATTCAATAATTTCATCCACATAACATACTGGATACACATCAATGGCCTTTAGACAGGACTTTAATTGCTATATTCAGGGTAGAAAGAAGCCAGAAACGTATTAATATCCCGCCCGGTATGGAGACTTACGGTTTGCAAGCAAAGACAAGAGTCAGACAGTAAAGTAAAATTCACCTTTATTAAAGTAAGCGGAATAATGCAGTACTCAGGAAAGAGCAGAGGGTAACCAAGAAACAGGGACACTATCAGAACTAGTAGTATGTCTCCAGATCCCAATACTGCAGAGACTAAGCTGAAGCCAATGGTAGTCTCTAAGTCAGAGAGGAAGATTAGGCCAGACGGTTCGCAGGGTAATAGATCGGAAGGTGACTGACTCATGCTTGCAGCCAGACCGAAGACAACTGTTGCCTAAAGGTGAAACAACCAACTAACCTACTGACTCACTCCTGCAGTCAGTATTGTCATAGTCTGCCAGAGCCACAGGTCTGTACCAGGTAGGATATCCACTGAACAGGAGGAAGCGTAGAGTTAGCTAGACAGAGCCCTAGGTCAGAACCAGGATGGATGGTCAGACAAGCAGGGACATCCATGGAGCGTATAGTCAGCCAGAGCCACAGGTCTGCACCAGATTGGGTGTCCACTACAAAGGGGTAATGTGAGAGAGTAGTCAGACAGAGCCACAGGTCAGCACCAGGACGGATGGTCAGACAAGCCTAGGTCATACACAGAGATCAGGAGCAAAGGTAGAATGGTATTGAACATCAGAGTAAGGGTAACTGTATGAAAATCCAGTTCCCTTTAAATACAAGGCGCCAGGAAGTAGATAGGAGGAGCCAGACCAGAACCAAAAGTATAAGAGGATAGCCTGTGTCAAACACGCCTCCTTGCGCCCGTAATTGACGAATCTCGCTGCAAGATGCGTCGTGCACCAGAACCACCGCTGCGGCATATGGAGCATCAGATACGTCTAGCGTGGGGACACGGGCGTCTGCTACTGACGCCAAGTGCGCCCAGTCCAAGGAGCGATGTCTGGGATGACACAGAAGCGTCAATAAGAGCGATACAAGTCCAGCGCCAGCCAAAGCGGCGACACTGGATATAGGCAAGCTATGACAGTACCCCCCTCAAGGGCCCCTCCTCAGAAGATCTGGTCGAGGTTTGTCAAGGAAACGAATATGGAACCTGCACACCAAGAGAGGAGTGTGCATATCTCCGGGGGAATCCAAGAGCGCTCCTCTGGACCATAGCCCTTCCAGTGTATCAAATACTGAAGATGTCCTGTGACCCACCTGGAGTCCAGAATGCTTTGAACCACAAATTCCTCATGATTGACTTTGACAGGAGCTGGCCGTACCGCACTACTAGTGTAATGGTTACATACCAGAGGTTTGAGCAGGGAGACGTGGAACACATTGTGAATGCGCATAGAGGCTGGAAGTTCCAGGGCATAAGCCACGGGGTTAATTTTGCGCAGCACACGGAATGGACCAACGAATCGAGGAGCCAGTTTGTTACAGGGAATCTGGAGGCTAAGATTCCGGGATGACAGCCACACCCTCTCTCCCACCTGGAAGGTAGGTGCCGGCAACCGTCTGCGGTCAGCCTGCCTCTTCTGCTGCTGCACGGAGCCACGTAGGGTATGCTGTACCCAAACCCAAGAGGAACGGAGTGCCCTCAAATGCTCATCAACAGCCGGAATCTCCTGTGCATGAAAGACCTCGGGAAGAACAGAGGGTTGAAACCCATAGTTGATCAAAAACGGAGAACTCTGTGAGGAAGAGTTCATGGCACAATTCCGGGCAGACTCCGCCCAAGGTAACAGGGTAGCCCAATTGTCGTGGTGGTCAGAGATATAGCAACAGAGAAATTGTTCCAAGGCTTGGTTAGACCATTCAGCCGCACCGTTAGACTGAGGGTGATATGTAGAGGAGAATGCTTGCTGGATCCCCATCTGGGCACAAAAGCATCTCCAGCACTGAGACACGAACTGGCTACCTCTGTCCGAAACAATAACCCTGGGTATGCCATAAAGTCAAAAGACCAATGTAATGGATCCTACTCCATTACTGAAAACCTTATCTGGGCATATGACTTATCAGCCCATTATACAAGGAACTGTGGACATTTCTGTCATGCCTGAAACACCTCTTCTCTAGGCATATGGATTGCCAGCACAGTGTCGTAGGCTATGGAGAACTTTGAGACGTTATACTGGCGAACAGCTATGCCAAAAAGACTAAAAACCATAGCCTGCTGGCTTGCTTTCAAGGGACTGGGCAGTTAGGAGTTAATTATTTGAGTTTGGGCAAGGCTACTTCAAGCGTGTATTGCAGTCCCTCAAGCCCTTTTGCTTAATTGTTCACCCTAAACCAAGCTCTTTGTGTATTAATCCACTCAAGTCTGCCCTATTGTGTAAACCTGAGCCTTCTGTTGTTAGGCTTTTGTATTAGGTGTTGTGATTGTATTATCTCCGTGAAATCTCCCATTGTGTGATGCCTGTTACCATTTGCTGTGACCTATTGTATCCACTATGTCGGTATTATGCCTACTGTACTGTGATTGCATTATCCCTGTAAACTCGCCCATTGTGTCATGTCTGCACCATGTACTGTACCCAAGTCAAGTTTTACACTAAGAAGAAGGAGTTCTGGTGTCTTTATGTTCCTGTGGTTTAAAGTGTCCTCTCTGATGCCCATTCGAGCCAAGTATCCTGTATCGTCGACTGCCAGCTACCTGCAGATCCAATACTGTGTCGGAACGTGGGGATTCATATACTGTCAGGTCTGTCGACATGGACTCCGCTGTTCCTCCAGTTATCCTTCGACCGGGTGTAGAGCTGTTCACTCTCTACGACCCTATCACGGTGCCCGTGATTGCTGCATTTCCTTGTCTGTCACCAGTAGGGGGCTTCTATTGGCTGTCTGCATATAGCCTGCCTCATATTGCCTATTTAAACCTGGATTGGGCACCCTTTGAGTGCCCTTTCGTGTTGTTTCTGACCTTTTGCTATCACTATGTCCAGTGATAGTTGGGCCTCTGTTCCAGTGTTCCTGAGTTCCTGAATTCAACTGTTCCAGTGTCTCCTGCATGCTGAGTTGTTCCAGTCCTGGTTCCGGCCTAGTACTCTGGTGATGCAGTTCCTGCTGAGCTTCTTCTCTGCTGTTTCCTGACCTGACTGATCGCTGCTGGTTCCTGTCATCTCATCGCCTGTCTCCTGTATCCTGGCGACCTTCTGCCTGGTCGCGTCGGCGACATTGCTTGTTAGTCCCAGCGTGCGGACGCTGGTTTGCTCCAAAGCCTTGCGGCTATACGATTCAGTTGTTAGTCCAGTGTGCGGACACTGGTTCGCTCCCAAGCCTATCGGCTACACTATTCAGTGGTTGGTCCCAGCGTGTGAATGCTGGTTTGCTCCAAAGCCTTGCGGCTATATGATTCAGTTGTTAGTCCAGTGTGCGGACACTGGTTTGCTCCAAAGCCTATCGGCTATATGATTCAGTAGTTAGTCCCAGCGTGCGGACGCTGGTTCGCTCCAAAGCCTTGCGGCTATATGATTCACTTGTTACTCCAGTGTGCGGACACTGGTTTGCTCCAAAGCCTATCGGCTATACGATTCAGTGTTGGTCCCAGCGTGCGGACGCTGGTTTGCTCCAAAGCCTTGCGGCTATATGATTCACTTGTTACTCCAGTGTGCGGACACTGGTTTGCTCCAAAGCCTATCGGCTATACGATTCAGTAGTTGGTCGCAGCGTGCCGACGCTGGTTTGCTCCAAAGCCTTGCGGCTATATGATTCACTTGTTACTCCAGTGTGCGGACACTGGTTTGCTCCAAAGCCTATCGGCTATACGATTCAGTAGTTGGTCCCAGCGTGCGGACACTGGTTTGCTCCAAATCCTTGCGGCTATATGATTCACTTGTTACTCCAGTGTGAGGACATTGGTTTACTCCTAAGCCTCGCAGCTATACGATTCCCCTGTTGGTCTCAGTGTGCGGACACTGGGTTGCTTACGATCCTGTCATTCTGCCATTATCATCCGACTGCTATTGATATCTCTGGGCTGCCCTGCCCGGTATTGGTAAGGCCGGTAGAACCTTTTGCCACATTCCATCTCAGGTTGCCTTACCCGGTATTGGCAGGGCCGGTAGAGCCTACATTGTGTACTTATTGGGGCTGCCTTGCCCGGTAATTAGATAAGGCCGGTAAAACCGTTATGCTATTCCATCTGCAGGTTGCCTTACCCGGTATTGGCAAGGCCGGTAGAGCCTATTATTCAATTATCTCAGACTGTCCTGTCCGGTATATTGACAGGACCGGTAGAGTCTGCCTTCTGTCTTTGCTATTACTCATGATTTATATATGTATGTGATTGCCATCCTAAGTGATCAATTTAATTATTTCAATAAAATTGATTTTTACCTAAAACTTGTGTCTGAGAGTCATAACAAACCGTGACAGTGCGAAAGGGCCATGACCTCAGACAGCAAATGTGAAGGTAACGCACAGAATATCCATTGAAGGATGGATATGCACGAGCAACGTTTGGATCAGTTGGCGGTTGCAATTCAAACGATCCTTGAACGCACGGTACTCGCTGACAAATCTGGCTCTAGCCCGGTGGTCTCGCCAAGTCAGACACCGGAAAGTGATACCAGGCCCCTAGGGGGTATTGTTAAAGGGTTAATGGCTTCTGCACCCTTGCCGCTAAGATATGATGGTGACCCTAGTCTCTGCAGAGGGTTCATCAACCAACTTGAAATTTTTATGGAATTGACGGCACACGCATTCCCCAATGATCGTAGTAAAGTGGGGTTCACGATATCGCTGCTCACTGGCAGAGCATTGGCGTGGGCTAACCCCTTATGGGAGAATTGCCTATGTCTAAAGGGTATTCCTTTATATTCATGGTGGTGGACAGGTTTTCTAAAATGGCTCATTTCGTGCCCCTCCGTGGCCTTCCTTCAGCTAAGGAATTGGCAATTGTGTTCGCCAGAGAAGTATTCCGGTTGCATGGAGTGCCCAGGGTACTGGTGTCCGACAGGGGGAGCCAGTTTGTGTCTAGATTTTGGAGGGCATTTTGCCAACAGATGGGCATACAGCTGTCCTTCTCCTCGGCCTACCATCCTCAGACCAATGGAGCTGCTGAACGAGCTAATCAGGGTTTGGAATAATTTCTCCGTTGTTTCGTTACTGACCATCATGATAATTGGTCCGACTTGTTGCCTTGGGCAGAGTTCGCCAGGAACTGTGCGGTCAATTCATCATCTGGGAGCTCCCCGTTTCTAATTACAGGTTTCAGCCCTGTTTGCTTCCAGATTCATTTCAGACGCAACAGATTCCAGCTCTGGATGAGCATATCGAGCAACTCCGTTCCACATGGGCACAAGTTCAGAGGGCACTTGGTCAGTCATTTCAGCGTCATCAGCGCCATGCCAATCGCAGAAGGCTTCCAGCGGTTTCTTTTCAGGTTGGGGATAGAGTATGGCTTTCCTCCAGAAATCTCAAGCTGCAGGTTCCGTCTAATAAGTTGGCTCCCCGGTTTATTGGTCCATACAGAATCAGTCGCAAAATTAACCCTGTCTCCTATGCACTAGACATACCTGCATCCATGCGTATCCATAATGTGTTCCATGTGTTCCTTCTTAAGCCTCTGGTTTGCAATCGCTATACTACCACACCTGTGGTGCCAGGACCTGTTGAGGTCGAGGGTCAGGAGGAGTACGAGGTTCAGAGCATTATTGATTCCCGTAGGCTTAGAGGAAGGGTACAGTACCTGGTACATTGGAAAGGATATGGTCCTGAAGATCGTTCATGGGTGGATAGTAAGGACCTTCATGCACCTAGGCTAACTAGGGTCTTTCATGCCAAATACCCACAGAAACCTAGACCCTATTCTAGGAGAGGGGGTCTTTGAAAGGGGGGTACTATCACGGTGCCTGTGATTGCTGCATTTCCTTGTCTGTCACCAGTAGGGGGCTTCTAATGGCTGTCTGCATATAGCCCGCCTCATATTGCCTATTTAAACCTGGATTGGGCACCCTTTGAGTGCCCTTTCGTGTTGTTTCTGACCTTTTGCTATCACTATGTCCAGTGATAGTTGGGCCTCTGTTCCAGTGTTCCTGAGTTCCTGAATTCAACTGTTCCAGTGTCTCCTGCATGCAGAGTTGTTCCGGCCTAGTACTCTGGGGATGCAGTTCCTGCTGAACTTCTTCTCTGCTGTTTCCTGACCTGACTGATCGCTGCTGGTTCCTGTCATCTCATCGCCTGTCTCCTGTATCCTGGCGACCTTCTGCCTGATCGTGTCGGCGACATTGCTTGTTAGTCCCAGCGTGCGGACGCTGGTTTGCTCCAAAGTCTTGCGGCTATACGATTCAGTTGTTAGTCCAGTGTGCGGACACTGGTTCGCTCCCAAGCCTATCGGCTACACTATTCAGTGGTTGGTCCCAGCGTGTGGACGCTGGTTTGCTCCAAAGCCTTGCGGCTATATGATTCAGTTGTTAGTCCAGTGTGCGGACACTGGTTTGCTCCAAAGCCTATCGGCTATACGATTCAGTAGTTAGTCCCAGCGTGCGGACGCTGGTTCGCTCCAAAGCCTTGCGGCTATATGATTCACTTGTTACTCCAGTGTGCGGACACTGGTTTGCTCCAAAGCCTATCGGCTATACGATTCAGTGTTGGTCCCAGCGTGCGGACGCTGGTTTGCTCCAAAGCCTTGCGGCTATATGATTCACTTGTTACTCCAGTGTGCGGACACTGGTTTGCTCCAAAGCCTATCGGCTATACGATTCAGTAGTTGGTCGCAGCGTGCCGACGCTGGTTTGCTCCAAAGCCTTGCGGCTATATGATTCACTTGTTACTCCAGTGTGCGGACACTGGTTTGCTCCAAAGCCTATCGGCTATACGATTCAGTAGTTGGTCCCAGCGTGCGGACGCTGGTTTGCTCCAAATCCTTGCGGCTATATGATTCACTTGTTACTCCAGTGTGCGGACACTGGTTTGCTCCAAAGCCTATCGGCTATACGATTCAGTAGTTGGTCACAGCATGCGGACGCTGGTTTGCTCCAAAGCCTTGCGGCTATATGATTCACTTGTTACTCCAGTGTGAGGACATTGGTTTACTCCTAAGCCTCGCAGCTATACGATTCCCCTGTTGGTCTCAGTGTGCGGACACTGGGTTGCTTACGATCCTGTCATTCTGCCATTATCATCCGACTGCTATTGATATCTCTGGGCTGCCCTGCCCGGTATTGGTAAGGCCGGTAGAACCTTTTGCCACATTCCATCTCAGGTTGCCTTTCCCTGTATTGGCAGGGCCGGTAGAGCCTACATTGTGTACTTATTGGGGCTGCCTTGCCCGGTAATTAGATAAGGCCGGTAAAACCGTTATGCTATTCCATCTGCAGGTTGCCTTACCCGGTATTGGCAAGGCCGGTAGAGCCTATTATTCAATTATCTCAGACTGTCCTGTCCAGTATATTGACAGGACCGGTAGAGTCTGCCTTCTGTCTTTGCTATTACTCATGATTTATATATGTATGTGATTGCCATCCTAAGTGATCAATTTAATTATTTCAATAAAATTGATTTTTACCTAAAACTTGTGTCTGAGAGTCATAACAAACCGTGACAGACCCATGGTTCCAGTCTGCAAGTCGAAGTTGCATCCAGACCTTCTTTAACTTGCCTTGTTCGACACGGATTTGACTACAGAGTGATTTGACAACTCTCCGAGTTGATGACTGGTCCGTCCATCTTCCAGCCGGTGCATTCGATGGAGCCTATCCGGCGTAGCGACGGCTGAGGGTGACCCGGTTCCCTTCCACCTTTTGTTACACTGGTGGCAAGCGGTGGGATCTTCTCCTTTACTACCTTGCATTTAAGGGAGACATGGTGGACACAACAGCGCAGGCGGATTCTCTGGGATCATACCTTCAGCGGTACACTGACCTTCGGTACCGGTGGGAGCCACTACTGGGTGATATGGTACTGGAAGCTGGATCTTTGCATCAAAGCAGAGCTACATATGCAAGATGCGTACTGGGCTCTGGTAAAGTACATGAGCCAGGAGTATGGCCCCGAGATCCTCTTCGCCTTTGCACCAGCCTGCTTGAGGTGTATGATCCAAGGGCTTGTGTGTGAGGCCTATCATGGAGATTCGAACTTTGGCTGTCCAGACAACAGCTGATACTGTGAAGTTAGCGCCAAGTGAGAAGCCATGCTTGGGGGGGTACGTCCCCATTAGTCTACAGGAGAACTTGAGTGACCTAGAGAGCTGGGGGTGTGATGTCAAACACTTGTATGCTGAATTTTTGCAAGGAGTACAGGGTTTCCTAAGTGAGGAAGAAGATTGGGGGGGGCAATTTATTCGATGAGCTGCAGGAAGAGTCTGAGTGCAATGCAGACTCTGACCCTGGAGGTGAAGTCCCCCATGAGGAATTCAGTGAAACTGTTGCCCTGGATTGTGTTACCCCTGGCCTGAGGAGTGGGAATTCGCTCCTCCTCAGTGCGAAGAATGCCCCTACATTAGGGAGTGGAACAAACGTCCTTCCTGATGGGCATGTTGCGTCTTTTCCTGATACCCCTGCTGCGGTGAGTGGGACGAAGGTCCTCAGCAGTAGCAATATTTTCCCTGAACTGAGGAGTGGGAAGGCATTTCCTCCTCAGTGCAAAGAATGCCCCTGACTGACGGAATACAGTGCTGCTGACCCTGATAACCCTGTACTGGTGAGTGGGAATCCACTCCTCACCATCCCCTGTTATACCCCTACTGTGGAGAGCGAGACGCAGGTCCTCACCAGCAGCCTCAAGATTGTTGCCCCTTCCCCAGTTACTACTGTCCCTAGGAGTGGGAATGTGTTCCTCCTCAGTGCAAAGAATGGCCTTAATGTGGTTGTTGCCCTTAAAGAGGGCCTCAGCAGACTGACGGAATACAGTGCGGCTGACCCTGTTGATCCTGAACTGGTGAGAGTGGACACATTTCTCACCAGCGACCCTTTTTTTGGCCCTGAAGATGATGGCCCCACCAGACTGACGGAATACAGTGCTGCTGCCCCTGGTAACCCTGAGCTGGTGAGTGGGAATTCTCTCCTCAACAGCCCCTGTCATACCCCTGCTGTGGTGAGCGAGACGCAGGTTCTCACCAGCAGCCCCAAGATTGTTGCCTCTTCTTCTGTTGCTACTGCCCTGGAGAATGGAGAATGTGTTCTCTCCAGGGGCCCTGATGCTCCTGCCATGGTGAGTGGGACCAGGGTCCTCCCCAGCGCCTACGTGACCCCTGATGGGGTGAATGGGATTCGGGTCCTCCCCTGCAGCCCCAAGATTGATGCCCCTACTCTGAGAAGTAGGACCAACATCTCGCAGCAGGATCCCCGGAACTTTGTCCCAGCACAGGAGAGTGGGAGCAACCTCCTTTCCTTCCACTGTGGGGTACTGTCACAGTTTTTGATGAACACTCAGACCAGATCAGTAAGGTTAAAATTACTTTATTAGGATAAAGTACATACACGTAGTTAGGTCCTTAGACCCACACAAACAGAACATAAATATATACAGATAGGTACAGTAATAGCAAGCCAGTATTAGTAATATGTGATGAAATAGAACAATCACTGGCAACGAAGGTTCTGGCTTGAACCGGAAAGACTGAAGGCAACGCAGTCCAGGAACTGACAACAGGACTTCGGTGACAGGTAGTCCAGGAGTAGATGACTGGCACAAACCCAGACGCCTGGGAGGCACAGAACCCAAGAGAAGCGAGTCAATACTGACCCTGGCACTTGGATCACTGATAGATCGAGGCAACTGCTTAGTAGGCAGCACTGACCCTAGGGTTAGGATCACAGGGAGACCAAGGCAACCGCTATAGTAGACAGAACCAACCCTAGTGTTAGGGTCACAGGGAGACCGAGGCAACTGCTTATAGTAGACAGCACTGACCCTAGGACAAGGGTCACAGGGAGACCAAGGCAACTGCTCAGTAGGCAACTCTAGAATGCTAGCGGTGGATCATAATATATATATATATAGGTATATGGAAGGCAACCAGTGTCCCCTCACACTGTAGGATGGCATAACGTAACGCTGGCTCTTGAGCCCAAGGCTACTGCAGTGAGGAATAAGCACGAACCCTACCTGGAAGATCCAGGCACACAAGGGTCAATAGGTGATGCCCAGAGAGATACTGCAACTCCCAAAGGGAGTGAGCCCAGCATTGAAGGGAGGTGGACACAGAGAGTGATCAGAGTAACACAGTCAGTGCTTTGAACACTGCACTGGTACTTCGCGTGCTCACGCCGCCGGAGGCGGTTAAGAGAGCAGCTAAAGAACGAATGCTAAGCCTACGGTCGACAAAATAATAGCACCATGCGGCGCACACCGACTAGCATAACGGAAAGGTCTCAGCGGGTATCACTGGACCAAACAGAGGCAACCAAGCGGTATAGCCAGGCACAGATGGCAACAGTGCGGTAATCAGCCTCACACGGTCAGTAACGGAATGGGTACACAGCCAGGTACGGTCAGCAACGGAGCGGGTTCTCAGCCAAATACAGTCAGCAACGGAGTGGGTTCTCAGCCAGATACAGTCAGCAACAGAGCGGGTTCTCAGCCAGATACAGTCAGCAACAGAGCGAGTTCTCAGCCAGATACGATCAGCAACGGAGCGCGTTCTCAGCCAGATACGGTCAACAATGGGGCAGCAGCAATACAGGAAACTCAGGAACATCGTCAGGCAGGCCAGGTAATACATGATCAGCAAAATACAGAACAAGCGTCAGGAACTAGTACACCACGAAAGGGCACCATCATGTAGACATGACAGAGTATATAAAGGCTATCACTGGGTGGCGACAAAGATACCTGGCCAATCAGAGCAAGGTAGTGAAATTAGGAAGTCAGAATGTCACCACCTGCAGCCAAGAGCACGGGCACCATGATAGTACCCCCCTCTCAACGACCCCCTCCACGCGGAGGGGGACCAGGCTTAGAGGGAAACTTAGCGTGGAATCTACGCAACAAGAGAGGTACATGGATATCAGAATGAGTGACCCAGGAACGTTCCTCCGGCCCGTAGCCTTTCCAGTGCACCAGGTACTGGAGTTGGCCACACACTCTGCGTGAATCCAATATACTTTGAACCTCATACTCATTGTGGTTGTCAATGCGGACAGGACTAGGAACCACCGGAGCAGTTGTATAACGGTTACAAATCAGAGGTTTGAGTAGAGATACGTGAAAGACATTATGAATGCGCATGCTTGGGGGAAGTTCCAAAGCATAGGAAACAGGATTGACCCTCCGGAGGACTTTGAACGGTCCAATGAACCGTGGGGCAAACTTATTACAAGGAGTCTGCAAATTCAAGTTTCTGGAAGAAAGCCACACACGGTCCTCAACCTGGAAGACAGGAGCCGGCAACTGCCTATTATTGGCATGTTGTTGATAACGTTGGAAGGACTCACATAGTGAGTTTTGCACTTGTACCCAAGTGGAATGGAGTTGTCATAGATATGCGTCTAGGGCTGGCATCTGTTGTTCCTGAAATGCATCCGGAAGCAAGGATGGCTGAAACCCATAATTGATAAGAAAGGGTGAGCTTCCGGATGAGGCATTAATAGCACAGTTTCTAGCAAACTCTGCCCAGGGTAACAACTCAGCCCAGTTCTCATGATGGTTGGATACAAAGCAATGTATGAATGGTTCGAGCCCTTGGTTAGAGCGCTCTGCAGCTCCATTAGTTTGTGGGTGATAAGCAGATGAATAAGACAACTGAATGCCCATCTAGCCAGCTCTTTTGCGGAAGGCAGACCCGGTAGAGGCACGAAATGGGCCATTTTAGGAAATCTGTCTACCACCATCAAGATATACGTATAGCCTTTTGAAACAGGTAGTTCTCCCAAGAAATCAATAGATATATGCGACCATGGTCGGTCGCCATTGGGTACAGGCTGTAGAAGACCCACTGGCAGATGCCTAGGTGACTTAGAACGGGCACACACCGTACAAGCAGCAGTAAAGTTATTGCAATCCTTTCTTAGAGTGGGCCACCAGAAAATACGCAACAAGGACCAGAACAATTGATCTCTGCCCACGTGCCCTGCTGCTCGAGAAGCATGGTAGGTTTCCAGTAGTCTGGCCTGAAAGGGTTCCGCCACAAAACATTTGCTCATGGGTTTTTCAGGAGGAGAGTCAGCCTGAGTTGCCAGAATCTCTTGGCCCAGAGGAGAAGTGATGCTCGTCCACAAGGTGGCCAGGACACGCTCAGGAGAGATAATAGGTACTGGCTGCACATCAGACTCCACTTCAGGCCCATGCTGCCTGGACAAAGCATCAGCCCGCACTTTCTTGGAACCAGGCAAATGGGAGACTATTGATGGGCGACCTTTGGTGCCTCCCCTTGTCACCCACGAGACTTGCCCACTCTCAGTGCAGACTGGAGCACTACATTTTGAGACCCTGTCATCCCAAATTATTCAGTCACCACATTATGTGGTCATTTTGTGTTTTCCTTGGTTGCAAACTTAAAATCCTAGAATCAGTTGGGGCTCTTGTGAAATTTTGGCTTGGTCTGAGTATTGTATAAGCCATTGCATACGACAACTTACCAGGATTATGTGTACCTCTCCCTCTCTACCGCATGAATACCAGTCTTTCATCCATGTTTTCAGCAAGGGAGAGGCTAGCACTTTGCCACCACACCGGGTGTATGACTGTGCTATTGACATCGCGCCTGGTATGGTGCCCCCCAAGGGTAGAACTTACCCTCTCTCCTGTGAGGAGAACCGGGCAATGGAAGAATATATTGCTGACGCTTTGGAACGAGGCATTTTTTGCAAATCATCCTCGCCTGCGGGGGCTGGATTTTTTTTTCGTTAAGAAGAAGTCTGGTGAACTAAGGCCTTGTATCGATTATAGAGGGCTCAATAAGCTCATTATTAAAAGTGCTCACCTGATTCCACTCATCACCGAGCTGTTTGACCGGTTGAAGGGTGCTACCATTTTCACGAAATTGGACTGGAGAGCCGCTTATAATCTCATTCGTATTAAGGAAGGTGTTGAGTGGAAAACCACTTTCAATACGTGTACAGGGCATTACGAATACCTAGTAATGCCATTCGGGCTGTGCAATGCCCCAGTGGTTTTCCAAGAATTGATTAACGATGTGCTCTGAGATCTGCTGCAGTCTTGTGTAGTGGTCTATCTCAGGGCTTAAAATCTGAAGTCCTTTGCTACTAGCCAGACCTGAAAAGTTACTCACCACTGCAAGCCATAGCATACCCACCAGGGCTGAATTTCTACTCGTCAGGGCTAAATTTTCACTCGCCATTGGCTAGTGGCAAGTGGAAATTTTGAGCCCTGGTCTGTCTAGATGATATTTTAATTTATTCCCCTGATTTGGAGACACATCGTTCTCATGTGGCCACAGTACTTCAGAAACTCAGAGAGAATAAATTGTTTTGTAAGATCAACAAATGTGAATTTCATAAATCCATGGTACCCTTCCTGGACTATGGTTTGCTATGGTTGATACTCTGTGACAGGTACCGGATGAAGAGTGACAGTGTTGGTAGGTTACAAGCACACAACCCATGGGGAAGATGAACGAGGAGCGTGACCTCTCACCCCTTACCCCCAATATCGTGCGGGATTTAAACGACAAGATGTACGAGAAGAGGAAGGTGGCGGCTCTGGAAATAGAGGAACTGATGCGGGAGTTTGTTTCCCAGACAATGCCACTCAGATTAAGCATGTGATCCAGATTCTGTCCCAGGAGTTCGCTTTATCTCAGCATCCTCACAGCAGGATAGGAGGTCTCACTGGGCTGGCAGCATGCTCCATTGCTATGGGAAAGGATTCTGGACAGTATTTGTGGGAGCTGATTGAGCCTGTCCTCACCTGTTTCAATGATGCAGACAGCTGGCTGTAATACTATGCCTGTAAGGCCCTTTCGTACTGTCACAGTTTTTGATGAACACTCAGACCAGCTCGGTAAGGATAAAATTACTTTATTAGGATAAAGTACATATACATAATTAGATCCTGAGACCCACACAAACAGAACATAAATAAATACAGATAGGTGCAGTAATAGCAAGCCAGTATTAGTAATATGTGATGAAATAGAACAATCACTGACAACGAAGGTTCTGGCTTGAACAGGAAAGACTGAAGGCAACGCAGTCCAGGAACTGACAACAGGACTTTGGTGACAGGTAGTCCAGGAGTAGATGACTGGCACAAACCCAGATGCCTGGGAGGCACATAACCCAAGAGGAGTGAGGCAATACTGACACTGACACTTGGATCACTGATAGATTGAGGCAACCGCTTAGTAGGCAGCACTGACCCTAGGGTTAGGATCACAGGGAGACCAAGGCAACTGCTATAGTAGACAGCACTGACGCTAGTGTTAGGGCCACAGGGAGACCAAGGCAACTGCTTATAGTAGGCAGCACTGACCCTAGGACAAGGGTCACAGGGAGACCAAGGCAACTGCTCAGTAGGCAACCCTATATAGATAGAACAGCAACGGAGCGGGTTCTCAGCCAGCTACAGTCAGCAACGAAGCGGGTTCTCAGCCGGATACAGTCAGCAATGGAGCAGGTTCTCAGTCAGATACCATCAGCAACTGAGCGGGTTCTCAGCCAGATACGGTCAGCAACGGAGCAGCAGCAATACAGGAAACTCAGGAACATCGTCAGGCAGGCCAGGTCATACAGATCAGCAAAATACAGAACAAGCGTCAGGAACTAGTACACCACAAAAGGGCACCATCGTGTAGACATGACAGAGTATATAAAGGCTATCACTGGGCGTCGACAAAGATACCTGGCCAATCAGAGCAAGGTAGTGAAATTAGGAAGTCAGAATGTCGTCGCCTGCAGCCAAGAGTATGGGCACCGTGATAGGTACTAGCCATAAGAAAAGGGGGAGACGTCTCCATTTTCCCACAGTGCAATCCCAAGCTGAATTCCTAGTTTACAAAGCGGGGCTGCCAGAATCAGCCTTTCCCCAGCCCAGTGATGTTGGTGGAAACCCCTTTGCCCCATGGAACTCCGCCCCATAAACTGGCTCTGGATCCTGAGCTAATGGCCCCAGACCCATGGGAATCTGACCCAAGCTCTGCCTGAATCATGGACCAGTAGAGGACCCCAACCTGTTGCTAGCCCGGACCAGGAAACCACATTTTCTCCTGGCCCAGGACAAAGGGCTCACCATCTGTTCCCTGGCCCAGGACAAGGGGCTCCTGCCTTGCTTCTCAGCCCAGGACAAGGGGCTCAGGTTTTATTGTCAGCCCAGGACAAGGGGCTCAAGTTTTATTCCTGGCCCAGGACAAGGGGCTATTAGCATGCACCTCCCGGAGTCCCAAGCCAGCGTTCGACCAAGCTGCCACTGGCTTGGTACAAAAAAGGGGGAGAAATGTAATGGATCCTACTCCGTTACTGAAAACCTTATCTGGGCATAAGACTTATCAGCCCATTATACATTTCTGTCATGCCTGAAGCACCTCTTCTCTAGGCGTACGGATTGCCAGCTATCACGGTGCCCGTGATTTGCTGCAGTTACTTGTCTGTCACCAGTAGGGGGCTTCTATTGGCTGTCTGCAGATAGCCCGCCTCTTATTGACTATTTAAACCTGGATTGGGCACCCTTTGAGTGCCCTTTCGTGTTGTTTCTGACCTTCTTGCTATCACTATGCTAGTGATAGCTGGGCCTCTGTTCCAGTGTTCCTGAGTTCCTGATTTCATGTGTTCCTGAGTTCCTGATCTCTTCTGTTCCAGTGTTTCCTGCATGCTGAAGTACTTCCAGTCCTGGTTCCGGCCTAGTCTCTGGTGTTGCAGTTCCTGCTGAACTTCTCTGCTGTTTTCTGACCTGACTGATCGTTGCTGGTTCCTGTCATCTCATCACCTGTCTTCAGTATCCTGGCGACCTTCTGCCTGGTCGCGTTGGTGACATTGCTACAATTCCGTGTTGGTCCCAGCGTGCGGACGCTGGTTTGCTCCCAAGCCTTGCGGCTATACAAACTCACTTGTTACACCAGTGTGCGGTCACTGGTTTGCTCCAAAGCCTTTCAGCTATACAAATCTGTGTTGGTCCCAGCGTGCGGACGCTGGTTTGCTCCTAAGCCTTGCGGCTATACAAACTCACTTGTTACACCAGTGTGCGGTCACTGGTTTGCTCCAAAGCCTTTCAGCTATACAAATCTGTGTTGGTCCCAGCGTGCGGACGCTGGTTTGCTCCTAAGCCTTGCGGCTATACAAACTCGCTTGTTACACCAGTGTGCGGTCACTGGTTTGCTCCAAAGCCTATCAGCTATACAAATCTGTGTTGGTCCCAGCGTGCGGACGCTGGTTTGCTCCTGAGCCTTGCGGCTATACAAACTCGCTTGTTACACCAGTGTGCGGTCACTGGTTTGCTCCAAAGCCTATCAGCTATACAATTCTGTGTTGGTCCCAGCATGCGGACGCTGGTTTGCTCCTAAGCCTTGCGGCTATACAAACTCACTTGTTACACCAGTGTGCGGTCACTGGTTTGCTCCAAAGCCTTTCAGCTATACAAATCTGTGTTGGTCCCAGCGTGCGGACGCTGGTTTGCTCCTAGCCTTGCGGCTATACTACTCGCTTGTTACTCCAGTGTGCGGTCACTGGTTTGCTCGCTAAGCCTAACGGCTATACTATT
Organism: Rhinophrynus dorsalis; assembly: GCA_037306005.1. Classification (NCBI taxonomy): domain Eukaryota; kingdom Metazoa; phylum Chordata; class Amphibia; order Anura; family Rhinophrynidae; genus Rhinophrynus; species Rhinophrynus dorsalis. Next base: position 130,981,372 of record CM074727.1, on the reverse strand, counting down.
CAGTGTTGTTCCCAGCGTGCGGACGCTGGTTTGCTCCAAAGCCTTGCTGCTTAACGATTCTGCTAATTTGCCAGTTCCATCTGACTGCTGCTATTATCTCTGGGCTGCCCTGCCCGGTATTGGTAAGGCCGGTAGAACCTTTTACCACATTCCATCTGAGGTTGCCTTACCCGGTATTGGCAGGGCCGGTAGAGCCTACATTGTGTATCTATTGAGGCTGCCTTGCCCGGTAATTTGGTAAGGCCGGTAAAACCGTTATGCTATTCCATCTGCAGGTTGCCTTACCCGGTATTGGCAAGGCCGGTAGAGCCTAAAGACTGTCCTGTCCGGTATATTGACAGGACCAGTAGAGTCTGCCTTCTGTCTGTGCTATATTCTGTATATATATATATGTATGTTATTGCCATCCTAAGTTATCATTTATTATTTCAATAAAATTGATTTTTTTTACCTAAAACTTGTGTCTGAGAGTCATAATAACCGTGACAGTACGAAAGGGCCATGACCTCAGACAGCAAGGGTCAAGGTAACGCACAGAATATCCATTGGAGGATGGATGTGCTCGAGCAACGTTTGGATCAGTTGGCAGTTGCAATTCAAACGATCCTTGAACGCACGGTACCTGCTGACCAATCTAGCTCTAGCCCGGTGGTCTCGCCAAGTCAGACACCGGAAAGTGATACCAGACCCCTAGGGGGTACTGCTAAAGGGTTAACGGCTTCTGCACCCTTGCCGCTAAGATATGATGGTGACCCTAGTCTCTGCAGAGGGTTCATCAATCAACTCGAAATCTTTATGGAATTGACGGCACACGCATTTCCCAATGATCGTAGTAAAGTGGGGTTCACGATATCACTGCTCACTGGCAGAGCATTGGCCTGGGCTAACCCCTTGTGGGAGAATGCTAAACCTTGTACTAAGAACTTTAGTGAATTTGTGCGTTCCTTTCGAAGAGTGTTTGAGCCTCCTGGTAGAACCACCTCTGCTGCCAAACGCCTTATGGAGATACAACAGGGCAGGCGTACAGTGGGCGACTATGCCATCGAATTCCGCACATTGGCAGCAGAGGTAGGTTGGAATAACGAGGCATTATTGGCAGCCTTCTCTCAAGGCCTGAATGACCACATTAAAGACGAAATCGCTGCTAAAGATCTACCTATTGATCTAGATGATTACATTGAGTATGTTATGATAATTGACTCCAGAATACGTGAGAGATCAATTGCCAGAGATCGTAAGTTACGGTCAAAAAATAATGAGCCTAGTAGCATGTTTTGCCCACCCATCCCTCCCTTGGCATTGAAGTCTAGTGAACCAGTACGGGAAACAAGTGAACCTATGGAAATAGGCTTCACTAGACTATCCAAGGCAGAGAGACTATATCGCAAAAAACAAGGGTTATGTTTATACTGCGGTAAAAAAGGGCACTTGCTAAATTCCTGTCCGGTACGTCCGGGAAACGCACACACCTAGGGTATCTTGGGGGACAGGCCCTAGGTGGTGTACAATCGTCCCCAGTGTCGGGCATAATGAAACCCACCATACAGGTGGTATTGTCTTGGGCACAACGCTCTGTGGAGGTTTTGGCCTTGGTTGACTCCGGTGCAGCAGGGTATTTTATGGATAATACCTTTGCTGAATTGCACGGAGTTCCACGCATTGAAAGAGAAAACCCCTTGACTATTGAAGCGATTGATGGTAGACCCTTAGAACCGCCTCAGGTTATATTTGAAACTATGCCATTGTCTATGACTATTGGGGCACTTCACAGAGAAGAGCAGCAGTTTCAACTGATTAATTCCCCGCATCATGCGGTGATATTGGGATTTCCGTGGTTACAGTTACATAACCCACAATTCGATTGGAAAAAGTGTGAAATTGCTGCTTGGTCCCAGTTTTGTATGGACAAGTGCGTCATCCAGCCTATTAAGGTCATGTGCACCTCCTCTGCTATGCCGGATGTGTACCAACAGTTTGGCGATGTTTTTAGCAAAGGAGAGGCTAGTATGCTACCCCAGCATAGACCTTATGATTGTTGCATTGAATTGCAGCCTGGTGCAGTACCTCCGAAAGGACGCACTTATCCATTATCTTGTGATGAAAATAAGGCTATGGAGGATTACATTTCTGATGCCCTTGCTAGAGGGATCATACGTAAATCTACCTCTCCAGCTGGGGCTGGGTTCTTTTTTGTAAAAAAGAAAAATGGTGAATTAAGACCATGCATTGACTACCGGGGCTTGAATAAACTAATGGCTAAAAACGCATACCCAATACCACTCATCACCGAGCTTTTTGACAGGCTTAAGGGCGCTTCGATATTTACCAAGTTGGACCTACGGGCCGCTTACAATCTGGTTCGCATCCGAGCAGGTGATGAGTGGAAAACTGCCTTTAATACTCGAGCTGGGCACTACGAGTATCTAGTAATGCCTTTTGGGCTGTGTAATGCACCCGCAGTTTTCCAGGAACTGATAAATGATGTTCTGAGAGATATGTTACAGACATGTGTTGTGGTGTACCTCGACGATATACTGATTTACTCCCAAAACATGGCACAGCACATCAAAGATGTATCCGCAGTATTGCTACGACTCCGTGAGAACAAATTATTTTGTAAAATGGAAAAATGTGAGTTTCATAGAACCAGTGTGCCATTCTTGGGGTTCATAATTGGCAATGATGGCATTGCCATGGACAAAGAAAAGTTGTCAGCTGTCCTACAATGGCCAAAACCCAAGGGTCTTAAAGCCATACAGCGTTTCCTGGGTTTCGCTAATTATTATAGGAGGTTTATTAAGAACTTTTCTTCCATTGTCAAACCTCTGTCCGATCTTACGCACAAGGGTGCTAATCCTTCTTGTTGGCCGGTATCTGCTGAGAAAGCCTTTGAGAATTTGAAGCTGGCATTTGCTGCGGCTCCTGTGTTATCCCACCCCAATCCTTTACTTCCATTTACGTTAGAGGTTGATGCCTCAGATATTGGGGTCGGGGCAGTACTTTCGCAGCGACACGAGAAAGGTGGAACTCTCAGACCTTGTGGGTTTTTCTCTAAAAAGTTGACTGTCACTCAAAGCCACTATGAGATAGGTGACAGAGAATTATTGGCCATTATCCTTGCTCTTAAGGAATGGCGTCATTTGCTTGAAGGTACTAAGAATCCTGTCTTAATCCTAACAGATCATAAGAATCTGACCTATCTCTCGGAGGCCAAGAGATTGTCCTCTCGTCAGGCCAGGTGGGCACTGTTCCTGTCTCGATTTAATTTCATTGTATCATATTTGCCAGGGTCAAAAAATATCAGGGCTGATGCACTGTCAAGACAATTTGAGGCCGACAGTGACAGAGTAGAAGCACCAGCTCCTATCATCCAACCTGATAGAATACTGGCTACTATACGCACGAGTATCACTTCTCCTCTAGGGGAGGAGATCCTGGCCTCTCAGGGGTCCGCTCCCCATGAAACCCCAGTGGGCAAATGTTTTGTCGCTGAATCATTTCGTACTAGGCTGCTCGAAACCTACCATTCCTCTAAGGCTGCGGGACATATTGGTAGAGACCAATTGTTATGGTCCCTTTCTCAGTTATTTTGGTGGCCTTCCATGAGAAACGATTGTGCCGAATTTACGAATGCCTGTGCCACCTGCGCCCGCGCTAAGACCCCGAGACATCTCCCTGTGGGCTTGCTTCAACCGGTGCCTAATGGCGAACGCCCCTGGTCTCATGTTTCCATTGATTTTATGGGAGAGTTGCCTATGTCGAAGGGGTACTCCTTTATATTCATGGTGGTGGACAGGTTTTCTAAAATGGCTCATTTCGTGCCCCTCCGTGGTCTTCCTTCAGCTAAGGAATTGGCAATGGTGTTCGCCAGAGAAGTATTCCGGTTGCATGGAGTGCCTAGGGTACTGGTGTCTGACAGGGGGAGCCAGTTTGTGTCTAGATTTTGGAGGGCATTTTGCCAACAGATGGGCATACAGCTGTCCTTCTCCTCTGCCTACCATCCCCAGACCAATGGAGCCGCTGAACGAGCTAATCAGGGCTTGGAACAATTTCTCCGTTGTTTCGTTACTGACCATCATGATAATTGGTCCGACTTGTTGCCTTGGGCAGAGTTCGCCAGGAACTGTGCGGTCAATTCTTCATCTGGGAGCTCTCCGTTTCTGATTAATTATGGGTTCCAGCCCTGTTTGCTTCCAGACTCATTTCAGACGCAACAGATTCCAGCTCTGGATGAGCATATCGAGCAACTCCGTTCCACATGGGCACAAGTTCAGAGGGCACTTGGTCAGTCATTTCAGCGTCATCAGCGCCATGCTAATCGCAGAAGGCTTCCAGCGGTTTCCTTTCAGGTTGGGGATAGAGTATGGCTTTCCTCCAGAAATCTCAAGCTGCAGGTTCCGTCTAATAAGTTGGCTCCTCGGTTTATTGGTCCATACAGAGTTATTCGCAAAATTAACCCTGTCTCCTATGCACTAGACCTACCTGCATCCATGCGTATCCATAATGTGTTCCATGTGTCCCTTCTTAAGCCTCTGGTTTGCAATCGCTATACTACCACACCTGTGGTGCCAGGACCTGTTGAGGTCGAGGGCCAGGAGGAGTACGAGGTTCAGAGCATTATTGATTCCCGTAGGCTTAGAGGAAGGGTACAGTACCTGGTACATTGGAAAGGGTATGGTCCTGAGGATCGGTCATGGGTGGATAGTACGGACCTTCATGCACCTAGGTTAACTAGGGCCTTTCATGCCAATTACCCGCAGAAACCTAAACCCTATTCTAGGAGAGGGGGTCTTTGAAAGGGGGGTACTATCACGGTGCCCGTGATTTGCTGCAGTTACTTGTCTGTCACCAGTAGGGGGCTTCTATTGGCTGTCTGCAGATAGCCCGCCTCTTATTGACTATTTAAACCTGGATTGGGCACCCTTTGAGTGCCCTTTCGTGTTGTTTCTGACCTTCTTGCTATCACTATGCTAGTGATAGCTGGGCCTCTGTTCCAGTGTTCCTGAGTTCCTGATTTCATGTGTTCCTGAGTTCCTGATCTCTTCTGTTCCAGTGTTTCCTGCATGCTGAAGTACTTCCAGTCCTGGTTCCGGCCTAGTCTCTGGTGTTGCAGTTCCTGCTGAACTTCTCTGCTGTTTTCTGACCTGACTGATCGTTGCTGGTTCCTGTCATCTCATCACCTGTCTTCAGTATCCTGGCGACCTTCTGCCTGGTCGCGTTGGTGACATTGCTACAATTCCGTGTTGGTCCCAGCGTGCGGACGCTGGTTTGCTCCCAAGCCTTGCGGCTATACAAACTCACTTGTTACACCAGTGTGCGGTCACTGGTTTGCTCCAAAGCCTTTCAGCTATACAAATCTGTGTTGGTCCCAGCGTGCGGACGCTGGTTTGCTCCTAAGCCTTGCGGCTATACAAACTCACTTGTTACACCAGTGTGCGGTCACTGGTTTGCTCCAAAGCCTTTCAGCTATACAAATCTGTGTTGGTCCCAGCGTGCGGACGCTGGTTTGCTCCTAAGCCTTGCGGCTATACAAACTCGCTTGTTACACCAGTGTGCGGTCACTGGTTTGCTCCAAAGCCTATCAGCTATACAAATCTGTGTTGGTCCCAGCGTGCGGACGCTGGTTTGCTCCTGAGCCTTGCGGCTATACAAACTCGCTTGTTACACCAGTGTGCGGTCACTGGTTTGCTCCAAAGCCTATCAGCTATACAATTCTGTGTTGGTCCCAGCATGCGGACGCTGGTTTGCTCCTAAGCCTTGCGGCTATACAAACTCACTTGTTACACCAGTGTGCGGTCACTGGTTTGCTCCAAAGCCTTTCAGCTATACAAATCTGTGTTGGTCCCAGCGTGCGGACGCTGGTTTGCTCCTAGCCTTGCGGCTATACTACTCGCTTGTTACTCCAGTGTGCGGTCACTGGTTTGCTCGCTAAGCCTAACGGCTATACTATTCAGTGTTGTTCCCAGCGTGCGGACGCTGGTTTGCTCCAAAGCCTTGCTGCTTAACGATTCTGCTAATTTGCCAGTTCCATCTGACTGCTGCTATTATCTCTGGGCTGCCCTGCCCGGTATTGGTAAGGCCGGTAGAACCTTTTACCACATTCCATCTGAGGTTGCCTTACCCGGTATTGGCAGGGCCGGTAGAGCCTACATTGTGTATCTATTGAGGCTGCCTTGCCCGGTAATTTGGTAAGGCCGGTAAAACCGTTATGCTATTCCATCTGCAGGTTGCCTTACCCGGTATTGGCAAGGCCGGTAGAGCCTAAAGACTGTCCTGTCCGGTATATTGACAGGACCAGTAGAGTCTGCCTTCTGTCTGTGCTATATTCTGTATATATATATATGTATGTTATTGCCATCCTAAGTTATCATTTATTATTTCAATAAAATTGATTTTTTTTACCTAAAACTTGTGTCTGAGAGTCATAATAACCGTGACACCAGCCCAGGCTATGGAGAACTTTGAGATGTTATACCGGCAGACAACTATGCCAAAAAGACTAAAAACCATAGCCTGCTGGCTTGCTTTCAAGGGACTGGGCAGTTAGGGGTTAATTATTTGAGTTTGGGCAAGGCTACTTCAAATGTGTATTGCAGTCCCTGAAGCACTTTTGCTTAATTGTTCACCCTAAACCAAGCTGTTTGTGTATTAATCCACTCAAGTCTGCCCTATTGTGTAAACCTGAGCCTTCTTTTGTTAGGCTTTTGTATTAGGTGCTGTGATTGTATTATCTCCGTGACTGCTCCGATTGTGTGATGCCTGTTACCATTTGCTGTGACCTATTGTATCCACTATGTCTGTATTATGCCTACTGTACTGTGATTGCATTATCCCTGTAAACTCGCCCATTGTGTCATGTCTGCATCATGTACTGTACCCAAGTCACTGTAGTTTGAAATGTATAAATAAGCTGTGGTTTCACCTAATAAAGGATTAGTTGTTTTACACTAAGAAGGAGGAGTCCTGGTGTCTTTATGCTCCTGTGGTTTAAAGTCTCTTCTCTGATGCCCATTCGAGCCAAGTATCCTGTATCGTGGACTGCCTGCTGCCAGCTACCTGCGGATCCAATGCTGAGTCGGAACTTGGGGATTTGTATACTGTCAGGTCTGTCAACGTGGACTCCTCTGTTCTTCCAGTTATCCTTCGACCGGGTGTAGAGCTGTTCAGTCGACATTGCATCCAGACCTTCTTTGGCTCGCCTTGTTCGACGCGGAGTCGACTACAGCATGATTTGACGACTCTCCGAGTTGACGACTGATCCGTCCATCCTCCAACCGGTGCATTCAACAGTGCCTAACCAGAGTCGAAAGGGAGAAAACTGGAACGATGGCAGAGGGTGACCCGGTGCCCTTCCAGCTTCCGTTACAACCTACTTAGCAAATACCACCGCCATTTCCTACGTGGTTGGTAGGCCTTTAAGTGGTACAAAGTGGGCCATCTTAGAAAATTTGTCTACGATCATCAAGATGACCGTGAAGCCAGAAGATACAGGCAGATCAACCATAAAATCTATGGACAGATGAGACCAGGGGCATTCCCCATTAGCCACCAGTTGAAGTAGACCGACAGGCAAGTGTCGAGGCAATTTATTTTGAGCACAAGTAGTACAAGCTGCAGTAAAAGCAGCATAATCTGATCAAAGACTTGGCCACCAGAACAGTCTGGACAGGGACCAGATCAGTTGGTCTCGTCCATTGTCACCATAGATTTTGGAAGCATGGTAAGTCTCAAGCAGTTTAATGCGCAAGTGAGCGGGAACAAAGCACTTCCCGCAAGGTTTCTCCGCTGGAGCAGATGTCTGAGCGGCCAATATATCCTCTCCTAGAGGAGACGTAATGCAAGTACGGATAGTGGCCAGAATCCAATCAGCTGGAATAATCGGTGTGGGAGGACCCTTCTCTTTGGATAAATTGCAAAATTGGCGTGATAGTGCATCAGCCTTCACATTTTTAGAGCCCAGAAGATAGGAAACCATGTAATTGAACCTGGATAGGAACAATGCCCATCTAGCTTGATGGAACGACAAGCATTTAGCCTCGGACAAGTACTTTAAGTTCTTATGATCAGTGAGAATCAAGATCGGGGAACTGGTACCTTCCAAGAGATGTTGCCATTCTTTCAAAGCCAGTATAATGGCCAGTAATTCTCTGTCCCCAATCTGATATACCATCTCAGTCTTCAATAGTTTCTTAGAAAAATAGTCACATGGACGTAGAGCCTCCCCTGAAGCAGAACTCCGAGAAAGGAGGACGCCTACTCCAATCGCAGAAGCATCAGCCTCCAGGGTAAAGGGTAGGGCGGGATTCTGGTGCATCAATATAGGGGCAGCTGCGAATGCTGCCTTGAGGTCCTCAAAGGCGAGTAACTCACTGGGAGACCAATCAGTAACCTTAGCACCTTTACGAGTCATATCCGTGATAGGCTTGATAATAGTCGAAAAGGTTTTTTTTATAAATTTCCTATAGTAATTAGTAAAGCCCAAAAACCTTTGAATAGATTTAAGCCCCACCGGAAGAGGCCATTGCAACACTGCAGATAATTTCTCGGGGTCCATGACCAACCCAGATGCTGAAATAATGTACCCCAGAAAGGTCACCTGAGGTTTGTGAAATTTGCATTTCTCCAACTTGCAAAACAAGTTGTTCCCTCTCGGTAGTTGCAGGACTTTGGATACATCCAATCGATGAGTGTCCAGTGTAGGAGAATGAATGAGAATGTCATCCAAATAGACCACCACACAACTTTGTAATAGGTCTCTTAGCACTTCATTGATAAATTCCTGGAAGACGGCAGGAGCATTAGAAAGGCCAAAGGGCGTGACAAGGTACTCATAATGCCCGGTCCGGGTGTTAAATGCCGTCTTCCATTCGTGGCCCTCCTTCATTCTGACCAAATTGTAAGCTGCCCTCAAATAAAGTTTTGTGAATATCTTGGAACCTTTAAGACAGTCAAATAATTTCATAATCAGAGGTATCGGATAAGTGTTTTTAACCATCACTTTGTTCAAACCTCAGAAGTCAATGCATGGACGTAGCTCTCTGTCCTTCTTTTTTACAAAGAAGAATCCGGCACCCACAGGAGAAGAGGATTTTCGAATAATGCCCCTGGCCAAACCATCAGAGACTTACTCCTCCATAGCCCTGTTCTCTTCCACAGACAAGGGGTACACCCAGCCCTTAGGAAGGGTCGTACCAGGCATCAGCTCCAACAAGCAATCATAAGGCCTATGAGGAGGTAGTTCTCCGGCCTGTATTTTGTTAAATACGTCAGCGAACTCCAAATAAGCCTCTGGTAGGTCCGAAGCCTCAGCACAAGCCAGTCTAACTGGACGTGACAGGCAAGCCTTGTTGCACTGTGGACCCCAGGAGATTATCTCGCAAGTTTTCCAATCAATCCTAGGACTATGTGCTTGTAACCAGGGGAACCCTAGGACGATGGCATAATGAGGAGAGTTGATCACCTGAAACTTTAGGGTCTCTTTATGAAGGGCTCCCACCCACAGGGTGAGCAGACAAGTTTCATGAGTAATATGTTATGGAAGAAGGGGTCTGCCATCAATGACCTCAACTGCAAAAGGAGAGGTATGAGGCAGTAGACGAATACCATTTTGGGGTACAAATTCAGCATCCTTAAATACCCTCCAGCACCTGTGTCTATTAATGCGACAGCTGAGACAGACTCATTAGCCCAAGAAAGGACCACAGCACACATAGGTTTGTCCTGGGTGGCCTCAGAGGACTGAGAGATGCCGCCTAAGATCTGTCCCTGACAGGATCTTAGGAGCGAGCGTTTCCCGGAAGTACCGGACAAGCTCTCAATACGTGTCCTGATTTTCCACAGTATAGGCACAGTCCCTCCCTCCTACGGAAGGACCTCTCCTCCCTTGAAAGTCGGGTGGCACCAACCTGCATCAGTTCACCACCCCCGGAGTTGGAACCAGGAGGCATGGGAGGTGAGGGAGGATTGGGTGGGCAAGTCAAGTGAGATGTAGTTCTGTAAGGATGCCTCTGCAGGCGCTCCTTAAAAGAAGGTCTCTCCCGGACCCGAGTGTCTATTAGGATTATGAATGATATCAGTTCATCCACATCTTTAGGTAATTCTCAGGCAGCAATCTCATCCTTCATATAGTCACCAAGCCCTTGGAGGAAGGCGGCTACTAGAGCCTCATTGTTCCAGCCAACCTCGGCTTCTAGGGTCCGGAATTCAATAGTGTACTCCGCCACTGTACGATTGCCCTGCCGGATGGTCATGAGTTGTTTTGAAGCCGAGGTTGCATGACCTGGCACATTAAAAACACGTTTACAGGAGGCCACAAATTCATTATGGTTGTAGATTATGGGTTTGTCTGTCTCCCATACAGGATTGGCCCATGCCAATGCCTTGCCAGACAACAACGAAATCATGAGACCAATTCTACTGCGTTCACTAGGGAAGGCATGAGGAATAATTTCTAAGTATATGCCCAGTTGGTTCAAAAAATCGTGACACGGCTCAGGATCCCCACTGTAACGCTGTGGGAATGGAACGGATTCAGATAATTCTCTGACCATAACTGCATCAGAGACCGCTTGAACTGCCGGTACCAAGGAAGGAGCTGGGGTGCCCACTGGTGGCGGAGAGGACGTACAGCTAAGCAAGGTGTGCAAGGCCAAGGACAAATGATCGATGCGTTGGTCCTGATCCTGCTTCCTGTCTAGTATGCTCTGGAAAGGTAAATCGCTTTTACCGTCTGTTGTCATGACCCTTACGTACTGTCACAGTTTGCAAGCAAAGACAAGAGTCAGACAGTAAAGTAAAATTCACCTTTATTAAAGTAAGCAGAATAATGCAATACTCAGGAAAGAGCAGAGGGTAACCAAAAACAGGGACTCTATCAGAAATAGTAGTATATCTCCAGATCCCAATACTGCAGAGACTAAGTCGAAACTAATGGTATCTCTAAGTCAGAGAGGAAGATTAGGCCAGACGGTTCCCAGGGTAATAGATTAGAAGGTGACTGACACGTCTGCAGCCAGACCGGAGACGACTATTGCCTAAAGGTGAGACAACCAACAAACCTACTGACTCATACCTTCAGTCAGTATTGTCATGGTCTGCCAGAGCCACAGGTCTGCACCAGATAGGATATCCACTGTACAGGAGGAAGCGTAGAGTTAGCTAGACAGAGCCCCAGGTCAGCACCAGGATGGATGGTCAGACAAGCAAGGACTATCTGTGGCTGATCCTGTTCCAGTCCCAGTAGAGACTACCAGTGGCTTTGGCATAGTCTCAGCAGTGAGGTCTATCCTAGACGGCCTACTATTCCTGATGGTAGTGCTAGCTTATCTGCTGACCTACTGCCTGTTCCTATTGTCCTTTGTTTATACCTTGTTCTGTGCCTTGAATAAAGGTTGTTTTATTATATACGTTCTGACTCCTGAGTGCTCTGAGTAACTGTGACACTTAATGACTTGGAGAGGATCTGCAAAGAGGAGTAGGACAAAATCCCTCCAGAGATGTGTGCAAACCTGGTGGCCAACTACAAGAAACTCCTGACCTCTGTGATTGCCAGCATGAGTTTTGCCACCAAGTACTAAGTCATGTTTTGCAAAGGGGTCAAATACTTATTTCACTTAGTAAAATGCAAATCAATTGATAACTTTCTTGAAATGCGTTTTTCTGGATTTTTTTGTTGTTATACTATCTCTCACTGTTCAAATGAACCTACCGTTAAAATTATAGACTGATCATTTCTTTGTCAGTGAGCAAAAGTACAAAATCAGCAGTGGATCAAATAATTTTTTCCCCTCACTGTAAGAGCAGCTCTTCCAGTTGCAGGCTGTGAAACCTCATTGATCTCTGTTGTAAGATTGCCTTTCACTTCCATGTGAAGTCAGGCCAGCTGCTGAGGGAGGAGAAGACAGGTCTACCTCAGTACTTGCTACTCTGAGATGTTGTCACCTGGTGCAACTCCACCTTAGAGAGGATCCTGGAGCGATGGAAAGCAGTTCATGTCCTCTGAGGATAACATCGGGGTGCTCTTCCCACTGGGAAGAGAGGAATGGGCATTAATGGGGCAGATAATGACAGTCTTCAAGCTATTCAGGGACATCACTGAAAATTTAAGCCAAGCCACTGCCAGCCTGGCCAAGGATATCCCCTTATTCACCCACTGATCCAGAAAACCAAGGGCTTCCTGGAAAACAATATGTTATATCTAGATATTTCTACACTGATCAGGAGGCTGATAGAGGAGTTGAAAGTTCGCATGCACACTATCATGTATACTCCAGAGAACATGCTGGACACTCTCTGTAACCCAGTGATTAACCCTTTGCATGCCAGAGTGGTATGCAATGCATTGCAAAGCAATGTATTGCCTATCCCTCTGGCATGCAAAGGTTTAAGGGAAATATTGCTCACAAAAAATAACCTGAGAACTTTGGTGGACAAGCTTGTCTGTGTGAGATGCAGCCCAATAGGGGCATGCTCAAGGAAAGGAGAGGTGCAAGTGTTGGACAAGGAAACTCCCTGCAGCAGTAGCATCACCCTGCTATCTTACTATTCAGCCCTTGTACCCGTCAACTGTAGCAATGGTGGTAATACTAAATTGACTGAAGCAGCATCTTTTTTGGCAGAGGCCTTTGATTCTTTATTGGGTATCACAGGAGCACCCAAGAGTGTGAGTAGCACCTCCGATATGGTTGAAGCATATCTCAATGAACTTCTACTGATGACCCCCTTAATCTATTGGACCATAAAGCTGTTATCCGGTAAGCCTTTTTGGTGATCCAGGAGCTACTTTCATTCCCATCCACCAGATTTTAAAGTGTGAGGGTTTTCTCAGTGCTAGGCAACATCTTCAACCCTCAGCACTCACAGCTCTCACCGTATCTGGTGAAGCAGATTGCCTTCTTAAAGGTCAATCTGCCCAAGCTTGGATACCCAGCTCTGAATTATCAGGCTGAGTGAGTACATTCTCCTACCCGCTTTATATCATCAATTGATTCAATATAATAGTATGACATACCTTTCTAGGCCATATACCATGCTGCTATTGTAAGTATCAGTCCATTGATCAAATGCTGCTGCTGGTAGTAGTGCAAAGCAAACTCTCATCTCTATCACTTCCTAACCCTCGTGTTGTGATATTAGCATGGTCAAAGATGCAGCTGCTTCCATCCTTCCTCTTAAAGATCAGTACATGTTGGTTGTTTTTTTTTTTGGGGGGTGGGGTTCTATTATTAAACAGCCACCAGTACATCCTCAGTAAACAGACGTTTATAGCCCACTAGCAGAAGGAACACAACATTGCCCATGGTGATTAAGTCTTTTGAGTTTAAGCCTATATGTGCCAGCAGAGAATTCATAATTGCAGTGCCCTCTGTGGGTTTAATCCTCTATATATCAGCAGAGAAGTCAGACTCGTACTGCCCTCTGTCAGTTTAACCTTGTAAGTGGCAGCAGAGAAGGCAAAATTGCGCTGCCCTCTGTAGGTTAACCGAGAATGGGCAAGGCAATTGTCAGTTCTCTGCTGGCACATACAAGGTTAACCCGACAGAGGGCAGTGCAATTGTGATTTCTGTAATCCATCCCATCTGATCCATCCAATAAGAGTGAAGGTGATTTGAACCAGTGTCAAAAATATTCCAGAGAATAGCAATGTGGCCCCAGCACTAATGGCCATCTGACACATGAATATCAAGTGTATTAGTTTGATACTGTGCTTCTGAGAAAATGTGGTGAGAGAAGTCATATCCTGTGGCGCCAGAGGGGAATGCAAGGTTTAGCATGACAAATAGGCAGTTTTTAAAGACGTTTTCAAATATGCAAGCTTGAATCAATGTTACAGGTCCACTTTAAAAGAAGAGAAACCATTATGGATTCATCCAAATGTATCATTGGAACAAATAAAATTTACCATTGAAGTAAATAGGGTTTTTAACAACTTGAGTCCTAGCACTGAAGGTGTTTACAGGAACAATAATACTTAATTTCGACTTTAGATATATTCTCAGAAAGCATTCTATGTAGGGCTGTGAAAACAGACAGTGCAACAAGGTAAAAAAGAAACAATGTAGAAAAGCTACTACTACAGCATACAGATCAATCAGTGCTGTAGGGAGAGCTCAACTCTGTATAAATATCCCTACTTCCACCGCATAAGACAGAAAACTCCCAAAATCCAGCAATTTAATGAGTCACTGTCATGGGAGAGTGTAAAAAATGTAAATAAAAATAAGCGGGGGGAAAAAAAGATAAAAGTATAGGCAATTTGACACATATATTTATATATATATCAGGGCTCAAAATTTCCACTCGCCTCCTCACATTTGGCGAGTAAAAATTGCGTGACGGCGAGTGCAAATTGAAGGCCTGGCCACTTTCCCTGCAATCCCGCATAGCTAGTGACCACCCCCACTCTCTACAATTTAGTGACGTGAGAATCTCGCATGACAGCATGAGATTCTCATGTGGCATAGAACGTCGAATTCTAGAAGCTGTGGATGCATGAAGAGCCGTCTCGAAGGTAACAAAGGTCTGCACACATACTATGCATGTGTGCACTGTGGCCTCTTTACCTTTAACATTTGTCTAACGTAAAATAAATACCTGAGAAGTTTGTATCTTGTCAGGCTATAAGGTTAAGCCCGTTCACCACCTCCAGATTATAGAGCCGGTAGCGGATTTTCCATGATTTCATTCACCTCCCAACCACTTGCAGGGTGACAAGAAGGGGCTGTCAAGGAAGATCTGTTACCGGGTCTATAATCTGGAGGTGATGAACGGGTTTAACCATATTGCCTGACAAAATACAAACTTCTCAGTCAGTTCTTTGCATCAGGTATTTATTTTATGCTAGACAAATATTAAAGGTAAAGAGGCCATCAAGACATCGCATGCCTCTCTAGCAGGGAAGGGGTTAATGCCGCTAGGGGAAGAACGGGTTAAATATATGCAAGAGTTCATGAGGCGACAAGAGACTCTCGTGCTGCCATGCAGTGCGAGAGTCTCATGTCGCCATTTTTATTATTTGACATGCTTAGTGTGAACTCCGTGGGAGAAGGGTATGGCATTGGGGTAAGGAAACTCTGCTCTTTAGCCAGAGGCAGATGCAGAGACCTTACTGGTGGTACGCAGCCAGGACAGCATTACAATGCGTTTCAGGAGCAGGCCTCTTAAGTAGACAAGGAGGCATCGGAGCCTGCCAGAGGAGAATACCAGTCATGTGACCAGGGAAGCATAGAACAGAGTGCCTCTCCTCCCCTTCTCACACACTTCCTATCTTGACATGAACAGCGCGTCTAAACTGTGAGGAAGTGTGTGAGAAGGGGAGGAGCGGCTCACGCCTCTAAAGATCCTATACAACCCTATGTGATCAGCCTGCCTTTCCACAAGTTCCAGTGCTGCCCTAGTAGTGTGCATTTGTGAAAGCCAAAGCCATCAGTTTCTTAAAGTGCCCCACAGTAAAATGGTGAATACGTTTTAAGATAAAAATACTGGCACCCACCAGGGCTGCTTTAAGCAATTGGCAAAGGTCCCACTGACAGGGCACCACTACATATGGTAGACAGGAGATATAAACACCACAATTTCTTTTATACTCTTCTAACCTGATGTGCCCTCCACCAAGTCACTAGTAACAGCAGGGAGGACTGCGTCAGGTACTGGAGAGGTCTCCCCAGTAGTTAGTATCACTGACCGACTTATCCTATGTGCTCTAGAGCTACATATGAGAAAGAATGAACTGAGCACTCAGCTGAGCATATTCTCACTGATTGGTAGCTCCCATGACATCGGGGAAGCAGATCAGTGATAGTAACTTCTTGGGAGAGCTATTAAAAGTCCCACCCCCCCACTCGTGATTAAGCCCCGCCCCTTTTTGACGTGATTTGCTTCTTATTTCTTCCTCAATGGCACAACAGGACTCTCCTTTCCAGGGAGTCCAAAACCCAAACTTCCCAGGTATGAAAGAAAGAGAGACATAGGTGACGTCAGAGAGGCACATAAGGAGAGAAAGAGAGACATGGGAGAGACGTGGTGACACAGAGAGACACATAAGGAGAGAAAGAGAGACATTGGCGAGACGTGGTGACACAGAGAGACACATAAGGACAGGAGAGACAGAGAGAGACATAAGGGGACAGAGACACATGAGGAGAGAAAGAGAGACATGGGAGAGACATATGGTGACACATAAGGAGAGAAGGAGCCAAAGAGAGAGAGAGATATGGTGAGAGCGAGACATAAGGGGACAGAGAGACACATGAGGAGAGAAAGACACACATGTGGGGGGAGAGAGGCAAATGGTGAGGAGACAGAAACGTGTGGGGGATAAAGTACACATGTTGAGGAGAGGATAGAAAGTACATGAATGAGAGAGAGACATGAAAGAGTAGACGGTTGTGGAATGGTAGAAGGAGATACCTTCAAGAAAGTTAGTCTCTCCCCACATTCATACAGCATTTCTGCAAGAAACCTTCATGTCTGCATTTGTATGCTAGTTCAATAACCTCTTTCTTTATTAATAAAGTATACTTGTTCTGTTTTCAGCCAGAGCGACATTATGATATTGCAAGATTAACCATGTTGCTTGATTTATAACACTGAAACAAGAAAGTTATAAAAGTTGTGGTCCAGCCACTGGTATTTTATGCAGCTGAGATTGGCGGGACTTGTAGCCTCTCAAACCTCGCCAGCAGTGCAATGACAGGAAGTCAGAGACCGGAGGAGGCTGTTGTCATTTGGTTTCTGAGTGGCTTTAATTAACAGGGTGCAATGTTGATCTGTCCTGTGTTCACTTCCTGGCATCGCGCCCCTGGCGCGGTCTGAGTGGCTACAAGTCCCGTCACTCTCAGCTTCTCAGTGACGGTGGGTGCTAAGTCAAGGGAAGAAAAGAAGATACATAGAGATAAAAGATGGGTCCAGGCAGGCTGAGAGATACACTAATTAAATTACACAGGATAGAGGTCCATAAAATACGAGCACAGACAGAGACTGAACACAGGACAGAAACAGAGTAACAGTACTCCTTTGTACATTGGTTTATTTGACTGGACATGGCTGGCGGTATCCTATTGATGAGAAAGGTGCATTAGAATGTCTCTTCCACTGTCTTTCCTTTCATGTCCTCAGTGTCTGTCTTCTGAGTGGCTGGACCGCAGCTTCTATACCTTGCTCATTTCCATTTTATACTATCACAGTGCCTGTGATTCTTGTCACTCTTTCTTGTGGATCGCTCTAATTTGCTGAGTCAGTTTGGCCCGCCCCTGGTGACCTTCTTATGCCTGGCCCAGACACCTGTCAGATGCCCTTTCGTGGTGTTTCTGAGCCAGTAGTGCTGTTGCTGTGTTCCTGCGTTCCGGATTTCTGTGTACCGAATCGGCTTGTCCTGACTATTCTCCAGTGTTCCTGTTTGTGTATGACCCGGCCTGACTACGTACCACCTTTGGATCCTGACCCGGCTTGGCTGACGTTCCTGTTTGTGTATGACCCGGCTTGTATGACTACCTCCTGCGTGCTCCGACCTGGCCCGGCTGACTTCCTG
This sequence comes from Rhinophrynus dorsalis, assembly GCA_037306005.1. NCBI lineage: Eukaryota > Metazoa > Chordata > Amphibia > Anura > Rhinophrynidae > Rhinophrynus > Rhinophrynus dorsalis. The sequence goes on along the minus strand of CM074727.1, from coordinate 130,963,845 downwards.
CTCCGAAGATCGACTTCCAGCCTGTTCCAGTGACCTGCGTTCCAGTTGTTGCCGTCGCGACATTCTCATCTGCTGTTGCCAGTCACCGTGTGACCGCCTTGCTTGGTGTTGCCTATTATCTGTGCAGTGTACCGCTACCCTTGCAGAGCTGTGTGTGCCTCAGTGTGCCTCCCTCATCCTGCAGAGCCTCGTTGTTTTGCTGAAGCCTCGAGTAAACGTGATTATTAACCCTAGCAGTGCTGTCTTGCTCTCACTCTCTATATTCCCAGAACAGAGCCTCTTTCTCGGTGCTACGTCTGCTGAGTTGGCCGCTCACCGTCGGCGACTCTATCCATTCCGTTGCAGAGTAATCACGTATTGTGGGCCGGTTGGGCACCAAGGGCTCTCCCCTATTGTCGGTTACTGGGCGATATCCGTTAAGCAGAGTGGCGGCAGAGAGTAGGCTTCAGCGCTAGCAGATCTGGTATATATGCCCGTGGGGGCTATTGGCTCTAGCACTTCAAATACCGGTATCCGGTTAAGTCTGAGGAGGCTTAGTAGCTCTTGCATTGCAGGCCGGTTTCCGTTACGCCCGTGAAGGCTATTCTCACTTGCACTCGCAGAAGCAGATCCAGAAGGTACGCCCGAGGGGGCTAGTTGGATCCCCGTTCTGCTTATTACTCGAACACCTTGGCTAGGCAGTCACGTCTCCAGTACATGGTGAACTTTGTCTACCAGCGCATCCTTTTAACACCCAGGGCGTGCCAAACCTCCACATCTGAGACTGACTGTTTATCAAGTTCTTAACCCTTTGGGGTGATATTCCATTCTATTCTTAGTATTTGTACATGTCATCTTATTGTGCATTTACACTTGTAACCTATCAGTCTTCACTGTGTGTTTATTTTAACCGCCACTAGAGGGCGAACATTTGCATTATTGTTACTCTGAATAAATTGTGTTTTATTTCACATACTGGTCTGAGTGTCCTAAAAAACCGTTACAGATACATCATGTGACATAGTTAAGCTTGAGATATCAGAATGCCGCCATTTTGATGTGGGCAACATTCTGATATCACCATTTTTAGTACAGTGACATTTTAATGTGCCTTTCTCATGCTTGCTGAATAGATGGCGACATTTCAATAGGATACCGTTTATACATATGATATAGACTCTGCAATGAATAAAGCGATGCTGTGTAAAAATTACTGTACAAAGAACTGGTCACTTGTTCATGTGATCCTATAATGAAAACTAATTTCTGCCCAGTGTACAATTGAGGAACATATGTGCTGACTCTTTGTATAGTCACCTCCAAGCAGTGTGGAGGAGTCTAGAAAATTAAGCAATTTGAGTCTTTGAGTGCCAGATTAGCAATGTGTTTGGCACCCCCTGGCATTCAAAGAGTTAAACAGTGCACTGGGAGAACCAGAACATCCAAGTGTGTAGCTCTAATTCAACTATTAGTTATGTGGTATCACTAGTGTAGTCCAATTTCAATTGCTAGCTCTGTGGTATCACTAGTGTATCCCCATTTCAGTTGTAATCTATGTGGTGTCACTAATGTGGCCGATTTCAATTGTAAGCTCTATGGTGTCAGTAATTAAGCCCCATTTCAAGTCTAAGCTCTGTGGTGTCACTAATGTTATATAGTCCATTTCAATTTCTAGCTCTGTGTTGTCACAAACGATGTCCCATTTCAATTCTAAGCTCTGTTGTATTTTTATATGATATATAATGCCTTGCTGACCTTTTTGTTTTTAATTAATTTGGTACTGGTAGGTACTGGTAGAAAGGTTTGCGACAAATGGGAGGAGGCAAGCTGGCTTGGGGGGGCCCCAATTTTTGATCCTGCCTAGGGCCCTATTGTTTGCTTGTTATTAAATATTTTTGTTAATTTTATTCTGAATAAAACATAGAACAACAGTTTAATTTCACCAAAGAGAACTTGAGATGGGTGGGGTTAGAGGCGGTGATATGGTTGGGGCTAGGCGTGGCTAGGCATGGGTGGGACTGGTGGCGAGTAACTTTTCAGGCCTGACTAGTAGCTCAGGACTTGGAATTTTGAGCCCTGTATACATATATATATATATATATATATATATATATATACATATATATACTGCAGATTTAAGAAAGCTTAATTAATACATTGGTATAATATATATAGAATGAATGAATGAATATGTTTATTTATATAGTGCCACAAGTGTACGCAGCGCTTTACAATTTAAGGCTTTAGATAATACAGGGTTACAGGTTATTTGTAGAGTGATGCATTGGGTGTGAGGTCCTTGCCCGAAAGCTTACAATCTAAAGTGGTAATGAGAGACCTACAGAGTACATAAGGGTCAAGTGCTGGGGTTCATATTTAAGTAATTTGCATGAAGCAGCACTGGATTATATTCTGTCGTTCAGGCAAATGGGCCATGAACCTGGAAGGGCTGCAAAAATGTTTTTTTTTTTATTTATTGTTTTTATATAACCATCTGGAGACTCTGGTTACTACATAACACTCAATATTAATCCCATCAATGAGAACTGGGAATGAATAATAATGAAAAATGACATTAGCACAGCCGTTATAGTCTTCATATCCATTTTTTTTATTCTGATCCATGATGCCTTTTGTGCCTTGGCAGCTCAGAAATTTTGAAGCAGGGAATTAGGCCTAATTGACCCCCAAATGTCTCCAAGTGCCCCCAAGTACTTTTCCCACATTAACCTAAGTTTCAAGTGGAACTATCATACAAATAACATTGGCACCCAATATATTTGTAACCTAGCGATTTGCAAATCCTTACTGTCTTTAAAGTCAATATGTCCGCGTTATTGTTGATAAACCGCTTCTTTCCAAATCATCGGGCTGCACAGGGCTTACAAGGGAAGCTCTGTGCGCCTGCGCATTCAGGAACTTCCGGTTACCTTAAGGTAACCAACTAGCATCACCACCAATACTGGCAGTAAACGGGTCAGACAGCGGTGTCATTTTCTCTAAAATGTCTGCACTGTCTGTCCTCTGGTTCCTGCGGAAGAAGCGGTTTATCAGCAATAACGTGGACATATTGACTTTAAAGACAGCAAATCGCTAGGTTACAAATATATTGGGTGCCAATATTATTTGTATGATAGTTCCGCTTTAAGTTAGTCCCTAGAATGTCATATGAGTTTGCAACGTATAGCTAGACAAAATCACTTAACTTACATTAACATTGCTATTACTCTACCTGCCACTCCACATTGATCTGTTCTGACCTATCATTGTGATCTTGGCTGGATTCTGGTGGATAATACAGGACTTATTGTTCTATTCTTTCTTTCTACAGTTAAGGGATGCCCTTGGGGAAACACCCCCCATTGCTGGAGAGCCCCCGCACCATTATCATTTGGAAAGAATTGGAAGTACATTTCCCATGAGGCCCGTTTTTTTGTAGGTTTTTTTCGGGCCTCAGAGAGTAGGAAGGGGAGGTTCCGTGCTTACCCTCTTCCTCTTTTCATGCAATGTGTGTCACACAAGACTTGATTCTCTCCCTCCTTGCATTCTACTTTAACCCCTTCAGGAAGATAAGTATTATTCTATTTCTCTCCTGGCTATGTCTGTGTACAAAGGAGATATGTTTTAACACATGATTATCAGTAAGTACACAAAAATCCTCTTATTTATGTACATGTGTGTGTGAGAACCAAGAGAGAGATTTAATATACACACACATGCCTGGGGATCCCACCTTCTGGTTAATAAAATACTTTACACAAATGACTGATTGATCGATTTGACTTCTAATGTCAGACCATCTAAACTCAATCAATTAATTCCCCTTTGGATTACAAAGTGTGTGGTTTACTGATAATATATAAGGAACTTGGTGGGTGTGTTACTTTATGAATTGAAAAGAAAGGTGCAGGGCGAAGAAAACATGAGCAGTCCTTCCATTTCAACTTGTCCTTTGCCCCATGATTTCTGTGGCGGCTCTATCTAACATATAAAGAATACTGTGTAAATGCCCATTCAAAAATAGGCCATTGGAAAACTCCATTTGAAAGTTCAGCATTATTTGGTGAACATCCGTTTTCACAGCTACAGCAGTGGTGTGGTCCACAGAGACAGAAATATAAAACTAAATTAGCATAGAAAGGTTTTGTCACTCCTTTTCGGTCTCCCCCTACCTGCTCCATCCAGTGCGGCCTTCTCCGTTATTCGTCGGAGGCTTTTTGCCTCTGTCTCTTGCGCTAGGCGGCGTGCAGTCTGTCTCTATCCCGTTCGTCCCGGACTGACGGAGCGTTGGGCCGCACTTCCACATTGTCCTCCACGCGTCGCTTCCTCCAGTGACGTCGTCATCCAGCGCCTATATCAGGGCGGCACTCCATGGGAGCTGTGCACTTTCACAGTGTTCCTCCTGTCCCTGTGTTTGGTCCTTGGCACTATAGCTCCTAGCCTTGTCCAGCCTAGCCTGTGTCTGACCCCAGCTCTCCCTTCTTTCTCCTGCAGCCTTCCTGTGTATGACCTCTGGCTTCCATCTGACTATTCTACTGCCTGCCGATTTCAGCTTCCAGATTACCTGTGTATGACCTCTGGCTACCATCTGACTATTCTACTGCCTGCCGATTACAGCTTCCAGATTTCCTGTGTATGACCTCTGGCTTCCATCTGACTATTCTACTGCCTGCCGATTACAGCTTCCAGATTACCTGTGTATGACCTCTGGCTTCCTTTAGACCTGTCTCTGGCCAGCCTAACCTGTTGCTGACCGATCAGTCTGGAATCCTATAGACTTTGTCTACCTTTCTTCTGTTCTCTGTTCCTCGTCAGGAGAGCTACGCTACTTAGCCCCCGAACTCTAGCTCCGAACCCCATTCCTCGCTCTCAAGCCTGCGCTCTCCCCTGCAGGAGAGCTTGTACTGCTGGTGACAGTTCCATCTGGATCGCTTCCTCAAGCTCTTGTTGCCAGCAGTCAACGCCCCCGAGCTCCGCTCCCCACTCAACGATCCCCAGCACTCTCTCCTGCAGGCCTTACGCCTGTGTATTACAGGTTTTCCTTAGTTTAGTATTTATTATAGAGAAGACCAAGCAGACAAGCAGAGTGCACACTCACAAGATCCACAAGGAATGATCACTTGTCATAGCAGGAGTCTAGTAGAGTAAAAACAATACCTTTATTTGGCTAACTGAGCTCCTTGGGATGCAAGCTTTCTTCAGGCATAATGAGAATGAAGGCTGAATGCACAATGCATAACTTTAAACACTCATGCATGTTATTTTAACATTTAAATTCTACTGGCAGTTGATGTTATGTTCATTATGGACCATAATACATTCCCTAGACTCTACTAAAGTCCCTTTGAAGTGGACTGCAAAATGCAAACAAGGTTAAGTACCTTTTTGATGCTCCAGTGAATTTTAGTCTTTAGCCAGAGATTGCTAAGTTTATAGAATTAATGGGTTAACTCTCCAAGAGCCAGAGGGGTGCACAACCCATCACTTACAATGAACCGTGCCGGCCCCCAGCACCCAAGGGAACCAAAATATGTTTATTTTGTGGGATAATGTGACATAACTTCCTTTTCACAATTCAAGCTGCAGTTCAGAGTGTTAAACTTAGTCATCAGTTTATAATCCCAGATCTTTGTCTCCCTGTGTCCTACAATTTCCTATCAGTACGGTCACTTTGAGATGCTGTCATCAGTTTTGCAAAAAAGTTGACCCACTGGGGTTTATCTTTTGTTGTTCACACTGGACCTATGAGAATTCATCCTTTTTCTTACAAGTTGTACCTGTCTCGTGCCCTGTTGCTATTAGTCCAGAGCTCTGTTAGTCCAAGTTCAAACGCAGGGTAAGCCACTAACTCACCTGGAGCATAGAGCAGTCCCAGAACAAAAGTTCAAATGGAAGCACTACCCATTGCATTTCACAGGTACATGGCCTGCTTCCTCTTGGGTTCCTCCTCTACAGAGAAATTGTCCTTTTTCCAGAGAAATAAAATGGCCAAAGGTAGGATATCCACCTGAGACCATATAGGGTGGTGTGCCCTCCTGCCTTTCTTTCCCTGGTAGAGGAAGACAGGCTCCTTTGGACATAGAAAGGGGCCTTCTCTCTACAATCAGCAGGTACATGAGGGGTGGCTTTTCTTCCCCAGGGAAGGAAAATTAGCGTAAGGGAGTACATTTTAAAAATACAGCCAACATTACAATACTTATTAATTATGGGTTTGGTGCCATAAGGATGATGCACCGAGAGGTTCAGAAGCACCAAAGATTCGAGGACAAAGAATAGGACGGCTCTGCACATCCATAGGGATACACCAGAAAGCTTAAGAAAGCACCTGGAGCAACTCTGCCACAGCCAGAAATGTGCCCCCAGGCTCATTTCCATTCCTGGTCAAAACCTTTCTCAGCCCCTTTGGCAATGCCATTGCTGCCTTGCTTTGCTTCCCTTCACTGCCTTCTTTCCTGCATACCATCTGAAGGTGACCTAGAGTCGCTCTGAGGTCACTTGGGACATGAGTGTGGATATGAAGGGAGCCACCAAACCTGCAGGTAAGCATTAGATGGGAAGAGGAGGCAATGCAGTTTTTTGGGGGCAATAATGTGGACTGCTAGAGAAGTATGGTGCATGTATGAAGGGGGCAGATCATCCCATATTGGAGTTGAGATGCAGTGTGCCAAGTCCCTTTGCAGTTAACATTCCTATTACCTAGTGTCATGCTAGTCTTCCTCCCTAGGTTATTGGCCTCCCCAGCTGCTGTCTCTGCCCATGCCCATTTTCCTGCTTAAACCTCCATGTCTGCTGTGTCTCCCAGACTTCCTATGTCTCTTTCCTTGTCTTCTGTTAAACAGAGCTTTCAAAAACCTTTATTTATGTTGGTCATTTGTCATTTAAACCATTGTTTGACATATTTAGCTTTATTTATTAATCAGTTAGTGCATATACTTTTCTTTAATGCATTGGGTTGCATTGGATACAAGGGATTAAGTTCCCTCCACTAAGAGGCAGGGCATTTTTAAAGGGATAGTAATACTTCATTTTAACTTTATTTTATTTTGTAGGCATTAAAAAAACATGAAGAATGATATAAGTCTTATCTCTCAAACCTTTATGGTTTAAGAGATATTCACAAACAAAGTATCCCCCCCCTGTTCAACCAAATCAGAAGGGAGATGCCCAGGTAGACTGCAGAGAGGGACAATCTTCAATTAAGATAATGGAAAAAGCTGAAAAACTTATCAAGGGGGGAAGGGCTTTCATTGTTTTCATACAAAGAAAATTGTCCCCTTCTGTTATCTGTACTGTCATACAACCAGACTCACATCTGAGAAGAGATTGTTTACACTAGGTAAAAGGGGCGGGGAGGGGAACTTTGCTTGTGAATATCTCATAAACCATAAAGGTTTGAGCGATAAGACTTATATCATTCTTCATGTTTTTTTAATGCCTACAAAATAAAATAAAGTTAAAACGAAGTGTTACTATCCCTTTAAGCACAATTAAATAACTAAATTCCTTCCACTCACCAGCCATACTTTAACCTTAGACTCCACCTACTTGTCAGTTTATGTATAGCAAAGTAAGGATAGAAAAGTTACAGGGACAGAGACACCTAGAAATAGCAGGACACCCCCAACAGAAATTAACACTTTAAGCACCAGATGGGTATGCAATGTATTGCTTTGTGGTCTCATGCTTTGCGGTTTCATACTTCGTTTGAAGGGATGAAGGCAAGCGAGCAGGCCGCCAAGCAAAGAACTCTGAAACAGAGGTCTCAGGTGGGTCCTGAGTAGTCTTTTTTCTTGCATTAGAGAAACTGGGGTAGCAATGTGGCAGGGGTTGTAAAAGAAAGTACACCCCTAAGGCTTTGAGAAGTTGAGTCTGCCAGCGTAGGCTCAGAGCTACGCAGTTAAGCATTCATCTTCACACATGGCCAGACCATGCCCCCAACAGTGCAGATATTAACAAAGTCAGTAGCATAAGTATGAGGTCGCACTGAAAACAGTACTTGACAGGCTGTCATGAAAGTCCTGTACTGGGCTCTGTAGGAAAATCTTATCTGTATTATGGAGGTGCTATTTATCTCAAAATATATTAATAATTTGATTACTACCATAAGTCAAATGAATAAGTTGCTGCTCTAAACCTCTATCAAAAAAAGAGTATAAATATGTATAGCAAATATTAGGTGAGTGTTTATACTAACATGAGATATACAAATAATATCAATGTGAATAAGGATATTATATGTGAATAATTAGTATTCGTGAACATAAATATTTTTTTCTCTGTGCCTTAAATATTCTTTGTTTAATGAATATTCAAGCCCAATAAATGTACACAAAAATACAAAATGAAAGAATTTCGAGTCTGTCTATTGGGCTATGGATTCAACAAAGTATAGATAATGATTTCATGTTGAAGAATAATTGTGACTATTAAGTGAATAAATTAACAAAAATTGGACATACTGACAAAAAAAATGTTTACAACCCAGAGTTTAGAGTTTGTGTAAACATTTGGAATGAAAAAACAGAAAGTATCCAAACAACGATAGGGGTGCTCTTATAGGAACATCAATGGTGACAGTGATATTAACAGTGAAAAAACAACTTCTACTCTCATTTGTAAGCTGGGCCGGTTGATATCCATACAACCAGTAAAAAAACAGAGGTATAGCCTTCCCCATAATCAGGATCTCCAAAAACTTTGGGATGCAGTAGAATAGAAGTGTTGATTATTGGTAAAAATTAAAACAAATTTTATAACATAAAATAAACATAACAAAAAAGAAGCACAATGTTAACACAATTCAGGAATGACCTCTCTTCAGAACATACATGCTCACAGTACATATCCCCCACTTGCCTGTTAGCCTTTATATTCAATACAGCTATATTAAATCGTGTGTACGTTTTTTACTAGATATAATTCTAGACATACCAAATGAGCACCTCCTTTTTCTCTTTCTGTTTGGAATGAAAGCTCAGATAATCAAATTCAAATGTTATATAAAAACAAATAGAAAACACAACATAGCGTGAGCTGTGCTAAAATCTTTAAATTATTAGTATAAGGACATTAACAATGGTGCCTTCACTATGGAAAGCAAAATTCACCGTGTTTATAGGATCAAAAGTGCCAGATTATGTCCAATCTTGGAATTGATACTAAGAGATCAAAAAGTCCCACATTCATTCCAGTCTTGAATTGGATTCATGTATTGGAAAAGGAAACTCTCTGTTAAAACCACCGAGTGGCTGACATGTAGTCAGGCAAGCTGGTGTCACATGTAGGGATACAAAAGCTGCCCTCACTCAGCTAGTTTGCCTCCCTTATTATGACAACATGCAGAAAATATCAGGAATCACTCAATCTGTATTCACAGTTGTAATTACACCCGGGCAGTGTAGAATTATCTCAGGTTCCGTTAGGCTTCTAGGGGTAAGTAGCGAAATGTAGATACATGATTGAAGTTATTCAACTTTCCAAATGGAGAAATTGATATATATGCAATAGTTATTGTTGATTAATTAAAGGTTTTGTTTAAATAAGTAAAATACATTGTAAAAAGTGAGAGTACAGATTTCCTGCAACATTTGAAACTTCTGGTAAAACTATGAGTGTATTTACTAACTATGTGATTTCAACATTTCAAAAGTAATAGTAAATTCATGATGATTTTGATTATATCATTAAACAAAAAATGTAGAAAGTTCATGCATATTTTCAGTGTTTATATAATTTTTGGTTTCAAATGCAAAGTCTATTAAATGAATGTAACGGAGTGACTCAGGTGGTGTTCAACCACACAACATATGAACATCTGGTCTAGCTAGATATTGAGTCCAAGCCCTGAAAAGGCACTGCATCATAAGCACATTTTTTTATATTTCCATTCTTTTTCAACACAGTTAGCAAAATAATATAATTTATTTTTGAAAAATAACAAATTTCTACTTTGTATGTTGTGTCATCTTGTCTTCTCAAAACGTTAGCCAATTGTTTTTCATAACAGATTACTCCTTCCTTATGGAATCACAGGAAAGAACCATCTCCTGTTTTCTTAAGATAGCAGCTTCAAATATTGAAAATGCCAATTTAATAGCTTCATTCACATGCAAAGTTTTTCGAAAGTATGAAGATGAGCATCTCAAACCTACAACCTTTAAATATCCCATTCAACAAGAAGTCTAATGCACTATCCATTACTCTACACTGCCAGGTAATGGTATATCTGTTTATTTTAATACTTTTTTAAAAATGTTCTTTATTTGTACATTTTCAAGCATCTCATAACACCCTTATCAAAATCATGTCATATTAATCAAAAATGAAGAATTCATCAATGTAAACTAAGCTGTGTGTTTTGCACTTCTCAAAAGGCAAACCAATTGCCTTTGATAATGTCTTTCTCATGTTTGCATCAAATTAGGTATTTTCTTTTCATTGTATTGCACCTCAAATCCTATTGATCATTCAATGGAAAAATGTAAGAATTATTTTTTAAATAAAATTTTGATAACAGATTACTCCTTCCTTATGGAATCACAAGGAAGAACCATCTCCTGTTTTCTTAAGACAGCAGCTCCGACTGTTGCAAATGCCAATTTAAAAGCTTTATTCCTATTCAAAGTTTTTTGACTGTATGAAAATGAGAGACTCTGTTGGAACTTGAACCCACAACCTTTAAATATCATATTCAAATACAAATCCAATGTGCTATCCATTGCTCAAGGAAATGAGATATGGGTCTTTTTTTAAATATTTTTTTTTTAATGTTTTTCTTGATATAAACCTTATCAAGCATCTCATAACACCCTTATCAAAATCATATGTTATATTATTCAAAAATAAAGAATTCATCAATGTAAACTAAGCTCTGTGTTTTGCACCTCTCAAAAGACATGCCAGTTTCCTTTGATAGTGTCTTTCTCATCTTTGCTTCAAATGATGGCTTTGTCTTTTTTTATATTGCAGCTCAAACCCTATTGAATACTCAATGGAAAAACGCAGGAATTATTTTTAAATATTTACAATTTTAAGAACAACAGTGAATAAATTAAAAGTTTAAAAAAGTAAAATGCATTTAAAAATAAATATTAAAGATTTCCTGCAACATTTCAAACTTTTGGTAAAACTGTGAGTATATCTAATAGTTATATAATGATTTTGATAAAATCATTAATGAAATAATGGTTAAAGTTCATATATATTTTCAATGTTTATGTAATTGTTAGTTTCAGATGCAAAGGTCATTAAATGTATGAAACTGAGTAACTCAGGTGGTGCTCAACCTTGAGGTGGTGCTCAATATGATGATTTTGATAATATCATTAATGGGAAAATGGAGAAAGTTCATGTATATTTTCAATGTTTATATAATTGTTGGTTTCAAATGCAAAGTTCATTACATGTATGAAATGGAGTAACTCAGGTGGTGCTCAACCTCACAACATATGAACATCTGGTTTAGCTAGATATTGAATCCATGCCATGAGAAGGTGCTGCATCATAGGGCCACTTTTATATGTTTCCATTCTTTTTTCAACACAGTTAGTAAAATATAATTTATTTTTGAAAATAACAAATTACTAATTTGAATGTTGTGTGATCTTGTTGTCTCAAAATGTCGGACAATTAATTTTGATATCAAATTACTGCTTCCTTTACAGAATCACAGAGAAGAACCATCTCCTGATTTCTTAAGACAGCAGCTCCGACTTTTGTAAATGCCAATTTAATATTTTCATTCACATGCAAAGTTTTTGAACTGTATGAAAAAGAGATACTCTAACCCACAACCTTTGAATATCCCATTCGACTAGAAGTCCAGTGCGCTATCCATTGTGCCACGTTATGACATGTTTGTTTTTTTTATTTGAACCCTTTCAAGAATTTTCATAAGACCCTTATCAAAATCATGTTATATTCATGAAAAATAAAGAATTCATCAATGTAAACTAAGCTGTGTTTTGCACCTCTTAAAAGGCAAGCCAGTTTCCTTTGATAGTATCTTTCTTATCTTTGCATCAAATAATGGCTTTGTCTTTTTATTATATTGTACCACAAACCCTATTGAATTATCAATGGAAAAATGCAGGAATTATTTTTGAAATATTTATAATTTTAAGAAAAACAGAGAATATATTAATAATTTAAAAAAGTAAAGTACATTTAAAAAGAAAGATTAAAGTTTTCCTTCAACATTTGAAACTTTTGATAAACCTGTGAGTGTACCTAATATCTATGTGATTTCAACTTTTAAACAGGAATAAAAAATTCATGATGATACTCCCGTTGCCATGGACAAATTCCCAGGCATGATGGAGGCCCATATAGTAGTACTACCAAAGGAGGGGAAAGACCCTAAGCTACCTTCTAGCTACAGACCAATATCTCTATTGAATGTGGATATGAAAATCTTTGCAAATATCCTGGCAGGCCGCTTGGCTTCCTAATTTGGTAGACCCTGACCAGACTGGGTTCGTGAGGGGACGAGAGGTAAGGGAGAACACTATTAAAATAATCCAACTCATGTCTCTGGCTCATGAGGGTCATCATTCAGTGTGTCTCCTGTCAGTGGATGCCGAAAAGGCATTTGACGAGGTGGCATGGCCATTCATCATGGCAACGCTCTCATGTGGGTGTGGGGGCGAGGTTCATGGTCTGGGTGGGCGCACTATTCAAGGTTCCCACTGCAAAGGTGCAGGTTAATGGTGTCCTTTCCTGGCCCTTTGGTTTGAGCAATGGGACGAGGCAGGGATGCCCCCTATCTCCACTGTTGTTTATCCTCACTATGGAGGTCCTGGCTAACCATATCCAAAGCTCCACCAGGATATCGGGTCTTGTAACGTGTTCCAGAGACAATAGACTGGCCCTTTTTGCAGATGACCTCATCTTAATCCTCACCAATCCGGCTGATTCCATACCGGCAGCGATTGCAGTCATGCAGAAATACAGAACCTATTCTAATTTTAAGCCTAATATTACAAAATCAGTGCTCTTAAATGTATCGGTTCCGTGCTCGGTTTGGTGACCGCTTGTAGCTTCTTGGCCTTATATTGAGGCTGAGTCCTCTCTGAAATATCTGGGGATTCGTCTTCCGACGTCTCCTTCCTTGTTTTTTGAGGTAAATTTCCTCCTGCTCTTGCGTTCTATCACATCATATCTTCAGAAATGGAAATCTCTGTTTATATCCTGGTGGGGGAAAATTAACTTGATCAAAATGAACATTTTACCCAATATTTTGTATCTGTTCAAAACGGTGCCTATACTCCTACCCTCCTCCTATTTAAAGCAACTTCAGCATGTTCTGATGTCTTTTAATTGGGGGGTAAACTGGCCAGATTGAGCTTAGAATTGACATGCCGGAGATGGGACAAGGGGGGGCTGGGTGTACCGCATATACTTACTTACTACCTCGCCACCCAGATGTCAATACTGAGTGATTGTTTTTTCTGAAAACAGGAGGCAGTGTGGGTCGGTGTTCTTAATGACATGCTTGGCCCAAGGTCTGTGACCCCGCTGATTTGGTTACCGAGACCAGTGAGACCTCGATCCCTGTCTTTACCGCTTTTGATTCAAGCCTTTTTCAAATCTTTGGATGTGATTCTTAGGAGGTTTTCCTGTATGCTCTAGTCTCCCCTCCCTCCTTACCTACCTAGTTGAACACCCAAATTTTCCACTGGGGCATGACCCTTCCTCCTTACTCCCCGGGCTTCGGTCAGGCTCACTGCTTGTGGCTCACCTTACTGACAGGGGAGTGTTGCTCCCCTTTGACACACTATGCGAAAGATTACATCTGACTTCCAATGACTATTGGACTTATCGACAGTACCACAGCTATTTAACAACATCTCCAGATAAATCTAAATTGCTCCGGGATCCAACTTTGTTCGAATCTCGATTTTTATCCGAGAACCCTAAAACTAAAAAGGTGTCCTCTTTTTACAAGACCTTGTTAGATAGTAAAGCTCCCCCAACTCAATCGATCACAGAGGCATGGGGAGCGGATTTGCATACTCCACTGGACGAGAGCCAGTGGAATTTATCTGTTAGGCACATTCTGAAGGGATCTAGGAGCGTGCTAGAGATCCAGGGATATTGGGAGGATTTCTTTGGGTTGGTCTCGGAGACTGTGGGAGTGGCTATTTCAGCCTCGCCTTCTCTGGTGGTTCTGGGGGTTCCTCAGCAGTCTCTGGGATCATCCAGGACCAAACAACAGTTTTATACCCTCATGTTAACAGCAGCTAAATACTGTATACAACGGTTGTGGAAGTCAAAAACCCTCCGGGGGTAGGCGATTGGATAACAAAGATGTCCTGATTGGTAACTATGGAGGCTGGCTGTGTAGTACCGGGAGCAGATGGAACTCCTAATGATAAATTGGCAGACCAGTGGCAGACTTTGTGCGACGCAGTCAAGAGGATGAGGAGCCGGGGTCCCAGTGGTTAGATCAGTATCCCCACCTAGGAGTTCTCCCCCTTCTGTTCTGTCTGCAACTCTCTTTTCTTCTTCTACTTTTTCTTTCATTCTTAACTATATTATTTATTTTGCTGTATTAAGAATCCGAGGTAGGGTAAATTTTCCCCTAGCACACTGTTTTCAAGTTGCGCAGGGCACTGTTTTCTTGTTCTCTTTGATTTTCTTTTCATATTGCAATTTCTGATGTAAACTTACAATTATATTACTGAGCCTTGTACAGGTGGACAATGTCTGACTTGTCTTTACTAGTATTGTTTTCTTCTAGGATTATTCATTGTTAGCTACAGATATAAGCTATTGTATCTTTACTTAAGCTACACCTCTAATTTGGATACAACATTTGTAATAATTTATGCTGTTTTTAATGATCCAATGTTTGCTACGAAAATGAATAAAACTTATAAATAATAAAAAATTCATGATGATTTTGATAATATCATTAATAGAAAAATGGAGAAAGTTCATGTATATTTTTAAGGTTTATGTAAATGTTGGTTTCAGATGCAAAGTTTATTAAATATATGAAACGGAGTAACTCAGGTGCTGCTCACCCATGAGAAGGTAAGTAAGATTCATTTAAAAAGAAATATTACAGATTTCCTGCAACATTTGAAAATGTTGGTAAAACTGTGAGTGTACCTGATAGATATGTAATTTCAACTTTTAAACAGGAATAAAAAATTCATGATGATTTTGATAATATCATTAATAGAAAAATGGAGAAAGTTCATGTATATTTTGAATATTTATGTAATTGTTGGTTTCAGACGTAAGGTTCATTAAATGTATGAAATGGAGAAACTCAGATGGTGCTCAATCATGATGATTTTGATAATTTAATTAAAGAAAAAATTGAGAAAGTTCATGTATATTATGAATATTTATGTAATTGTTGGTTTCAGACACAAGATTCATTAAATGTATGAAATGGAGTAACTCAGGTGGTGCTCAACCACACAACATATGAACATCTGGTTTTGCTAGATTTTGTATCCATGCCACGAGAAGGTGCTACATCATAGGGCATCTTTTATATTTTTCCATTTTTTTCAACACAGTTGGTAAAATAATATAAATTATTTCTCAAAATAACAAATTACTAACTTGCGTGTTGTGTAATCTTGCCGTCTGAAAACGTCAGACGATTAATTTTGATACCAAATTAGCTCTTCCTTATTGAATCACAGGGAAGAACCATCTCCTGTTTCCTTGAAGCAGCAGCACTGACTTTTGTAGATGTCAACTTAATATTTTCAGTCACATGTAAAGTTTTTGGACTGTATGAAAATTTACAACTATGGTGGGACTTGAACCCACAAGCTTTGAATAACTTATTCAACTAGAAGTCCAATACGTTATCCATTGCGCCACAGAGCCTGGCTTCAGTTTGTGTGCTTTTTATTTAATTTCAACCCTTTCAAGAATTTTCCTAACACCCTTCTCAAAATCATGTTATTTTAATGAACAATAATGAATTAATCAATGTAAACTAAGCTGTGTGTTTTGCACCTCTCAAGAGGCAAGCCAGTTTCCTTTGATAGTGTCTTTCTCATCTTTGCATCAAATGATGGCTTTGTCTTTTCATTCTACTGCACCTCAATCCCTATTGAATATTCAATGGAAAAATGCAGGAATTCACAGGAAATCACAGGGAAGAACCATCTCCTGTTTCCTTGAAGCAGCAGCACTGACTTTTCTAGATGTAAATTTAATATTTTCAGTCACATGTAAAGTTTTTGGACTGTATGAAAATATGCAATTTTAGAGTGGCTCAAACCCACAACATTTGAATATCTCATTCAACTAGAAGTTCAATGCGCTATACATTGCACCACAGAGCCTGACCGTAAGATTTGTGCTTTTTATTTAATTTGGACCCTTTCAAGAATTATCCTTGCGCCCTTATCAAAATCATGTTATATTAATGAACAATAATGAATTCATCAATGTAAACTACGCTGTGTGTTTTTTAATTATTTACAACTTTAAGAACAACAGAAAATGTATTCATAATTGAAAAAGTAAAATTCATTTAAAAAGAAATATTAAAGATTTCCTGCAACATTTGAAAATGTTGGTAAAACTGTGAGTGTACCTGATAGATATGTAATTTCAACTTTTAAACAGGAATAAAAAATTCATGATGATTTTGATAATATCATTAATAGAAAAATGGAGAAAGTTCATGTATATTTTGAATATTTATGTCATTGTTGGTTTCAGACGTAAGGTTCATTAAATGTATGAAATGGAGAAACTCAGATGGTGCTCAATTATGATGATCTTGATAATTTAATTAAGGAAACAATTTAGAAAGTTCATGTATATTTTGAATATTTATGTAATTGTTGGTTTCAGACACAAGATTCATTAAATGTATGAAATGGAGTAACTCAGGTGGTGCTCAACCACACAACATATGAACATCTGGTTTTGCTAGATTTTGTATCCATCCCACGAGAAGGTGCTACATCATAGGGCATCTTTTATATTTTTCCATTTTTTTCAACACAGTTGGTAAAATAATATAAATTATTTCTGAAAATAACAAATTACTAACTTGCGTGTTGTGTAATCTTGCCGTCTGAAAACGTCAGACAATTAATTTTGATACCAAATTAGCTCTTCCTTATTGAATCACAGGGAAGAACCATCTCCTGTTTCCTTGAAGCAGCAGCACTGACTTTTGTAGATGTCAACTTAATATTTTCAGTCACATGGAAAGTTTTTGGACTGTATGAAAATATAAGACTCTGGTGGGACTCGAACCCACAACCTTTGAATATCTTAATCAACTAGAAGTCCAATGCGCTAACCATTGCGCCACAGAGCCTAGCTTGAGGTTGTGTCCTTTTTATTTAATTTGAACCCTTTCAAGAATTTTCCTAACACCCTTATCAAAATCATGTTATTTTAATGAACAATAATGAATTCATCAATGTAAACTAAGCTGTGTGTTTTGCACCTCTCAAGAAGCAAGCCAGTTTCCTTTGATAGTGTCTTTCTCATCTTTGCATCAAATGATGGCTTTGTCTTTTCATTCTATTGCACCTCAATCCCTATTGAATATTCAATGGAAAAATGCAGAAATTCTTTTTGAAATATTTACAACTTTAAGAAGAACAGAAAATGTATTCATCATTTAAAAAAGTAAACTTCATTTAAAAAGAAAGATTAAAGATTTCCTGCAATATTTGAAACATTTGGTAAAACTGTGAGTTTAACTGATAGCTATGTAATATCAACTTTGAAATATTAATAAAAAATTCATAATGATTTTGATAATATCACTAATGAAAAAATGGAGAAAGTTCATGTATATTTTCAATGCTTATGTAAATGCTTGTTTCAGATGAAAAGTTCATTAAATGTATGAAACGGAGTAACTCAGGAGGAGCTCAGTCATGATGATTTTGATAATTTCATTAAGGAAAAATTGAGAAAATTCATGTATATTTCCAATATTTATGTAATTGTTGGTTTCAGATGCAAGATTCATTAAATGTATGAAATGGAGTAACTCAGGTGGTGCTCAACTATGATGATTTTGATAATTTAATTAAGGAAAAAATTGAGAAAGTTCATGTATATTTTGAATATTTATGTAATTGTTGGTTTCAGACGCAAGATTCATTAAATGTATGAAATGGAGTAACTCAAGTGGTGCTCAACCACACAACATATGAACATCTGGTTTTGCTAGATTTTGTATCCATGCCATGAGAAGGTGCTACATCATAGGGCATCTTTTATATTTTTCCATTTTTTTCAACACAGTTGGTAAAATAATATAAATTATTTCTGAAAATAACAAATTACTAATTTGCATGTTGTGTAATCTTGCCGTCTGAAAACGTCAGACAATTAATTTTGATACCAAATTACCTCTTCCTTATTGAATCACAGGGAAGAACCATCTCCTGTTTCCTTGAAGCAGCAGCACTGACTTTTGTAGATGTCAATTTAATATTTTCAGTCACATGTAAAGTTTTTGGACTGTATGAAAATATACGACTGTGGTGGGACTCAAAACAACAACCTTTGAATATCTTATTCAACTAGAAGTCCAATGGACTATCCATTGCGCCACAGAGCCTGCCTGTAGGTTGTGTGCTTTTTATTTAATTTGAACCCTTTCAAGAATTTTCCTAACACCCTTATCAAAATCATGTTATTTTAATGAACAATAATGAATTAATCAATGTAAAATAAGCTGTGTGTTTTGCACCTCTCAAGAGGCAAGCCAGTTTCCTTTGATAGTGTCTTTCACATCTTTGCATCAAATGATGGCTTTGTCTTTTCATTCTATTGCACCTCAATGCCTTTTGAATATTCAATGGAAAAATGCAGGAATTCTTTTTGAAATATTTTCAACTTTAAGAACAACAGAAAATGTATTCATCATTTAAAAAAGTAAACTTCATTTAAAAAGAAAGATTAAAGATTTCCTGCAATATTTGAAACTTTTGGTAAAACTGTGAGTTTACCTAATAGCTATGTAATATCAACTTTGAAACATTAATAAAAAATTCATAATGATTTTGATAATATCACATATGGAAAAATGGAGAAAGTTCATGTATATTTTCAATGCTTATGTAAATGCTTGTTTCAGATAAAAAGTTCATTAAATGTATGAAACGGAGTAACTCAGGTGGAGCTCAATCATGATGATTTTGATAATTTAATTAAGGAAAAAATTGAGAAAGTTCATGTATATTTTGAATATTTATGTAATTGTTGGTTTCAGACGCAAGATTCATTAAATGTATGAAATGGAGTAACTCAGGTGGAGCTCAATCATGATGATTTTGATAATTTAATTAAGGAAAAAAGTGAGAAAGTTCATATATATTTTGAATATTTATGTAATTGTTGGTTTCAGACGCAAAATTCATTAAATATATGAAATGGAGTAACTCAGGTGGTGCTCAACCACACAACATATGAACATCTGGTTTTGCTTGATTTTGTATCCATGCCATGAGAAGGTGCTACATCATAGGGCATCATTTATATGTTTCCATTTTTTTCAACACAGTTGGTAAAATAATATAAATTATTTCTGAAAATAACATTGCTAATTTGCATGTTGTGTAATCTTGCCGTCTGAAAATGTCAGACGATTAATTTTGATACCAAATTACCTCTTCCTTATTGAATCACAGGAAAGAACCATCTCCTGTTTCTTTGAAGCAGTAGCACTGACTTTTATAGATGTCAATTTAATATTTTCAGTCACATGTAAAGTTGTTGGACTGTATGAAAATAGGCGACTCTGGTGGGACTCGAACCCACAACCTTTGAATATCTTATTCAACTATAAGTCCAACGCGCGATCCATCGTGCCACAGATCCTGGCTTAAGCATGTGTCCTTTTTATTTCATTTGAACCCTTTCAAGAATTTTCCTAACACCCTTATCAAAATCATGTTATTTTAATGAACATTAATGAATTAATCAATGTAAACTAAGCTGTGTGTTTTGCACCTCTCAAGAGGCAAGCCAGTTTCCTTTGATAGTGTCTTTCTCATCTTTGCATCAAATGATGGCTTTGTCTTTTCATTCTATTGCACCTCAATGCCTTTTGAATATTCAGTGGAAAAATGCAGGAATTCTTTTAGAAATATTTACAACTTTAAGAACAACAGAAAATGTATTCATCATTTAAAAAAGTAAACTTCATTTATAAAGAAAGATTAAAGATTTCCTGCAATATTTGAAACTTTTGGTAAAACTGTGAGTTTAACTGATAGCTATGTAATATCAACTTTGAAATATTAATAAAAAATTCATAATGATTTTGATAATATCACTAATGGAAAAATGGAGAAAGTTCATGTATATTTTCAATGCTTATGTAAATGCTTGTTTCAGATGAAAAGTTCATTAAATGTATGAAACGGAGTAACTCAGGAGGAGCTCAGTCATGATGAT
Source organism: Rhinophrynus dorsalis (assembly GCA_037306005.1). Lineage (NCBI taxonomy): Eukaryota > Metazoa > Chordata > Amphibia > Anura > Rhinophrynidae > Rhinophrynus > Rhinophrynus dorsalis. The sequence goes on along the minus strand of CM074727.1, from coordinate 130,943,454 downwards.
TTTGATAATTTCATTAAGGAAAAATTGAGAAAATTCATGTATATTTCCAATATTTATGTAATTGTTGGTTTCAGATGCAAGATTCATTAAATGTATGAAATGGAGTAACACAGGTGGTGCTCAACTATGATGATTTTGATAATTTAATTAAGGAAAAAATTGAGAAAGTTAATCTATATTTTGAATATTTATGTAATTGTTGGTTTCAGACGCAAGATTCATTAAATGTATGAAATGGAGTAACTCAAGTGGTGCTCAACCACACAACATATGAACATCTGGTTTTGCTAGATTTTGTATCCATGCCATGAGAAGGTGCTACATCATAGGGCATCTTTTATATTTTTCCATTTTTTTCAACACAGTTGGTAAAATAATATAAATTATTTCTGAAAATAACAAATGACTAATTTGCATGTTGTGTAATCTTGCCGTCTGAAAACGTCAGACGATTAATTTTGATAACAAATTACCTCTTCCTTATTGAATCACAGGGAAGAACCATCTCCTGTTTCCTTGAAGAAGCAGCACTGACTTTTGTAGATGTCAATTTAATATTTTCAGTCACATGTAAACTTTTGGACTGTATGAAAATATACGACTGTGGTGGGACTCAAAACAACAACCTTTGAATATCTTATTCAACTAGAAGTCCAATGGACTATCCATTGTGCCACAGAGCCTGCCTGTAGGTTGTGTGCTTTTTATTTAATTTGAACCCTTTCAAGAATTTTCCTAACACCCTTATCAAAATCATGTTATTTTAATGAACAATAATGAATTAATCAATGTAAAATAAGCTGTGTGTTTTGCACCTCTCAAGAGGCAAGCCAGTTTCCTTTGATAGTGTCTTTCTCATCTTTGCATCAAATGATGGCTTTGTCTTTTCATTCTATTGCACCTCAATGCCTTTTGAATATTCAATGGAAAAATGCAGGAATTCTTTTTGAAATATTTTCAACTTTAAGAACAACAGAAAATGTATTCATCATTTAAAAAAGTAAACTTCATTTAAAAAGAAAGATTAAAGATTTCCTGCAATATTTGAAACTTTTGGTAAAACTGTGAGTTTACCTGATAGCTATGTAATATCAACTTTGAAACATTAATAAAAAATTCATAATGATTTTGATAATATCACATATGGAAAAATGGAGAAAGTTCATGTATATTTTCAATGCTTATGTAAATGCTTGTTTCAGATGAAAAGTTCATTAAATGTATGAAACGGAGTAACTCAGGTGGAGCTCAATCATGATGATTTTGATAATTTAATTAAGGAAAAAATTGAGAAAGTTCATGTATATTTTGAATATTTATGTAATTGTTGGTTTCAGACGCAAGATTCATTAAATGTATGAAATGGAGTAACTCAGGTGGAGCTCAATCATGATGATTTTGATAATTTAATTAAGGAAAAAAGTGAGAAAGTTCATATATATTTTGAATATTTATGTAATTGTTGGTTTCAGACGCAAAATTCATTAAATATATGAAATGGAGTATCTCAGGTGGTGCTCAACCACACAACATATGAACATCTGGTTTTGCTAGATTTTGTATCCATGCCATGAGAAGGTGCTACATCATAGGGCATCTTTTATATGTTTCCATTTTTTTCAACACAGTTGGTAAAATAATATAAATTATTTCTGAAAATAACATTGCTAATTTGCATGTTGTGTAATCTTGCCGTCTGAAAATGTCAGACGATTAATTTTGATACCAAATTACCTCTTCCTTATTGAATCACAGGAAAGAACCATCTCCTGTTTCCTTGAAGCAGTAGGACTGCCTTTTATAGATGTCAATTTAATATTTTCAGTCACATGTAAAGTTGTTGGACTGTATGAAAATACACGACTCTGGTGGGACTCAAACCCACAACCTTTGAATAGCTTATTCAACTAGAAGACCACCGCGCTATCCATTGTGCCACAGATCCTGGCTTAAGCTTGTGTCCTTTTTATTTCATTTGAACCCTTTCAAGAATTTTCCTAACACACTTATCAAAATCATGTTATTTTAATGAACAATAATGAATTAATCAATGTAAACTAAGCTGTGTGTTTTGCACCTCTCAAGAGGCAAGCCAGTTTCCTTTGATAGTGTCTTTCTCATCTTTGCATCAAATGATGGCTTTGTCTTTTCATTCTACTGCACCTCAATCCCTATTGAATATTCAATGGAAAAATGCAGGAATTCTTTTTGAAATATTTACAACTTTAAGAACAACAGAAAATGTATTCATCATTTAAAAAAGTAAACTTCATTTAAAAAGAAAGATTAAAGATTTCCTGCAATATTTGAAACTTTTGGTAAAACTGTGAGTTTACCTGATAGCTATGTAATATCAACTTTGAAACATTAATAAAAAATTCATAATGATTTTGATAATATCACTAATGGAAAAATGGAGAAAGTTCATGTGTGCTCAACCACACAACATATGAACATCTGGTTTTGCTAGATTTTGTATCCATGCCATGAGAAGGTGCTACATCATAGGGCATTTTTTATATTTTTCCATTTTTTTCAACACAGTTGGTAAAATAATATAAATTATTTCTGAAAATAAATTACTAATTTGCATGTTGTGTAATCTTGCCGTCTGAAAACGTCAGACGATTAATTTTGATACCAAATTACCTCTTCCTTATTGAATCACAGGGAAGAACCATCTCCTGTTTCCTTGAAGCAGCAGCACTGACTTTTGTAGATGTCAACTTAATATTTTCAGTCACATGTAAAGTTGTTGAACTGTATGAAAATATACGACTCTGGTGGGACTCGAACCCACAACCTTTGAATATCTTATTCAACTAGAAGTCCAATGCGCTATCCATTGCGCCACAGAGCCTGGCTTCTGATTTGTTTGCTTTTTATTTAATTTGAACCCTTTCAAGAATTTTCCTAACACCCTTATCAAAATCATGTTATTTTAATGAACAATAATGAATTAATCAATGTAAACTAAGCTGTGTGTTTTGCACCTCTCAAGAGGCAAGCCAGTTTCCTTTGATAGTGTCTTTCTCATCTTTGCATCAAATAATGGCTTTGTCTTTTCATTCTATTGCACCTCAATCCCTATTGAATATTCAATGGAAAAATGCAGGAATTCTTTTTGAAATATTTACAACTTTAAGAACAACAGAAAATGTATTCATCATTTAAAAAAGTAAACTTCATTTAAAAAGAAAGATTAAAGATTTCCTGCAATATTTGAAACTTTTGGTAAAACTGTGAGTTTACCTGATAGCTATGTAATATCAACTTTGAAACATTAATAAAAAATTCATAATGATTTTGATAATATCACTAATGGAAAAATGGAGAAAGTTCATGTATATTTTCAATGCTTATGTAAATGCTTGTTTCAGATGAAAAGTTCATTAAATGTATGAAACGGAATAACTCAGGTGGAGCTCAATCATGATGATTTTGATAATTTCATTAAGGAAAAATTGAGAAAATTCATGTATATTTCCAATATTTATGTAATTGTTGGTTTCAGACACAAGATTCATTAAATGTATGAAATGGAGTAACTCAGGTGGTGCTCAATCATGATGATTTTGATAATTTAATTATGGAAAAAATTGAGAAAGTTCATGTATATTTTGAATATTTATGTAATTGTTGGTTTCAGACGCAAGATTCATTAAATGTATGAAATGGAGTAACTCAGGTGGTGCTCAACCACACAACAAATGAACATCTGGTTTTGCTAGATTTTGTATCCATGCCATGAGAAGGTGCTACATCATAGGGCATTTTTTATATTTTTCCATTTTTTTCAACACAGTTGGTAAAATAATATAAATTATTTCTGAAAATAACAAATTACTAATTTGCATGTTGTGTAATCTTGCCGTCTGAAAACGTCAGACGATTAATTTTGATACCAAATTACCTCTTCCTTATTGAATCACAGGGAAGAACCATCTCCAGTTTCTTTGAAGCAGCAGCAATGACTTTTGTAGATGTCAACTTAATATTTTCAGTCACATGTAAAGTTGTTGAACTGTATGAAAATAAACGACTTTGGTGGGACTCGAACCCACAACCTTTGGAAATCTTATTCAACTAGAAATCCAAGGCGCTATCCATTGCGCCACAGAGCCCTGCTTTGGTTTTGTCTGCTTTTTATTTAATTTGAACCCTTTCAAGAATTTTCCTAACACCCTTATCAAAATCATGTTATTTTAATGAACAATAATGAATTAATCAATGTAAACTAAGCTGTGTGTTTTGCACCTCTCAAGAGGCAAGCCGGTTTCCTTTGATAGTGTCTTTCTCATCTTTGCATCAAATAATGGCTTTGTCTTTTCATTCTATTGCACCTCAATCCCTATTGAATATTCAATGGAAAAACGCAGGAATTCTTTTTGAAATATTTACAACTTTAAGAACAACAGAAAATGTATTCATCATTTAAAAAAGTAAACTTCATTTAAAAAGAAAGATTAAAGATTTTCTGCAATATTTGAAACTTTTGGTAAAACTGTTAGTTTACCTGATAGCTATGTAATATCAACTTTGAAACATTAATAAAAAATTCATAATGATTTTGGTAATATCACTAATGCAAAAATGGAGAAAGTTTATGTATATTTTCAATGCTTATGTAAATGCTTGTTTCAGATGAAAAGTTCATTAAATGTATGAAACGGAATAACTCAGGTGGAGCTCAATCATGATGATTTTGATAATTTCATTAAGGAAAAATTGAGAAAATTCATGTATATTTCCAATATTTATGTAATTGTTGGTTTCAGACACAAGATTCATTAAATGTATGAAATGGAGTAAGGTGGTGCTCAATCATGATGATTTTGATAATTTAATTATGGAAAAAATTGAGAAAGTTCATGTATATTTTGAATATTTATGTAATTGTTGGTTTCAGACGCAAGATTCATTAAATGTATGAAATGGAGTAACTCAGGTGGTGCTCAACCACACAACATATGAACATCTGGTTTTGCTAGATTTTGTATCCATGCCATGAGAAGGTGCTACATCATAGGGCATTTTTTATATTTTTCCATTTTTTTCAACACAGTTGGTAAAATAATATAAATTATTTCTGAAAATAAATTACTAATTTGCATGTTGTGTAATCTTGCCGTCTGAAAACGTCAGACGATTAATTTTGATACCAAATTACCTCTTCCTTATTGAATCACAGGGAAGAACCATCTCCTGTTTCCTTGAAGCAGCAGCACTGACTTTTGTAGATGTCAACTTAATATTTTCAGTCACATGTAAAGTTGTTGAACTGTATGAAAATATACGACTCTGGTGGGACTCAAACCCACAACCTTTGAATATCTTATTCAACTAGAAGTCCAATGCGCTATCCATTGCGCCACAGAGGCTGGCTTCTGTTTTCTTTGCTTTTTATTTAATTTGAACCCTTTCAAGAATTTTCCTAACACCCTTATCAAAATCATGTTATTTTAATGAACAATAATGAATTAATCAATGTAAACTAAGCTGTGTGTTTTGCACCTTTCAAGAGGCAAGCCAGTTTCCTTTGATAGTGTCTTTCTCATCTTTGCATCAAATAATGACTTTGTCTTTTCATTCTATTGCACCTCAATCCCTATTGAATACTCAATGGAAAAACGCAGGAATTCTTTTTGAAATATTTACAACTTTAAGAACAACAGAAAATGTATTCATCATTTAAAAAAGTAAACTTCATTTAAAAAGAAAGATTAAAGATTTTCTGCAATATTTGAAACTTTTGGTAAAACTGTTAGTTTACCTGATAGCTATGTAATATCAACTTTGAAACATTAATAAAAAATTCATAATGATTTTGGTAATATCACTAATGGAAAAATGGAGAAAGTTTATGTATATTTTCAATGCTTATGTAAATGCTTGTTTCAGATGAAAAGTTCATTAAATGTATGAAACGGAATAACTCAGGTGGAGCTCAATCATGATGATTTTGATAATTTCATTAAGGAAAAATTGAGAAAATTCATATATATTTCCAATATTTATGTAATTGTTGGTTTCAGACACAAGATTCATTAAATGTATGAAATGGAGTAACTCAGGTGGTGCTCAATCATGATGATTTTGATAATTTAATTATGGAAAAAATTGAGAAAGTTCATGTATATTTTGAATATTTATGTAATTGTTGGTTTCAGACGCAAGATTCATTAAATGTATGAAATGGAGTAACTCAGGTGGTGCTCAACCACACAACATATGAACATCTGGTTTTGCTAGATTTTGTATCCATGCCATGAGAAGGTGTTACATCATAGGGCATTTTTTATATTTTTCCATTTTTTTCAACACAGTTGGTAAAATAATATAAATTATTTCTGAAAATAAATTACTAATTTGCATGTTGTGTAATCTTGCCGTCTGAAAACGTCAGACGATTAATTTTGATACCAAATTACCTCTTCCTTATTGAATCACAGGGAAGAACCATCTCCTGTTTCCTTGAAGCAGCAGCACTGACTTTTGTAGATGTCAACTTAATATTTTCAGTCACATGTAAAGTTGTTGAACTGTATGAAAATATACGACTCGAACCCACAACCTTTGAATATCTTACTCAACTAGAAGTCCAATGCGCTATCCATTGCGTCACAGAGCCTGTCTTCTGATTTGTTTGCTTTTTATTTAATTTGAACCCTTTCAAGAATTTTCCTAACACCCTTATCAAAATCATGTTATTTTAATGAACAATAATGAATTAATCAATGTAAACTAAGCTGTGTGTTTTGCACCTCTCAAGAGGCAAGCCAGTTTCCTTTGATAGTGTCTTTCTCATCTTTGCATCAAATAATGGCTTTGTCTTTTCATTCTATTGCACCTCAATCCCTATTGAATATTCAATGGAAAAATGCAGGAATTCTTTTTGAAATATTTACAACTTTAAGAACAACAGAAAATGTATTCATCATTTAAAAAAGTAAACTTCATTTAAAAAGAAAGATTAAAGATTTCCTGCAATATTTGAAACTTTTGGTAAAACTGTGAGTTTACCTGATAGCTATGTAATATCAACTTTGAAACATTAATAAAAAATTCATAATGATTTTGATAATATCACTAATGGAAAAATGGAGAAAGTTCATGTATATTTTCAATGCTTATGTAAATGCTTGTTTCAGATGAAAAGTTCATTAAATGTATGAAACGGAATAACTCAGGTGGAGCTCAATCATGATGATTTTGATAATTTCATTAAGGAAAAATTGAGAAAATTCATGTATATTTCCAATATTTATGTAATTGTTGGTTTCAGACACAAGATTCATTAAATGTATGAAATGGAGTAACTCAGGTGGTGCTCAGTCATGATGATTTTGATAATTTAATTATGGAAAAAATTGAGAAAGTTCATGTATATTTTGAATATTTATGTAATTGCTGGTTTCAGACGCAAGATTCATGAAATGTATGAAATGGAGTAACTCAGGTGGTGCTCAACCACACAACATATGAACATCTGGTTTTGCTAGATTTTGTATCCATGCCATGAGAAGGTGCTACATCATAGGGCATTTTTTATATTTTTCCATTTTTTTCAACACAGTTGGTAAAATAATATAAATTATTTCTGAAAATAACAAATTACTAATTTGCATGTTGTGTAATCTTGCCGTCTGAAAACGTCAGACGATCAATTTTGATACCAAATTACCTCTTCCTTATTGAATCACAGGGAAGAACCATCTCCTGTTTCCTTGAAGCAGCAGCACTGACTTTTGTAGATGTCAACTTAATATTTTCAGTCACATGTAAAGTTGTTGAACTGTATGAAAATATACGACTCTGGTGGGACTCGAACCCACAACCTTTGAATATCTTATTCAACTAGAAGTCCAATGCGCTATCCATTGAGCCACAGAGCCTGGCTTCTGTTTTGTTTGCTTTTTATTTAATTTGAACCCTTTCAAGAATTTTCCTAACACCCTTATCAAAATCATGTTATTTTAATGAACAATAATGAATTAATCAATGTAAACTAAGCTGTGTGTTTTGCACCTCTCAAGAGGCAAGCCAGTTTCCTTTGATAGTGTCTTTCTCATCTTTGCATCAAATAATGGCTTTGTCTTTTCATTCTATTGCACCTCAATCCCTATTGAATATTCAATGGAAAAATGCAGGAATTCTTTTTGAAATATTTACAACTTTAAGAACAACAGAAAATGTATTCATCATTTAAAAAAGTAAACTTCATTTAAAAAGAAAGATTAAAGATTTCCTGCAATATTTGAAACTTTTGGTAAAACTGTGAGTTTACCTGATAGCTATGTAATATCAACTTTGAAACATTAATAAAAAATTCATAATGATTTTGATAATATCACTAATGGAAAAATGGAGAAAGTTCATGTATATTTTCAATGCTTATGTAAATGCTTGTTTCAGATGAAAAGTTCATTAAATGTATGAAACGGAATAACTCAGGTGGAGCTCAATCATGATGATTTTGATAATTTCATTAAGGAAAAATTGAGAAAATTCATGTATATTTCCAATATTTATGTAATTGTTGGTTTCAGACACAAGATTCATTAAATGTATGAAATGGAGTAACTCAGGTGGTGCTCAATCATGATGATTTTGATAATTTAATTATGGAAAAAATTGAGAAAGTTCATGTATATTTTGAATATTTATGTAATTGCTGGTTTCAGACGCAAGATTCATGAAATGTATGAAATGGAGTAACTCAGGTGGTGCTCAACCACACAACATATGAACATCTGGTTTTGCTAGATTTTGTATCCATGCCATGAGAAGGTGCTACATCATAGGGCATTTTTTATATTTTTCCATTTTTTTCAACACAGTTGGTAAAATAATATAAATTATTTCTGAAAATAACAAATTACTAATTTGCATGTTGTGTAATCTTGCCGTCTGAAAACGTCAGACGATCAATTTTGATACCAAATTACCTCTTCCTTATTGAATCACAGGGAAGAACCATCTCCTGTTTCCTTGAAGCAGCAGCACTGACTTTTGTAAATGTCAACTTAATATTTTCAGTCACATGTAAAGTTGTTGAACTGTATGAAAATATACGACTCTGGTGGGACTCGAACCCACAACCTTTGAATATCTTATTCAACTAGAAGTCCAATGCGCTATCCATTGAGCCACAGAGCCTGGCTTCTGTTTTGTTTGCTTTTTATTTAATTTGAACCCTTTCAAGAATTTTCCTAACACCCTTATCAAAATCATGTTATTTTAATGAACAATAATGAATTAATCAATGTAAACTAAGCTGTGTGTTTTGCACCTCTCAAGAGGCAAGCCAGTTTCCTTTGATAGTGTCTTTCTCATCTTTGCATCAAATAATGGCTTTGTCTTTTCATTCCATTGCGCCTCAATCCCTATTGAATATTCAATGGAAAAATGCAGGAATTCTTTTTGAAATATTTACAACTTTAAGAACAACAGAAAATGTATTCATCATTTAAAAAAGTAAACTTCATTTAAAAAGAAAGATTAAAGATTTCCTGCAATATTTGAAACTTTTGGTAAAACTGTGAGTTTACCTGATAGCTATGTAATATCAACTTTGAAACATTAATAAAAAATTCATAATGATTTTGGTAATATCACTAATGGAAAAATGGAGAAAGTTTATGTATATTTTCAATGCTTATGTAAATGCTTGTTTCAGATGAAAAGTTCATTAAATGTATGAAACGGAATAACTCAGGTGGAGCTCAATCATGATGATTTTGAAAATTTCATTAAGGAAAAATTGAGAAAATTCATGTATATTTCCAATATTTATGTAATTGTTGGTTTCAGACACAAGATTCATTAAATGTATGAAATGGAGTAACTTAGGTGGTGCTCAATCATGATGATTTTGATAATTTAATTATGGAAAAAATTGAGAAAGTTCATGTATATTTTGAATATTTATGTAATTGTTGGTTTCAGACGCAAGATTCATTAAATGTATGAAATGGAGTAACTCAGGTGGTGCTCAACCACACAACATATGAACATCTGGTTTTGCTAGATTTTGTATCCATGCCATGAGAAGGTGCTACATCATAGGGCATTTTTTATATTTTTCCATGTTTTTCAACACAGTTGGTAAAATAATATAAATTATTTCTGAAAATAAATTACTAATTTGCATGTTGTGTAATCTTGCCGTCTGAAAACGTCAGACGATTAATTTTGATACCAAATTACCTCTTCCTTATTGAATCACAGGGAAGAACCATCTCCTGATTCCTTGAAGCAGCAGCACTGACTTTTGTAGATGTCAACTTAATATTTTCAGTCACATGTAAAGTTGTTGAACTGTATGAAAATATACGACTCTGGTGGGACTCGAACCCACAACCGTGGAATATCTTATTCAACTAGAAGTCCAATGCGCTATCCATTGCGCCACAGAGCCTGGCTTCTGTTTGGCTTGCTTTTTATTTCATTTGAACGCTTTCAAGAATTTTCCTAACACCCTTATCAAAATCATGTTATTTTAATGAACAATAATGAATTAATCAATGTAAACTAAGCTGTGTGTTTTGCACCTCTCAAGAGGCAAGCCAGTTTCCTTTGATAGTGTCTTTCTCATCTTTGCATCAAATAATGGCTTTGTCTTTTCATTCTATTGCACCTCAATCCCTATTGAATATTCAATGGAAAAACGCAGGAATTCTTTTTGAAATATTTACAACTTTAAGAACAACAGAAAATGTATTCATCATTTAAAAAAGTAAACTTCATTTAAAAAGAAAGATTAAAGATTTCCTGCAATATTTGAAACTTTTGGTAAAACTGTGAGTTTACCTGATAGCTATGTAATATCAACTTTGAAACATTAATAAAAAATTCATAATGATTTTGGTAATATCACTAATGTAAAAATGGAGAAAGTTTATGTATATTTTCAATGCTTATGTAAATGCTTGTTTCAGATGAAAAGTTCATTAAATGTATGAAACGGAATAACTCAGGTGGAGCTCAATCAGTATGATTTTGATAATTTCAGTAAGGAAAAATTGAGAAAATTCATGTATATTTCCAATATTTATGTAATTGTTGGTTTCAGACACAAGATTCATTAAATGTATGAAATGGAGTAACTCAGGTGGTGCTCAATCATGATGATTTTGATAATTTAATTATGGAAAAAATTTAGAAAGTTCATGTATATTTTGAATATTTATGTAATTGCTGGTTTCAGATGCAAGATTCATTAAATGTATGAAATGGAGTAACTCAGGTGGTGCTCAACCACACAACATATGAACATCTGGTTTTGCTAGATTTTGTATGCATGCCATAAGAAGGTGCTACATCATAGGGCATTTTTTATATTTTTCCATTTTTTTCAACACAGTTGGTAAAATAATATAAATTATTTCTGAAAATAACAAATTACTAATTTGCATGTTGTGTAATCTTGCCGTCTGAAAACGTCAGACGATTAATTTTGATACCAAATTACCTCTTCCTTATTGAATCACAGGGAAGAACCATCTCCTGTTTCCTTGAAGCAGCAGCACTGACTTTTGTAGATGTCAACTTAATATTTTCAGTCACATGTAAAGTTGTTGAACTGTATGAAAATATATGACTCTGGTGGGACTTGAACCCACAACCTTTGATTATCTTATTCAACTAGAAATCCAAGGCGCTATCCATTACGCCACAGAGCCCAGCTTTGGCTTTGTCTGCTTTTTATTTAATTTGAACCCTTTAAAGAATTTTCCTTACACCCTTATCAAAATCATGTTATTTTAATGAACAATAATGAATTAATCAATGTAAACTAAGCTGTGTGTTTTGCACCTCTCAAGAGGCAAGCCAGTTTCCTTTGATAGTGTCTTTCTCATCTTTGCATCAAATAATGGCTTTGTCTTTTCATTCTATTGCGCCTCAATCCCTATTGAATATTCAATGGAAAAATGCAGGAATTCTTTTTGAAATATTTACAACTTTAAGAACAACAGAAAATGTATTCATCATTTAAAAAAGTAAACTTCATTTAAAAAGAAAGATTAAAGGTTTCCTGCAATATTTGAAACTTTTGGTAAAACTGTGAGTTTACCTGATAGCTATGTAATATCAACTTTGAAACATTAATAAAAAATTCATAATGATTTTGGTAATATCACTAATGGAAAAATGGAGAAAGTTTATGTATATTTTCAATGCTTATGTAAATGCTTGTTTCAGATGAAAAGTTCATTAAATGTATGAAACGGAATAACTCAGGTGGAGCTCAATCATGATGATTTTGATAATTTCATTAAGGAAAAATTGAAAAAATTCATGTATATTTCCAATGTTTATGTAATTGTTGGTTTCAGACACAAGATTCATTAAATGTATGAAATGGAGTAACTCAGGTGGTGCTCAATCATGATGATTTTGATAATTTAATTATGGAAAAAATTGAGAAAGTTCATGTATATTTTGAATATTTATGTAATTGTTGGTTTCAGACGCAAGATTCATTAAATGTATGAAATGGAGTAACTCAGGTGGTGCTCAACCACACAACATATGAACATCTGGTTTTGCTAGATTTTGTATCCATGCCATGAGAAGGTGCTACATCATAGGGCATTTTTTATATTTTTCCATTTTTTTCAACACAGTTGGTAAAATAATATAAATTATTTCTGAAAATAAATTACTAATTTGCATGTTGTGTAATCTTGCCGTCTGAAAACGTCAGACGATTAATTTTGATACCAAATTACCTCTTCCTTATTGAATCACAGGGAAGAACCATCTCCTGTTTCCTTGAAGCAGCAGCACTGACTTTTGTAGATGTCAACTTAATATTTTCAGTCACATGTAAAGTTGTTGAACTGTATGAAAATATACAACTCTGGTGGGACTCGAACCCACAACCTTTGAATATCTTATTCAACTAGAAGTCCAATGCGCTATCCATTGCGCCACAGAGCCTGGCTTCTGTTTGGCTTGCTTTTTATTTAATTTGAACCCTTTCAAGAATTTTCCTAACACCCTTATCAAAATCATGTTATTTTAATGAACAATAATGAATTAATCAATGTAAACTAAGCTGTGTGTTTTGCACCTCTCAAGAGGCAAGCCAGTTTCCTTTGATAGTGTCTTTCTCATCTTTGCATCAAATAATGGCTTTGTCTTTTCATTCTATTGCACCTCAATCCCTATTGAATATTCAATGGAAAAACGCAGGAATTCTTTTTGAAATATTTACAACTTTAAGAACAACAGAAAATGTATTCATCATTTAAAAAAGTAAACTTCATTTAAAAAGAAAGATTAAAGATTTCCTGCAATATTTGAAACTTTTGGTAAAACTGTGAGTTTACCTGATAGCTATGTAATATCAACTTTGAAACATTAATAAAAAATTCATAATGATTTTGGTAATATCACTAATGGAAAAATGGAGAAAGTTTATGTATATTTTCAATGCTTATGTAAATGCTTGTTTCAAATGAAAAGTTCATTAAATGTATGAAACGGAATAACTCAGGTGGAGCTCAATCATGATGATTTTGATAATTTCATTAAGGAAAAATTGAGAAAATTCATGTATATTTCCAATATTTATGTAATTGTTGGTTTCAGACACAAGATTCATTAAATGTATGAAATGGAGTAACTCAGGTGGTGCTCAATCATGATGATTTTGATAATTTAATTATGGAAAAAATTAAGAAAGTTCATGTATATTTTGAATATTTATGTAATTGTTGGTTTCAGACGCAAGATTCATTAAATGTATGAAATGGAGTAACTCAGGTGGTGCTCAACCACACAACATATGAACATCTGGTTTTGCTAGATTTTGTATCCATGCCATGAGAAGGTGCTACATCATAGGGCATTTTTTATATTTTTCCATTTTTTTCAACACAGTTGGTAAAATAATATAAATTATTTCTGAAAATAAATTACTAATTTGCATGTTGTGTAATCTTGCCGTCTGAAAACGTCAGACGATTAATTTTGATACCAAATTACCTCTTCCTTATTGAATCACAGGGAAGAACCATCTCCTGTTTCCTTGAAGCAGCAGCACTGACTTTTGTAGATGTCAACTTAATATTTTCAGTCACATGTAAAGTTGTTGAACTGTATGAAAATATACAACTCTGGTGGGACTCGAACCCACAACATTTGAATATCTTATTCAACTAGAAGTCCAATGCACTATCCATTGCGCCACAGAGCCTGGCTTCTGTTTGGCTTGCTTTTTATTTAATTTGAACGCTTTCAAGAATTTTCCTAACACCCTTATCAAAATCATGTTATTTTAATGAACAATAATGAATTAATCAATGTAAACTAAGCTCTGTGTTTTGCACCTCTCAAGAGGCAAGCCAGTTTCCTTTGATAGTGTCTTTCTCATCTTTGCATCAAATAATGGCTTTGTCTTTTCATTCTATTGCACCTCAATCCCTATTGAATATTCAATGGAAAAACGCAGGAATTCTTTTTGAAATATTTACAACTTTAAGAACAACAGAAAATGTATTCATCATTTAAAAAAGTAAACTTCATTTAAAAAGAAAGATTAAAGATTTCCTGCAATATTTGAAACTTTTGGTAAAACTGTGAGTTTACCTGATAGCTATGTAATATCAACTTTGAAACATTAATAAAAAATTCATAATGATTTTGGTAATATCACTAATGTAAAAATGGAGAAAGTTTACGTATATTTTCAATGCTTATGTAAATGCTTGTTTCAGATGAAAAGTTCATTAAATGTATGAAACGGAATAACTCAGGTGGAGCTCAATCAGTATGATTTTGATAATTTCATTAAGGAAAAATTGAGAAAATTCATGTATATTTCCAATATTTATGTAATTGTTGGTTTCAGACACAAGATTCATTAAATGTATGAAATGGAGTAACTCAGGTGGTGCTCAACCACACAACATATGAACATCTGGTTTTGCTAGATTTTGTATCCATGCCATGAGAAGGTGCTACATCATAGGGCATTTTTTATATTTTTCCATTTTTTTCAACACAGTTGGTAAAATAATATAAATTATTTCTGAAAATAAATTACTAATTTGCATGTTGTGTAATCTTGCCGTCTGAAAACGTCAGACGATTAATTTTGATACCAAATTACCTCTTCCTTATTGAATCACAGGGAAGAACCATCTCCTGTTTCCTTGAAGCAGCAGCACTGACTTTTGTAGATGTCAACTTAATATTTTCAGTCACATGTAAAGTTGTTGAACTGTATGAAAATATACAACTCTGGTGGGACTCGAACACACAACCTTTGAATATCTTATTCAACTAGAAGTATAATGCGCTATCCATTGCGCCACAGAGCCTGGCTTCTGTTTGGCTTGCTTTTTATTTAATTTGAACGCTTTCAAGAATTTTCCTAACACCCTTATCAAAATCATGTTATTTTAATGAACAATAATGAATTAATCAATGTAAACTAAGCTCTGTGTTTTGCACCTCTCAAGAGGCAAGCCAGTTTCCTTTGATAGTGTCTTTCTCATCTTTGCATCAAATAATGGCTTTGTCTTTTCATTCTATTGCACCTCAATCCCTATTGAATATTCAATGGAAAAACGCAGGAATTCTTTTTGAAATATTTACAACTTTAAGAACAACAGAAAATGTATTCATCATTTAAAAAAGTAAACTTCATTTAAAAAGAAAGATTAAAGATTTCCTGCAATATTTGAAACTTTTGGTAAAACTGTGAGTTTACCTGATAGCTATGTAATATCAACTTTGAAACATTAATAAAAAATTCATAATGATTTTGGTAATATCACTAATGTAAAAATGGAGAAAGTTTACGTATATTTTCAATGCTTATGTAAATGCTTGTTTCAGATGAAAAGTTCATTAAATGTATGAAACGGAATAACTCAGGTGGAGCTCAATCAGTATGATTTTGATAATTTCATTAAGGAAAAATTGAGAAAATTCATGTATATTTCCAATATTTATGTAATTGTTGGTTTCAGACACAAGATTCATTAAATGTATGAAATGGAGTAACTCAGGTGGTGCTCAATCATGATGATTTTGATAATTTAATTATGGAAAAAATTGAGAAAGTTCATGTATATTTTGAATATTTATGTAATTGCTGGTTTCAGACGCAAGATTCATTAAATGTATGAAATGGAGTAACTCAGGTGGTGCTCAACCACACAACATATGAACATCTGGTTTTGCTAGATTTTGTATCCATGCCATGAGAAGGTGCTACATCATAGGGCATTTTTTATATTTTTCCATTTTTTTCAACACAGTTGGTAAAATAATATAAATTATTTCTGAAAATAACAAATTACTAATTTGCATGTTGTGTAATCTTGCCGTCTGAAAACGTCAGACGATTAATTTTGATACCAAATTACCTCTTCCTTATTGAATCACAGGGAAGAACCATCTCCTGTTTCCTTGAAGCAGCAGCACTGACTTTTGTAGATGTCAACTTAATATTTTCAGTCACATGTAAAGTTGTTGAACTGTATGAAAATATACGACTCTGGTGGGACTCGAACCCACAACCTTTGAAAATCTTATTCAACTAGAAGTCCAATGCGCTATATATTGCGCCACAGAGCCTGGCTTTGGTTTTGTCTGCTTTTTATTTAATTTGAACCCTTTCAAGAATTTTCCTAACACCCTTATCAAAATCCTGTTATTTTAATGAACAATAATGAATTAATCATTTTAAACTAAGCTGTGTGTTTTGCACCTCTCAAGAGGCAAGCCAGTTTCCTTTGATAGTGTCTTTCTCATCTTTGCATCAAATAATGGCTTTGTCTTTTCATTCTATTGCGCCTCAATCCCTATTGAATATTCAATGGAAAAATGCAGGAATTCTTTTTGAAATATTTACAACTTTAAGAACAACAGAAAATGTATTCATCATTTAAAAAAGTAAACTTCATTTAAAAAGAAAGATTAAAGATTTCCTGCAATATTTGAAACTTTTGGTAAAACTGTGAGTTTACCTGATAGCTATTGTCGGGCTATTTATAGGAAGGTATCCAAAGGGTTAAACAGAGAACCACTCAGGCTGGATTTCTTCACTTAAATAGACAAATGACAATATAAAATAATTCGAGAACTTTATCTTTAATATGTATTGACACGCTACTTCACAGTAACGAATTGATCACAAGAATCAATCCTTCATATTTGTGCAAAAATATATATTTTATTAAAATACAATATATACAAGTATCAGCAACAATGAAATAATTAAGTGACTAGCAATTATAATAGGTATACAGAAAATCAAACCACACTATTTATCATAAAGATTACCAGCGGGGCAAAGGTTAACCACCTATAGGTATATTCAGAGGTATAATAACAATAATTGCATTCAGCAGCATAGAATAGGTTAATTGATTGTTACAATTAATATAATACAGTTGGCTGCAGGGTCTCTTAATACCTCTGCCCCAGAAACTGTATAGACTATGCCAATTATGATTTAAGGAGTATTGTGAGATGAATTAAATAATTCCTCTAACAATTCCTTGTATCATATATAAATTATAATCAAATTTAGAGAATAACTGGAATAAAATCCCAGATTTAAATCACTATAATTTAATTATCTACTGAATTCAATATTGAATACCTCTGAATAAAATACATAAATTGCAATTAATATAGTCAAACCAAATCACACAAATAATCTACTTAGAATTACTTCATGCAACGTTTATCATAATTTTGACTACAGCAACCTATATATAAAACCTATAGGCACTCCAAGGGTTAATACAGATGTTTAAAACAGATGCCACACCCAGCAGTTATTTTGTCTATTGAGATAATACTTTCAAATTACAAAATATAAGCCTGGCACATACACAGAGAATTCCAAAGAAAACACCACTAACAGCAGACAAATAGCGGTTAAAGGGTTAATAGCTGGATTCAAAGAATACCCTGTATCAAATATTAACTATTATAATCTTCCCAGAACCACAAAATATTACTCTAGGAATACCAAGATTAATATTAGTTAATATAAATAACCCACGCTATATACTGTATTACACTGATTGGCAATTTATAACATTTCCCAATAATTATATATAGATTCTATTATTTCCAGAATTTAATAGCTAAATCTAGCTTATTATAAATTATCCCAAATGGTTGGCCAGTCCACTTAAGACAATTTAAAACTAAGTTCTTCAAACAGAAGAAAAATTATAAAATTCTGGATTAAATGAATCTAAATGAATAAATGATATAGTTACCAATCCAAGTTTCTGAGTATTTCTCTGTGAGATGGCAGGATCAGCAAAGCCTTCAGGAAGTCACCTTTTCTGTTTCAGCCAGTTAAGTTGAGTCCAAAGACCCTCTTTTAGGAAGTCAAAAAGACCCTTAACTAAGAGTAATTGGGCATTATATTTGC
The DNA here is from genome assembly GCA_037306005.1 of Rhinophrynus dorsalis. Classification (NCBI taxonomy): domain Eukaryota; kingdom Metazoa; phylum Chordata; class Amphibia; order Anura; family Rhinophrynidae; genus Rhinophrynus; species Rhinophrynus dorsalis. The sequence continues at coordinate 130,925,039 of CM074727.1, read as the reverse complement.
AATTTTTGCCTTATCAGTAATCCCCACCTTTGTCTGATGATTGGACAAAGAGCCATCTCATTATACCGTGACATCACCGGTCTGCCCTGATTGGATATTAATATATCCCAAATTATTCAAGGAATGCGGATATCCCAGTCATAATGCTCTCAAGACTCTAGGTGGAGCTCTTACTCTACTTAAATTTCTTACATCTAATCAGCTTTTATGTCATCAATGATGTATGTAAGAGGGCATGAAACGTCATATAAATTCTGTCATTTTCTAGACGTTCTCATAGGGGAGTGTTTTTTAAGACACTAAGAATGTCTGGCAAAACCCACTATATCACCATAAATGTCGGTTAGTTATTTTCACTCCCTACCTTGGACTAATGGCTCATTGTTCACATATGATGTAATTTGAACACATTTTAAACAGAATTTCAGCTAATTTCCTACAATTAGAATTAACCCTGTATGGTCCCCCAGGACAAAGTCTCTGACATAATCCCCCTTTTAGCAAAAGATTTTCTAACTTGATAAAAGTTCTAAAATATTATTGCTAAACTGGAGGAGACTGTTGTCATCTTCTTAGACTTCCGCGTTCTCATTTAATTGCTGGAAGTGTACTCTTCTTCCATTATCAAGTTCAAAAATTGACTTGGTTTGTCTATATGAATTTATTATAATCCTTATAGTGAGTCCACTGATCCATATAAACACGACCGAGAAAAGGAGAGATAATACTATGGTAAAATTGTCCAACCAACGTATTTGACTTATGATTTCCTTATCTTGCAATGAATAATTAAATGTGTCAACGGTCAGGTTATCTTTGCGGATCAGAAGTTGTATGGTATGGTTAACTTTATGTTCCAATAAATATTTTAAATCTTTATTTATAGGAATGTCCCTCCCTTGTAAGGCGTCAATAGTTTCTACTTCACTTACATAGGTGGAATTTAACACTGAATACAAGGTCTGAGTCCCTAAGGTAACTAGAGTTCCTATTGGAACTTTGACTAGTGAAACTGGGGCTGGAAGGTTAATGACTTTGGCTACGCCAGTTTCTTTGTATAGGATAGTTATGTTAGCGAGGATCGTACTTACTAACCATCTGTTTCCTACCAAAACTGCTTGAGTGATACTTTGATCATTACTTTTACTCATAGTGACATCACATTTTTCAGATCCGTATTTACGATATTCTATACCGCATAAAGCATGAGTAGCATCGTATTCAAAAGGCTTTCCTTCACATAAATAATTGTTGTCTTTAAATTTAGTACAATCATTTAGCAGTGGCACATAATATAGATCTGGATCCTTTTCCTGAAAAGCAATTATATTAGGAGTATGTATTTTGACTTTAATCTTGTCTTTCCAGGTACCCACATTGTGAACTTGTTTCATTTGATATACATTATTTAGAGTAATGTATGGTATAGTTAATAAAAAGCAGACTTCCATTGTTTCAGGATTAATGTAAAGAGGCAATGCACTTCCCATGTCATAGGCAATGTTGATTTGCATGTCAGTCGCCTCTTTCTGAAATTCCTTCCTAATCAATTGGACAATGATGTCACTGTCCACAAAATATAAAGGAACCTGTCCCCTCCTAAGATCGTCCATAGTGTTTTGTATGTTATCAGCAAATGCATCTGAAAAGAATATAATAGGGTCATGTAGAAACAGAAGTTCTTGTTTAAATAATTCATGACCTTGACGCAATATGGTGGACCGAGTACTTAGTTCAGAGTGAAGATTAGTAGTCACCACCGTATCATTGACAACTTGGATGACATCCGTTAATACTTCTTTCTGTAGTTCCAAGGATTTATGCAAGTATTTCAAATTGTCTCTCAAATTGTCCATTTCCAGTTGAAGCGTTTTCATAGTCACCGTATTTGCTATGGAAAGTGACGCTCCCACAACAATTCCCACCACCGACATCACGATTGCTCCAATTAAAAAGCTGATAAATTTTTTATGTCGATGGCTTAGTGAATGAGAGCCGGGAATAAAAGGTTTTCTGGCTTGCTCCAGGATTTCCTTGACTCGGTTCTGTACTAGTTCCACATGCATTTCGTACCATGCCGACATTTCCTGAGACTGGAACTGTGAAATGTTGAACTTCTTTTCTATGGCGATTTTCGGATCCACGCTCACAAATATCTTCTGTGATATCAGTCGTTTCTCCGTAAGGATAAATCCGGGCATCTCTTGCACCATAACGCCAGATGATGGTCCAGGGGTTACGATGGGCTCGGTTTTAAATTCTTGGCATATCAGCAATACGATCCAGATCACAGCCTTGACTTGAGTATCCATTCCCAATAATTCTCTTCAATGTCCTTAGTCACTAAATTTCTTTGGTCAAAAAAAAAAATTACACATAAGTAATCTCATATTGAAACATTTGTTGCATGCATACATACATAACAATACAGTTTCATTTAGTATCCCTATGACCATGGTACTGTTATGATTACTGTATATTATTTTTTTGCACTAGTTTGCTTGTGGCCTTTGCTAGCCTTAAGCTAAACTATTATAAACTAACACTCTCTGTCTCTACTCTTCCCCCTTTTATAGAGGAATGATCCTCAGCTTTATGCTACAAACAAAACCTTGTCAAAAGGAAAAATAAAATTAGTATAACAACATTTTCCAAGAATCATAGAGCATCAAACCATTTATTGACGAGATATGTTAGAGTGTTAGTGGGGAACATACATGCCACATAGACAGACAAAAGAGAAAGCGACGTTTCACTGAAACAAAAGAAAATAAGAAATCCAAATATGACAATGTCAATTATACAGTCAAGGATACTCATCCATCCAATGATTAATTAGGATCCTTGTTCTTCTTCCGCTTCTCCTTCTATGATCTGTAACTGAGATTTAGGGTGACAAGCACGCAATTGGTTTATATGAACCCACTTTTCTACAATTTCACCATTAATAGGGATAGAAACCTTATAGGCCACTGGAGATAATTTATCAGTAATGATATATGGCCCTCTCCATGAGGGTAAGAATTTCTTTTCTTTTACCTGGTTTCTTGCAAAATTGTATAGATAAACACGATCATTTACCTCATACTCCCTTTTGGTGGTTTTTAGGTCATAGTAAGTCTTATTACTTACCACTGCTTTTTCCAGATTTTTCTGTGCAAACGCAAATGCATGTTGTAAATGCTTGCGTAACTGGTTTATGTATTGGTGTGTTGTGGAGGCATTAATTAGATTTTGATCGGACGTACGGTATAGCAAGTGCTGGGGTAGGACCATCTTTCTACCTGTCATTAGTTCAAATGGTGACATTTTCGTGGCTGCACTAGGAGTAGCCCGAATAGCCATGAGAACTAGGGGTAGTTTAAGATCCCAATCCTTACCTGATTCCTTAACAAACTTCTTGAGAATGTTAACAATGGATTGATTATATCGCTCCACCCCACCACTTGACGCAGGACGGTAAGCGATATGTAATTTACGTTTTACCCCCAAGAGTTTCCAAAGTTTGTTCATCACTTCGCTGGTGAAATGACTACCTCTGTCAGATTCAATCCTCTGCGGTAGGCCAAACCTGGAGAACACATGGTTAATTAACAAAGCAGCGGCGGTTTCTGCCGTATTATTGTTTGCGGGTAAACATTCAACCCATTTGGTGAACAGACAAGTAACCGTTAGCATATATTTGTTCCCCCTTGCTGTCCTAGTTACCGGTCCTATAAAATCTATTTGAATATCCGACCATGGTAATGACATCCCCCTCTTCTGTAGTGGTGCACGATGAGTGGGGCCAGATGGTTGGAATTGGGAACACACCAAACAACCTTGACAATAGGTTTGTACATCTTTAAGCATATGAGGCCAATATGCATAATCGCGGAGAATCTCATACGTGATTTTATCACCGCGATGACCTGAAGTAGGTGCATCATGAGCATGTTGAAGCATTAAACCTCTAAATGCAGTAGGTACAACCCATTGTTGTATTCCATTTTTAGAAGTTCTGATTAACAGACCATCTTGTATATGGAATTGGGCCTTGGACCTCATCAAGATCCTTAAGTCTTCTTTTCCCACCCATTCCTCCTCAGAAATTGGGTGGTTTAGGGGGTCTTCTATATGCTTATAGAATAGCCCTATGATAGGGTCCCCCTTTTGACTTGTAATCAAGTCCTCACTAGGTGAGTCTTGAATCCACTGTGATACCGGGGTGTCTACTTCGTTACGGGCTTGTTGCCTAGTAACGGCATTTACCTGTATAGGACCCAATAGATGGGATATATCTAAGGCCTCTCCCTTAAGGGCGCCTTCTTTAGCCAATTGATCGGCTAGATCATTACCTTGTTTTTCAGGGCCTAGGACCTTAGAATGCCCCTTGGTCTTTTTCCAATAGATGGTAAGGCCATTTGATGTTACGAGATTGTCAACCTCACAAAACAATTTACCATGTTTCACTGGTTTATTATTGGATCGGAGCATATGGCTTCTTTTCCAACCTGGGAGGTATTCTACAAAGCTATGGCGAACATAATTAGAATCAGTTATAATGACAAACTCCTTTATGTTATGCTCAATAGCTAATAGGACTGTCTTATAGACTGCACAGAGTTCTGCCACTTGGCTACTCTGTGGTCCTAGACTATACCCTGTAGATATAATAGGGCATTCACCTGTCCAGGTAATCCCGATACCTGCCACCAGTTTTCTTTCAGTGCCAGTAGTGACATGGTAGGAACACCCGTCAATGTACGCGGTTGGTAAGGTTGTGCAATAATTCTCGTCAAATGCCTTATAGGGGGAAAGCAATTGTTCCTCAAGGTAATCGTCTCCACTGGTATCAGTCTCCGTGGGAGGTGCTGAACAATCATGGAGTTCGGCGAGTCCTTGAGCTACAGGATTCTTCCTGTTTTGCTTATACCTAATTTCTAATGGCCATCCTTGTAGGGATAAAGTCCAAGCGGTTATCCTACTATTGGAGAGGTGTCCTTCCTTTATCCGGTCACTTTGCAAATACTGCAAAGGTTGATGAGCGGTTTCAATGATGATCTTCTCACCCTGAATAAAACTCCGAAAGTTCTGTAATGCCCAAACAGTAGCCAATAAAGCTTTCTCACAGTCATTAAATTTAATTTCCACGGAAGACAGGGATTTGCTAGCATATGCGATAACCTTATTCAGGTTATCCTGCTTTTGATACAAAACCCCGCTGAGACTAAGATTAGTGAATCCTGTCTCAAGAAAAAATGGCTTACCTCCTTCTGGATAAGCCAGACAAGGAGCCTGGGTGAGTCTACTCTTGAGCTCAGATACGGCATGTTCCTGAGCTTCGCCCCAGATCCACTGTTGATCTTTCTTCAATAATAACAACAATGGTTTAGTTATTTCTGAATAGTTATCAATAAACTTCCGGGAATAATTCATCATGCCTAGGAAGGATCTCAATTCATGGAGATTAGTTGGTGTTTTAGATTTAACTATCGCTTCCACCTTCTTTCTTTGTGGGTTTAACCCTTCGGTGGTCACCTCATGACCAAGAAAGTTAACTTTGGTGCGGCACATCTGTGCCTTTTTGAGCGACAGTTTAACACCAGCTTCCTTTAGCTGATTAAATACATATTTAATTTCTGTGATATGCTTTTGGAAGGTAGTACTTTTAATCAGGACATCATCCACATAGCAGAGAGTCCCCCTAGCCATAGCATCAGGCATAGCCTTGTGCATAAAAACGGCAAATTCATGACCTGAGTTGATATACCCAAAAGGCATTCTAACCCAGGCGTATTGTACTCCTCCAAAAGTGAAAGCTAGCTTATATTGGTCTTCCTCACTAACTTTAATGGTCCAGTACCCTTGGGCACAGTCAATTGCTGTAAAAATTTTGGACCCTTGCATCTGAGCCAAACACTGATCTATATATGGCACCGGCCAGCCGGACATATATACACGTTTGTTCAGTTGCCTTAAGTCAGCACACAAACGCCATTGACCATTGGGTTTAAGGATTCCCAAGATTGGGTTATTATAAGAGCTGTGCACTGGCCGTATAATACCCCTCTCTTTGAGGTTCCTTATAATTTCTGCCAATGAGTCATAGGACGCAAGTGGAAGACGGTACTGTTTGACATATACAGGAGGTAACTGAGGGTCAGTTTGTATGCGGGCAACGTGTAGGTTTGTTAAACCACAATCATACGAATCCTTGGCAAACAGCTCTTGGAATTCCATAAGTATTTCCCTTAGCTGTTGGCGTTCAGAATCATCAGAGCACGCATCGGCTAGAGAGATTTGCTCTTCTACTAGCTCATTAAAACCTGGAAATGCTTCAGGCTTACCTAACTCATAAGTTTCCTCAAGCTGTGTAGATAAATCATGAGCATTTACTCTTACCTTATCCACAGCCTCCAGATACTCTTGGGTCTCTGGTTCCTCCATCTGGTGCTCAAATACCAGAGAGGATTCTTCAATCCGGCATGTACCTGTATCAGGGCTATATGGATACACAGATTGAACGGAAAACAGTCCCTCTGGAAGGGAGTAAAACAATTGCTCAACAAGTTGCTCCTCAGACAGATAATTATCAGGTAGTAGGCCTATTACTTGGTTCTGAAACCCAAATGTATAGTATTCTGAATCCAGAGCATACCCTATTACAGTTCCTTTCTCCAAGGTAATACTGTGTGGGGTTATGTTATTTACCACTATGTGGACTGGTGTTCTATGAATACTCACCATAGGGGTGTGTGATACAGAAATTCCTAATTGTTGAATCCTATTTGAGAGGCATATTAATGCATCAGGATTCTCAAGGTTCTGACCACTACGAACCTGCAAGGATATGGGGATCTGACTTGCCCCACCAGGTAAAGTGACCTTATTAGCTACCTGTAACTCTACTGCATATGGCAACAGTTGGCATGACTTCAGGGCTTTTAAGTCATCCTGAAATCCACAAGGGTTCCCTTCTAACCTAGTCCATAGGTTATTATTCACCAGATCAATCTGGGCAGCAAAACGATGTATTAAATCGTTGCCTATATAGATCTGGTGTTGGGGATTCTCCACTACAAGAAAAACATGTTTGGCGGACCTGTCACCTAAAGATATAGATAACAGACACCTCGCAACAACGTTATAACTTATAGCATCGTCATCTAGGTCATGTACCAAATTATCATATGGCGCCAGATACTTGATATGGATAGGATCTCTTACCTCCATCAGTAGGCTGTTACTAATGTAACTGTTTTCCAATTTCAGATTCAGTTTGGCCTGTTTGATCCTCCCCAAGTCTTTAACCTGTAAGGGAACAAACAACTCACCCCCTGTATTGTCAATAGACGTCAGATATTGAGAATGATTCTCTGGATCTGCTGGTTCAGAGGGCGATCTGTGAATAGAGATGGTTAAGACATCGCCTTCTAGCTTCACATTCTGAATCTGTTCTGGTAACGCCTTGATAGAGATATCACCTTCCATATATTCAGTATCAGGTATCTGTAAAACAGTGAGGTTAGGGTTCTGGCTATTGACAAAGTGAATTTCAATAGTATCCCTATTTTCCTCTACCACATGATCATTTCTATGGGGGCGTTGCAATGCCCGCTCATAATTGATTGGGGTTTTAACCTGCAACCAGATGACATTATTCACACAGTCTATGACGGGACTTAATCGCCGTAGTAGATCGGCACCTATAATTAACCTGTTATAGGGAACTTCAACTACTATGACCTTATGCGTGAATGATTTGTTACCGATTTTAAAATGTAACCATGTGGTTCCCAATACGTTTAAGGGGTTACCTCCTACGCTTATTAGGGATCCATGAAATGCCTTTAACACTGGCTTTACAGAAGCTTCCTCCATAATTTGATGGAAATGGGAGCTAGATAAGATGGTAGCTTGTGACCCTGTATCCAGGAGACTGGAAATGATTAGGTCATCAAGCCCCTGCAATGTAACATCAATAAAATATCTTCCTTCATATTCATGCATTTTGCATAAATAATTACGATGTAAGATCGTCTTATAATCCCTCCACTGCCTGCAAGGGTTAATTCCTGAATTTACAGGAGCAGACTTGCTGACCACTGGGTCATGTTGTACAGCTGCAGCATCCCCCTTCACTCCTCCTCCTCCTTCAACCTGTTCTGGAAAAATGCAGGAAAAAGAAGTGACATCATCAGGGATGGACTTATGTGTACCTGGCTGTGGGTAAGATAAGGAAGAAATGTTAGAGTCACACAAAGCATTTACATCCTGTAAAGAAAATGTGTTAGCATTCCTGTTGGTTAAAACATCATTGGTTATTATAGGTCTTACATAGGGTAAAGCAATGTTATTCTTTTCCCCTAAGGCCTGCTTACCATTACCCTGTTCTGTTATTGAGTGGCAGTCGCCACTCCTGGGGCTGTCCCTAAAAAAGGGTTAGATCCCTGCTGGGTATCAGAACTGGGACTTTGGCCTAGCTGTGCCATAGTGGTCATCATTTTGGCCATCATATCTGTTAGGTTGTTAACCTGGACCTTAAGACTCACTTGCTTCTGACCTTGGTTCCCAGAATCAGACTTATTATTCTGCTGATTTTGCTGGGTCCCCTGATTATTAGAGTTTTTACTCTTTTTGAACCTCCTGGGAAACTTGGATCTATTTTGGTTTTTGTTGTATCCCTGGGATCTCTTGAAAAATGGTTTCTGACCATTTGAATTATTAGACCCCTGGGAACTAACAGAGGCGGGTCCCTTCTGTTCTGGTGCCTGTTTCTGAACCTGTGGAGATTTTAACACCTCTGCATAGGTTCTCTTGCCAGATTCAAAGGGCAAACTCTCCTCAACCAATGTTTCTGCTACACACTGGGAGGCAGGCTTCTTGTCCCTAGCTGGGGTATTCTCACTCTGCTGGGCATTATACAGCTTCATAGCTTGAGTGAGTAACCAATCTAGTGATAACAGGGGTGAATAGTCCCTAGCTAGATTAGTTTTCATGTATCTAGGCAGAGCATTAAAGAACAGTTCCCTGAACTCATATGAATGAAAATCTGCATCCCTATCTGCAAGGATATATGCACATTTTAGCTCTGACAAGAATTGCCTGGGGTCCTGGTCTGGCCTACATTTAAGTGCATATATAGCACATTTAGCCTCATGGCGAGTTTTATAAGGACCAAACGCTAGGATTATCTGTTCCACTGTTTCCTCCCAGGTAGTGATACCCATCTCAGCTAAAGAACTGAAAAAGAAATTCTCTGAAACATCAAAAACCCAAGGCACATAATCCATTTTATGACGGTCAGAATTAAGGCCTAGAGATGCAAGTGTTTCAGTATAACGGTCTAAATGACTCACTATGGATATTTTAGATTTTCTGTGGAAAACTGGCACGGTATCTCTCAGAAATCTTATTATCTTAGTTCCTTCAACTAAAGGTGACTGTTCCTCCTGTTCAAACCTCTTTAATGTGGGCATTGGCCTCCTGTTAGGTTTGAACATTGACTCCCTGTTAGAGGGTAATCTGTGGCCTATTAAAAGACTCCGTGGTGCAGGGTGTGTGGCTTGCTCTGGGATGTTACCCTCATCATCACACTTCAGCAAAAAGTGTGACTTCTGAGGACTAACATCCCCCTCCTTCCCAGGTGAGTAATCCTGATGACTACTAGATATAGCTGGTTGGGCCTGAACTACCTTGTCAGGGCTAATATCCTGTCCCATCTCAGAGGGGGTATGGTCAGAATCAGAAGCAGTAAGGGCCTGCATTCTTTCTGACAATTCCTGGATCTGACTGGACAAGACATTAAACATATCTAGATCCAGTGATTTATCCCCTTTAGGGGCATTATCACTGGTCTGATATACCAGCACTTGCTCTCGCAATTTTATATTCTCCTGAACCCGCTTGTCTAAATGGGATTGGAGTTGCCTAATGTGTTCTTGCAAAATGTATATCTCACCTTGTAGATCACATATTTTAGCATTAAGGGCAGTATTATGTGCTTTTGTAGACCACATTTCCTCAATAGCTGTTTTACGCCTGCTCTCTAGCCCATTTACCTGGCGCTGGAGATTCTCAATATGCTCTTCTTGTGAGTTTGCAATTTTGACAAACTTACGCACCTCTTCCTCTAACTCAGAAATCTTTTCAGTCTGATCATTTAGTGCCTGTTTTAGTGGCTCTACAACCTTTTGATAAGCCTCCAATTTGTTTCTCTGGAAGCCTATAATAGTTAACAATTCAGGCACAATTAATAAAATCTGGGTGTCCAAATCCTTTGCCTTAGTTTGATCTATACACCTATTCAATGCTTGATAATAGAAGCTATCAGGCTGCCACATTTTATCAAATTGGGATATCACTCGTAGTTCAATGTCAGTACACCATTGTTGGGCATCACTCTTAATTTTGAGGCGAGAATGGATGGCATAAATTAACCTCCCTTCTACAGCCCATTTCATGTCTTCTTCTGGTCTCTGTTCCATTGGATCAGACACTGAAGAAGTTGCCTGAGACATGTTTATGCACAAATATGTTACTGTGTAATATATCTGTCAATAAAATTATTTGACAAATGTGTCAATCCTATATAAAGATCTCGGTGGGACCTCCAAAAATCTGTCGGGCTATTTATAGGAAGGTATCCAAAGGGTTAAACAGAGAACCACTCAGGCTGGATTTCTTCACTTAAATAGACAAATGACAATATAAAATAATTCGAGAACTTTATCTTTAATATGTATTGACACGCTACTTCACAGTAACGAATTGATCACAAGAATCAATCCTTCATATTTGTGCAAAAATATATATTTTATTAAAATACAATATATACAAGTATCAGCAACAATGAAATAATTAAGTGACTAGCAATTATAATAGGTATACAGAAAATCAAACCACACTATTTATCATAAAGATTACCAGCGGGGCAAAGGTTAACCACCTATAGGTATATTCAGAGGTATAATAACAATAATTGCATTCAGCAGCATAGAATAGGTTAATTGATTGTTACAATTAATATAATACAGTTGGCTGCAGGGTCTCTTAATACCTCTGCCCCAGAAACTGTATAGACTATGCCAATTATGATTTAAGGAGTATTGTGAGATGAATTAAATAATTCCTCTAACAATTCCTTGTATCATATATAAATTATAATCAAATTTAGAGAATAACTGGAATAAAATCCCAGATTTAAATCACTATAATTTAATTATCTACTGAATTCAATATTGAATACCTCTGAATAAAATACATAAATTGCAATTAATATAGTCAAACCAAATCACACAAATAATCTACTTAGAATTACTTCATGCAACGTTTATCATAATTTTGACTACAGCAACCTATATATAAAACCTATAGGCACTCCAAGGGTTAATACAGATGTTTAAAACAGATGCCACACCCAGCAGTTATTTTGTCTATTGAGATAATACTTTCAAATTACAAAATATAAGCCTGGCACATACACAGAGAATTCCAAAGAAAACACCACTAACAGCAGACAAATAGCGGTTAAAGGGTTAATAGCTGGATTCAAAGAATACCCTGTATCAAATATTAACTATTATAATCTTCCCAGAACCACAAAATATTACTCTAGGAATACCAAGATTAATATTAGTTAATATAAATAACCCACGCTATATACTGTATTACACTGATTGGCAATTTATAACATTTCCCAATAATTATATATAGATTCTATTATTTCCAGAATTTAATAGCTAAATCTAGCTTATTATAAATTATCCCAAATGGTTGGCCAGTCCACTTAAGACAATTTAAAACTAAGTTCTTCAAACAGAAGAAAAATTATAAAATTCTGGATTAAATGAATCTAAATGAATAAATGATATAGTTACCAATCCAAGTTTCTGAGTATTTCTCTGTGAGATGGCAGGATCAGCAAAGCCTTCAGGAAGTCACCTTTTCTGTTTCAGCCAGTTAAGTTGAGTCCAAAGACCCTCTTTTAGGAAGTCAAAAAGACCCTTAACTAAGAGTAATTGGGCATTATATTTGCAATTTTTGCCTTATCAGTAATCCCCACCTTTGTCTGATGATTGGACAAAGAGCCATCTCATTATACCGTGACATCACCGGTCTGCCCTGATTGGATATTAATATATCCCAAATTATTCAAGGAATGCGGATATCCCAGTCATAATGCTCTCAAGACTCTAGGTGGAGCTCTTACTCTACTTAAATTTCTTACATCTAATCAGCTTTTATGTCATCAATGATGTATGTAAGAGGGCATGAAACGTCATATAAATTCTGTCATTTTCTAGACGTTCTCATAGGGGAGTGTTTTTTAAGACACTAAGAATGTCTGGCAAAACCCACTATATCACCATAAATGTCGGTTAGTTATTTTCACTCCCTACCTTGGACTAATGGCTCATTGTTCACATATGATGTAATTTGAACACATTTTAAACAGAATTTCAGCTAATTTCCTACAATTAGAATTAACCCTGTATGGTCCCCCAGGACAAAGTCTCTGACATAATCCCCCTTTTAGCAAAAGATTTTCTAACTTGATAAAAGTTCTAAAATATTATTGCTAAACTGGAGGAGACTGTTGTCATCTTCTTAGACTTCCGCGTTCTCATTTAATTGCTGGAAGTGTACTCTTCTTCCATTATCAAGTTCAAAAATTGACTTGGTTTGTCTATATGAATTTATTATAATCCTTATAGTGAGTCCACTGATCCATATAAACACGACCGAGAAAAGGAGAGATAATACTATGGTAAAATTGTCCAACCAACGTATTTGACTTATGATTTCCTTATCTTGCAATGAATAATTAAATGTGTCAACGGTCAGGTTATCTTTGCGGATCAGAAGTTGTATGGTATGGTTAACTTTATGTTCCAATAAATATTTTAAATCTTTATTTATAGGAATGTCCCTCCCTTGTAAGGCGTCAATAGTTTCTACTTCACTTACATAGGTGGAATTTAACACTGAATACAAGGTCTGAGTCCCTAAGGTAACTAGAGTTCCTATTGGAACTTTGACTAGTGAAACTGGGGCTGGAAGGTTAATGACTTTGGCTACGCCAGTTTCTTTGTATAGGATAGTTATGTTAGCGAGGATCGTACTTACTAACCATCTGTTTCCTACCAAAACTGCTTGAGTGATACTTTGATCATTACTTTTACTCATAGTGACATCACATTTTTCAGATCCGTATTTACGATATTCTATACCGCATAAAGCATGAGTAGCATCGTATTCAAAAGGCTTTCCTTCACATAAATAATTGTTGTCTTTAAATTTAGTACAATCATTTAGCAGTGGCACATAATATAGATCTGGATCCTTTTCCTGAAAAGCAATTATATTAGGAGTATGTATTTTGACTTTAATCTTGTCTTTCCAGGTACCCACATTGTGAACTTGTTTCATTTGATATACATTATTTAGAGTAATGTATGGTATAGTTAATAAAAAGCAGACTTCCATTGTTTCAGGATTAATGTAAAGAGGCAATGCACTTCCCATGTCATAGGCAATGTTGATTTGCATGTCAGTCGCCTCTTTCTGAAATTCCTTCCTAATCAATTGGACAATGATGTCACTGTCCACAAAATATAAAGGAACCTGTCCCCTCCTAAGATCGTCCATAGTGTTTTGTATGTTATCAGCAAATGCATCTGAAAAGAATATAATAGGGTCATGTAGAAACAGAAGTTCTTGTTTAAATAATTCATGACCTTGACGCAATATGGTGGACCGAGTACTTAGTTCAGAGTGAAGATTAGTAGTCACCACCGTATCATTGACAACTTGGATGACATCCGTTAATACTTCTTTCTGTAGTTCCAAGGATTTATGCAAGTATTTCAAATTGTCTCTCAAATTGTCCATTTCCAGTTGAAGCGTTTTCATAGTCACCGTATTTGCTATGGAAAGTGACGCTCCCACAACAATTCCCACCACCGACATCACGATTGCTCCAATTAAAAAGCTGATAAATTTTTTATGTCGATGGCTTAGTGAATGAGAGCCGGGAATAAAAGGTTTTCTGGCTTGCTCCAGGATTTCCTTGACTCGGTTCTGTACTAGTTCCACATGCATTTCGTACCATGCCGACATTTCCTGAGACTGGAACTGTGAAATGTTGAACTTCTTTTCTATGGCGATTTTCGGATCCACGCTCACAAATATCTTCTGTGATATCAGTCGTTTCTCCGTAAGGATAAATCCGGGCATCTCTTGCACCATAACGCCAGATGATGGTCCAGGGGTTACGATGGGCTCGGTTTTAAATTCTTGGCATATCAGCAATACGATCCAGATCACAGCCTTGACTTGAGTATCCATTCCCAATAATTCTCTTCAATGTCCTTAGTCACTAAATTTCTTTGGTCAAAAAAAAAAATTACACATAAGTAATCTCATATTGAAACATTTGTTGCATGCATACATACATAACAATACAGTTTCATTTAGTATCCCTATGACCATGGTACTGTTATGATTACTGTATATTATTTTTTTGCACTAGTTTGCTTGTGGCCTTTGCTAGCCTTAAGCTAAACTATTATAAACTAACACTCTCTGTCTCTACTCTTCCCCCTTTTATAGAGGAATGATCCTCAGCTTTATGCTACAAACAAAACCTTGTCAAAAGGAAAAATAAAATTAGTATAACAACATTTTCCAAGAATCATAGAGCATCAAACCATTTATTGACGAGATATGTTAGAGTGTTAGTGGGGAACATACATGCCACATAGACAGACAAAAGAGAAAGCGACGTTTCACTGAAACAAAAGAAAATAAGAAATCCAAATATGACAATGTCAATTATACAGTCAAGGATACTCATCCATCCAATGATTAATTAGGATCCTTGTTCTTCTTCCGCTTCTCCTTCTATGATCTGTAACTGAGATTTAGGGTGACAAGCACGCAATTGGTTTATATGAACCCACTTTTCTACAATTTCACCATTAATAGGGATAGAAACCTTATAGGCCACTGGAGATAATTTATCAGTAATGATATATGGCCCTCTCCATGAGGGTAAGAATTTCTTTTCTTTTACCTGGTTTCTTGCAAAATTGTATAGATAAACACGATCATTTACCTCATACTCCCTTTTGGTGGTTTTTAGGTCATAGTAAGTCTTATTACTTACCACTGCTTTTTCCAGATTTTTCTGTGCAAACGCAAATGCATGTTGTAAATGCTTGCGTAACTGGTTTATGTATTGGTGTGTTGTGGAGGCATTAATTAGATTTTGATCGGACGTACGGTATAGCAAGTGCTGGGGTAGGACCATCTTTCTACCTGTCATTAGTTCAAATGGTGACATTTTCGTGGCTGCACTAGGAGTAGCCCGAATAGCCATGAGAACTAGGGGTAGTTTAAGATCCCAATCCTTACCTGATTCCTTAACAAACTTCTTGAGAATGTTAACAATGGATTGATTATATCGCTCCACCCCACCACTTGACGCAGGACGGTAAGCGATATGTAATTTACGTTTTACCCCCAAGAGTTTCCAAAGTTTGTTCATCACTTCGCTGGTGAAATGACTACCTCTGTCAGATTCAATCCTCTGCGGTAGGCCAAACCTGGAGAACACATGGTTAATTAACAAAGCAGCGGCGGTTTCTGCCGTATTATTGTTTGCGGGTAAACATTCAACCCATTTGGTGAACAGACAAGTAACCGTTAGCATATATTTGTTCCCCCTTGCTGTCCTAGTTACCGGTCCTATAAAATCTATTTGAATATCCGACCATGGTAATGACATCCCCCTCTTCTGTAGTGGTGCACGATGAGTGGGGCCAGATGGTTGGAATTGGGAACACACCAAACAACCTTGACAATAGGTTTGTACATCTTTAAGCATATGAGGCCAATATGCATAATCGCGGAGAATCTCATACGTGATTTTATCACCGCGATGACCTGAAGTAGGTGCATCATGAGCATGTTGAAGCATTAAACCTCTAAATGCAGTAGGTACAACCCATTGTTGTATTCCATTTTTAGAAGTTCTGATTAACAGACCATCTTGTATATGGAATTGGGCCTTGGACCTCATCAAGATCCTTAAGTCTTCTTTTCCCACCCATTCCTCCTCAGAAATTGGGTGGTTTAGGGGGTCTTCTATATGCTTATAGAATAGCCCTATGATAGGGTCCCCCTTTTGACTTGTAATCAAGTCCTCACTAGGTGAGTCTTGAATCCACTGTGATACCGGGGTGTCTACTTCGTTACGGGCTTGTTGCCTAGTAACGGCATTTACCTGTATAGGACCCAATAGATGGGATATATCTAAGGCCTCTCCCTTAAGGGCGCCTTCTTTAGCCAATTGATCGGCTAGATCATTACCTTGTTTTTCAGGGCCTAGGACCTTAGAATGCCCCTTGGTCTTTTTCCAATAGATGGTAAGGCCATTTGATGTTACGAGATTGTCAACCTCACAAAACAATTTACCATGTTTCACTGGTTTATTATTGGATCGGAGCATATGGCTTCTTTTCCAACCTGGGAGGTATTCTACAAAGCTATGGCGAACATAATTAGAATCAGTTATAATGACAAACTCCTTTATGTTATGCTCAATAGCTAATAGGACTGTCTTATAGACTGCACAGAGTTCTGCCACTTGGCTACTCTGTGGTCCTAGACTATACCCTGTAGATATAATAGGGCATTCACCTGTCCAGGTAATCCCGATACCTGCCACCAGTTTTCTTTCAGTGCCAGTAGTGACATGGTAGGAACACCCGTCAATGTACGCGGTTGGTAAGGTTGTGCAATAATTCTCGTCAAATGCCTTATAGGGGGAAAGCAATTGTTCCTCAAGGTAATCGTCTCCACTGGTATCAGTCTCCGTGGGAGGTGCTGAACAATCATGGAGTTCGGCGAGTCCTTGAGCTACAGGATTCTTCCTGTTTTGCTTATACCTAATTTCTAATGGCCATCCTTGTAGGGATAAAGTCCAAGCGGTTATCCTACTATTGGAGAGGTGTCCTTCCTTTATCCGGTCACTTTGCAAATACTGCAAAGGTTGATGAGCGGTTTCAATGATGATCTTCTCACCCTGAATAAAACTCCGAAAGTTCTGTAATGCCCAAACAGTAGCCAATAAAGCTTTCTCACAGTCATTAAATTTAATTTCCACGGAAGACAGGGATTTGCTAGCATATGCGATAACCTTATTCAGGTTATCCTGCTTTTGATACAAAACCCCGCTGAGACTAAGATTAGTGAATCCTGTCTCAAGAAAAAATGGCTTACCTCCTTCTGGATAAGCCAGACAAGGAGCCTGGGTGAGTCTACTCTTGAGCTCAGATACGGCATGTTCCTGAGCTTCGCCCCAGATCCACTGTTGATCTTTCTTCAATAATAACAACAATGGTTTAGTTATTTCTGAATAATTATCAATAAACTTCCGGGAATAATTCATCATGCCTAGGAAGGATCTCAATTCATGGAGATTAGTTGGTGTTTTAGATTTAACTATCGCTTCCACCTTCTTTCTTTGTGGGTTTAACCCTTCGGTGGTCACCTCATGACCAAGAAAGTTAACTTTGGTGCGGCACATCTGTGCCTTTTTGAGCGACAGTTTAACACCAGCTTCCTTTAGCTGATTAAATACATATTTAATTTCTGTGATATGCTTTTGGAAGGTAGTACTTTTAATCAGGACATCATCCACATAGCAGAGAGTCCCCCTAGCCATAGCATCAGGCATAGCCTTGTGCATAAAAACGGCAAATTCATGACCTGAGTTGATATACCCAAAAGGCATTCTAACCCAGGCGTATTGTACTCCTCCAAAAGTGAAAGCTAGCTTATATTGGTCTTCCTCACTAACTTTAATGGTCCAGTACCCTTGGGCACAGTCAATTGCTGTAAAAATTTTGGACCCTTGCATCTGAGCCAAACACTGATCTATATATGGCACCGGCCAGCCGGACATATATACACGTTTGTTCAGTTGCCTTAAGTCAGCACACAAACGCCATTGACCATTGGGTTTAAGGATTCCCAAGATTGGGTTATTATAAGAGCTGTGCACTGGCCGTATAATACCCCTCTCTTTGAGGTTCCTTATAATTTCTGCCAATGAGTCATAGGACGCAAGTGGAAGACGGTACTGTTTGACATATACAGGAGGTAACTGAGGGTCAGTTTGTATGCGGGCAACGTGTAGGTTTGTTAAACCACAATCATACGAATCCTTGGCAAACAGCTCTTGGAATTCCATAAGTATTTCCCTTAGCTGTTGGCGTTCAGAATCATCAGAGCACGCATCGGCTAGAGAGATTTGCTCTTCTACTAGCTCATTAAAACCTGGAAATGCTTCAGGCTTACCTAACTCATAAGTTTCCTCAAGCTGTGTAGATAAATCATGAGCATTTACTCTTACCTTATCCACAGCCTCCAGATACTCTTGGGTCTCTGGTTCCTCCATCTGGTGCTCAAATACCAGAGAGGATTCTTCAATCCGGCATGTACCTGTATCAGGGCTATATGGATACACAGATTGAACGGAAAACAGTCCCTCTGGAAGGGAGTAAAACAATTGCTCAACAAGTTGCTCCTCAGACAGATAATTATCAGGTAGTAGGCCTATTACTTGGTTCTGAAACCCAAATGTATAGTATTCTGAATCCAGAGCATACCCTATTACAGTTCCTTTCTCCAAGGTAATACTGTGTGGGGTTATGTTATTTACCACTATGTGGACTGGTGTTCTATGAATACTCACCATAGGGGTGTGTGATACAGAAATTCCTAATTGTTGAATCCTATTTGAGAGGCATATTAATGCATCAGGATTCTCAAGGTTCTGACCACTACGAACCTGCAAGGATATGGGGATCTGACTTGCCCCACCAGGTAAAGTGACCTTATTAGCTACCTGTAACTCTACTGCATATGGCAACAGTTGGCATGACTTCAGGGCTTTTAAGTCATCCTGAAATCCACAAGGGTTCCCTTCTAACCTAGTCCATAGGTTATTATTCACCAGATCAATCTGGGCAGCAAAACGATGTATTAAATCGTTGCCTATATAGATCTGGTGTTGGGGATTCTCCACTACAAGAAAAACATGTTTGGCGGACCTGTCACCTAAAGATATAGATAACAGACACCTCGCAACAACGTTATAACTTATAGCATCGTCATCTAGGTCATGTACCAAATTATCACATGGCGCCAGATACTTGATATGGATAGGATCTCTTACCTCCATCAGTAGGCTGTTACTAATGTAACTGTTTTCCAATTTCAGATTCAGTTTGGCCTGTTTGATCCTCCCCAAGTCTTTAACCTGTAAGGGAACAAACAACTCACCCCCTGTATTGTCAATAGACGTCAGATATTGAGAATGATTCTCTGGATCTGCTGGTTCAGAGGGCGATCTGTGAATAGAGATGGTTAAGACATCGCCTTCTAGCTTCACATTCTGAATCTGTTCTGGTAACGCCTTGATAGAGATATCACCTTCCATATATTCAGTATCAGGTATCTGTAAAACAGTGAGGTTAGGGTTCTGGCTATTGACAAAGTGAATTTCAATAGTATCCCTATTTTCCTCTACCACATGATCATTTCTATGGGGGCGTTGCAATGCCCGCTCATAATTGATTGGGGTTTTAACCTGCAACCAGATGACATTATTCACACAGTCTATGACGGGACTTAATCGCCGTAGTAGATCGGCACCTATAATTAACCTGTTATAGGGAACTTCAACTACTATGACCTTATGCGTGAATGATTTGTTACCGATTTTAAAATGTAACCATGTGGTTCCCAATACGTTTAAGGGGTTACCTCCTACGCTTATTAGGGATCCATGAAATGCCTTTAACACTGGCTTTACAGAAGCTTCCTCCATAATTTGATGGAAATGGGAGCTAGATAAGATGGTAGCTTGTGACCCTGTATCCAGGAGACTGGAAATGATTAGGTCATCAAGCCCCTGCAATGTAACATCAATAAAATATCTTCCTTCATATTCATGCATTTTGCATAAATAATTACGATGTAAGATCGTCTTATAATCCCTCCACTGCCTGCAAGGGTTAATTCCTGAATTTACAGGAGCAGACTTGCTGACCACTGGGTCATGTTGTACAGCTGCAGCATCCCCCTTCACTCCTCCTCCTCCTTCAACCTGTTCTGGAAAAATGCAGGAAAAAGAAGTGACATCATCAGGGATGGACTTATGTGTACCTGGCTGTGGGTAAGATAAGGAAGAAATGTTAGAGTCACACAAAGCATTTACATCCTGTAAAGAAAATGTGTTAGCATTCCTGTTGGTTAAAACATCATTGGTTATTATAGGTCTTACATAGGGTAAAGCAATGTTATTCTTTTCCCCTAAGGCCTGCTTACCATTACCCTGTTCTGTTATTGAGTGGCAGTCACCACTCCTGGGGCTGTCCCTAAAAAAGGGTTAGATCCCTGCTGGGTATCAGAACTGGGACTTTGGCCTAGCTGTGCCATAGTGGTCATCATTTTGGCCATCATATCTGTTAGGTTGTTAACCTGGACCTTAAGACTCACTTGCTTCTGACCTTGGTTCCCAGAATCAGACTTATTATTCTGCTGATTTTGCTGGGTCCCCTGATTATTAGAGTTTTTACTCTTTTTGAACCTCCTGGGAAACTTGGATCTATTTTGGTTTTTGTTGTATCCCTGGGATCTCTTGAAAAATGGTTTCTGACCATTTGAATTATTAGACCCCTGGGAACTAACAGAGGCGGGTCCCTTCTGTTCTGGTGCCTGTTTCTGAACCTGTGGAGATTTTAACACCTCTGCATAGGTTCTCTTGACAGATTCAAAGGGCAAACTCTCCTCAACCAATGTTTCTGCTACACACTGGGAGGCAGGCTTCTTGTCCCTAGCTGGGGTATTCTCACTCTGCTGGGCATTATACAGCTTCATAGCTTGAGTGAGTAACCAATCTAGTGATAACAGGGGTGAATAGTCCCTAGCTAGATTAGTTTTCATGTATCTAGGCAGAGCATTAAAGAACAGTTCCCTGAACTCATATGAATGAAAATCTGCATCCCTATCTGCAAGGATATATGCACATTTTAGCTCTGACAAGAATTGCCTGGGGTCCTGGTCTGGCCTACATTTAAGTGCATATATAGCACATTTAGCCTCATGGCGAGTTTTATAAGGACCAAACGCTAGGATTATCTGTTCCACTGTTTCCTCCCAGGTAGTGATACCCATCTCAGCTAAAGAACTGAAAAAGAAATTCTCTGAAACATCAAAAACCCAAGGCACATAATCCATTTTATGACGGTCAGAATTAAGGCCTAGAGATGCAAGTGTTTCAGTATAACGGTCTAAATGACTCACTATGGATATTTTAGATTTTCTGTGGAAAACTGGCACGGTATCTCTCAGAAATCTTATTATCTTAGTTCCTTCAACTAAAGGTGACTGTTCCTCCTGTTCAAACCTCTTTAATGTGGGCATTGGCCTCCTGTTAGGTTTGAACATTGACTCCCTGTTAGAGGGTAATCTGTGGCCTATTAAAAGACTCCGTGGTGCAGGGTGTGTGGCTTGCTCTGGGATGTTACCCTCATCATCACACTTCAGCAAAAAGTGTGACTTCTGAGGACTAACATCCCCCTCCTTCCCAGGTGAGTAATCCTGATGACTACTAGATATAGCTGGTTGGGCCTGAACTACCTTGTCAGGGCTAATATCCTGTCCCATCTCAGAGGGGGTATGGTCAGAATCAGAAGCAGTAAGGGCCTGCATTCTTTCTGACAATTCCTGGATCTGACTGGACAAGACATTAAACATATCTAGATCCAGTGATTTATCCCCTTTAGGGGCATTATCACTGGTCTGATATACCAGCACTTGCTCTCGCAATTTTATATTCTCCTGAACCCGCTTGTCTAAATGGGATTGGAGTTGCCTAATGTGTTCTTGCAAAATGTATATCTCACCTTGTAGATCACATATTTTAGCATTAAGGGCAGTATTATGTGCTTTTGTAGACCACATTTCCTCAATAGCTGTTTTACGCCTGCTCTCTAGCCCATTTACCTGGCGCTGGAGATTCTCAATATGCTCTTCTTGTGAGTTTGCAATTTTGACAAACTTACGCACCTCTTCCTCTAACTCAGAAATCTTTTCAGTCTGATCATTTAGTGCCTGTTTTAGTGGCTCTACAACCTTTTGATAAGCCTCCAATTTGTTTCTCTGGAAGCCTATAATAGTTAACAATTCAGGCACAATTAATAAAATCTGGGTGTCCAAATCCTTTGCCTTAGTTTGATCTATACACCTATTCAATGCTTGATAATAGAAGCTATCAGGCTGCCACATTTTATCAAATTGGGATATCACTCGTAGTTCAATGTCAGTACACCATTGTTGGGCATCACTCTTAATTTTGAGGCGAGAATGGATGGCATAAATTAACCTCCCTTCTACAGCCCATTTCATGTCTTCTTCTGGTCTCTGTTCCATTGGATCAGACACTGAAGAAGTTGCCTGAGACATGTTTATGCACAAATATGTTACTGTGTAATATATCTGTCAATAAAATTATTTGACAAATGTGTCAATCCTATATAAAGATCTCGGTGGGACCTCCAAAAATCTGTCGGGCTATTTATAGGAAGGTATCCAAAGGGTTAAACAGAGAACCACTCAGGCTGGATTTCTTCACTTAAATAGACAAATGACAATATAAAATAATTCGAGAACTTTATCTTTAATATGTATTGACACGCTACTTCACAGTAACGAATTGATCACAAGAATCAATCCTTCATATTTGTGCAAAAATATATATTTTATTAAAATACAATATATACAAGTATCAGCAACAATGAAATAATTAAGTGACTAGCAATTATAATAGGTATACAGAAAATCAAACCACACTATTTATCATAAAGATTACCAGCGGGGCAAAGGTTAACCACCTATAGGTATATTCAGAGGTATAATAACAATAATTGCATTCAGCAGCATAGAATAGGTTAATTGATTGTTACAATTAATATAATACAGTTGGCTGCAGGGTCTCTTAATACCTCTGCCCCAGAAACTGTATAGACTATGCCAATTATGATTTAAGGAGTATTGTGAGATGAATTAAATAATTCCTCTAACAATTCCTTGTATCATATATAAATTATAATCAAATTTAGAGAATAACTGGAATAAAATCCCAGATTTAAATCACTATAACTTAATTATCTACTGAATTCAATATTGAATACCTCTGAATAAAATACATAAATTGCAATTAATATAGTCAAACCAAATCACACAAATAATCTACCTAGAATTACTTCATGCAACGTTTATCATAATTTTGACTACAGCAACCTATATATAAAACCTATAGGCACTCCAAGGGTTAATACAGATGTTTAAAACAGATGCCACACCCAGCAGTTATTTTGTCTATTGAGATAATACTTTCAAATTACAAAATATAAGCCTGGCACATACACAGAGAATTCCAAAGAAAACACCACTAACAGCAGACAAATAGCGGTTAAAGGGTTAATAGCTGGATTCAAAGAATACCCTGTATCAAATATTAACTATTATAATCTTCCCAGAACCACAAAATATTACTCTAGGAATACCAAGATTAATATTAGTTAATATAAATAACCCACGCTATATACTGTATTACACTGATTGGCAATTTATAACATTTCCCAATAATTATATATAGATTCTATTATTTCCAGAATTTAATAGCTAAATCTAGCTTATTATAAATTATCCCAAATGGTTGGCCAGTCCACTTAAGACAATTTAAAACTAAGTTCTTCAAACAGAAGAAAAATTATAAAATTCTGGATTAAATGAATCTAAATGAATAAATGATATAGTTACCAATCCAAGTTTCTGAGTATTTCTCTGTGAGATGGCAGGATCAGCAAAGCCTTCAGGAAGTCACCTTTTCTGTTTCAGCCAGTTAAGTTGAGTCCAAAGACCCTCTTTTAGGAAGTCAAAAAGACCCTTAACTAAGAGTAATTGGGCATTATATTTGCAATTTTTGCTTTATCAGTAATCCCCACCTTTGTCTGATGATTGGACAAAGAGCCATCTCATTATACCGTGACATCACCGGTCTGCCCTGATTGGATATTAATATATCCCAAATTATTCAAGGAATGCGGATATCCCAGTCATAATGCTCTCAAGACTCTAGGTGGAGCTCTTACTCTACTTAAATTTCTTACATCTAATCAGCTTTTATGTCATCAATGATGTATGTAAGAGGGCATGAAACGTCATATAAATTCTGTCATTTTCTAGACGTTCTCATAGGGGAGTGTTTTTTAAGACACTAAGAATGTCTGGCAAAACCCACTATATCACCATAAATGTCGGTTAGTTATTTTCACTCCCTACCTTGGACTAATGGCTCATTGTTCACATATGAGGTAATTTGAACACATTTTAAACAGAATTTCAGCTAATTTCCTACAATTAGAATTAACCCTGTATGGTCCCCCAGGACAAAGTCTCTGACACTATGTAATATCAACTTTGAAACATTAATAAAAAATTCATAATGATTTTGATAATATCACTAATGGAAAAATGGAGAAAGTTCATGTATATTTTCAATGCTTATGTAAATGCTTGTTTCAGATGAAAAGTTCATTAAATGTATGAAACGGAATAACTCAGGTGGAGCTCAATCATGATGATTTTGATAATTTCATTAAGGAAAAATTGAGAAAATTCATGTATATTTCCAATATTTATGTAATTGTTGGTTTCAGACACAAGATTCATTAAATGTATGAAATGGAGTAACTCAGGTGGTGCTCAATCATGATGATTTTGATAATTTAATTATGGAAAAAATTGAGAAAGTTCATGTATATTTTGAATATTTATGTAATTGTTGGTTTCAGACGCAAGATTCATTAAATGTATGAAATGGAGTAACTCAGGTGGTGCTCAACCACACAACATATGAACATCTGGTTTTGCTAGATTTTGTATCCATGCCATGAGAAGGTGCTACATCATAGGGCATTTTTTATATTTTTCCATTTTTTTCAACACAGTTGGTAAAATAATATAAATTATTTCTGAAAATAAATTACTAATTTGCATGTTGTGCAATCTTGCCGTCTGAAAACGTCAGACGATTAATTTTGATACCAAATTACCTCTTCCTTATTGAATCACAGGGAAGAACCATCTCCTGTTTCCTTGAAGCAGCAGCACTGACTTTTGTAGATATCAACTTAATATTTTCAGTCA
Organism: Rhinophrynus dorsalis; assembly: GCA_037306005.1. Lineage (NCBI taxonomy): Eukaryota > Metazoa > Chordata > Amphibia > Anura > Rhinophrynidae > Rhinophrynus > Rhinophrynus dorsalis. Next base: position 130,899,770 of record CM074727.1, on the reverse strand, counting down.
CATGTAAAGTTGTTGAACTGTATGAAAATATACGACTCTGGTAGGACTCAAACCCACAACCTTTGAATATCTTATTCAACTAGAAGTCCAATGCGCTATCCATTGCGCCACAGAGCCTGGCTTTTGTTTTACTTGCTTTTTATTTAATTTGAACCCTTTCAAGAATTTTCCTAACACCCTTATCAAAATCATGTTATTTTAATGAACAATAATGAATTAATCAATGTAAACTAAGCTGTGTGTTTTGCACCTCTCAAGAGGCAAGCCAGTTTCCTTTGATAGTGTCTTTCTCATCTTTGCATCAAATTATGGCTTTGTCTTTTCATTCTATTGCACCTCAATCCCTATTGAATATTCAATGGAAAAACGCAGGAATTCTTTTTGAAATATTTACAACTTTAAGAACAACAGAAAATGTATTCATCATTTAAAAAAGTAAACTTCATTTAAAAAGAAAGATTAAAGATTTCCTGCAATATTTGAAACTTTTGGTAAAACTGTGAGTTTACCTGATAGCTATGTAATATCAACTTTGAAACATTAATAAAAAATTCATAATGATTTTGGTAATATCACTAATGGAAAAATGGAGAAAGTTTATGTATATTTTCAATGCTTATGTAAATGCTTGTTTCAGATGAAAAGTTCATTAAATGTATGAAACGGAATAACTCAGGTGGAGCTCAATCATGATGATTTTGATAATTTCATTAAGGAAAAATTGAGAAAATTCATGTATATTTCCAATATTTATGTAATTGTTGGTTTCAGACACAAGATTCATTAAATGTATGAAATGGAGTAACTCAGGTGGGGCTCAATCATGATGATTTTGATAATTTAATTATGGAAAAAATTGAGAAAGTTCATGTATATTTTGAATATTTATGTAATTGTTGGTTTCAGACGCAAGATTCATTAAATGTATGAAATGGAGTAACTCAGGTGGTGCTCAACCACACAACATATGAACATCTGGTTTTGCTTGATTTTGTATCCATGCCATGAGAAGGTGCTACATCATAGGGCATTTTTTATATTTTTCCATTTTTTTCAACACAGTTGGTAAAATAATATAAATTATTTCTGAAAATAACAAATTACTAATTTGCATGTTGTGTAATCTTGCCGTCTGAAAACGTCAGACGATTAATTTTGATACCAAATTACCTCTTCCTTATTGAATCACAGGGAAGAACCATCTCCTGTTTCCTTGAAGCAGCAGCACTGACTTTTGTAGATGTCAACTTAATATTTTCAGTCACATGTAAAGTTGTTGAACTGTATGAAAATATATGACTCTGGTGGGACTCGAACCCACAACCTTTGAATATCTTATTCAACTAGAAGTCCCATGCGCTATCCATTGCGCCACAGAGCCTGGCTTTTGTTTTGCTTGCTTGCTTTTTATTTAATTTGAACCCTTTCAAGAATTTTCCTAACACCCTTATCAAAATCATGTTATTTTAATGAACAATAATGAATTAATCAATGTAAACTAAGCTGTGTGTTTTGCACCTCTCAAGAGGCAAGCCAGTTTCCTTTGGTAGTGTCTTTCTCATCTTTGCATCAAATAATGGCTTTGTCTTTTCATTCTATTGCACCTCAATCCCTATTGAATATTCAATGGAAAAACGCAGGAATTCTTTTTGAAATATTTACAACTTTAAGAACAACAGAAAATGTATTCATCATTTAAAAAAGTAAACTTCATTTAAAAAGAAAGATTAAAGATTTCCTGCAATATTTGAAACTTTTGGTAAAACTGTGAGTTTACCTGATTGCTATGTAATATCAACTTTGAAACATTAATAAAAAATTCATAATGATTTTGGTAATATCACTAAGGGAAAAATGGAGAAAGTTTATGTATATTTTCAATGCTTATGTAAATGCTTGTTTCAGATGAAAAGTTCATTAAATGTATGAAACGGAATAACTGAGGTGGAGCTCAATCATGATGATTTTGATAATTTCATTAAGGAAAAATTGAAAAAATTCATGTATATTTCCAATATTTATGTAATTGTTGGTTTCAGACACAAGATTCATTAAATGTATGAAATGGAGTAACTCAGGTGGTGCTCAATCATGATGATTTTGATAATTTAATTATGGAAAAAATTGAGAAAGTTCATGTATATTTTGAATATTTATGTAATTGTTGGTTTCAGACGCAAGATTCATTAAATGTATGAAATGGAGTAACTCAGGTGGTGCTCAACCACACAACATATGAACATCTGGTTTTGCTAGATTTTGTATCCATGCCATGAGAAGGTGCTACATCATAGGGCATTTTTTATATTTTTCCATTTTTTTCAACACAGTTGGTAAAATAATATAAATTATTTCTGAAAATAACAAATTACTAATTTGCATGTTGTGTAATCTTGCCGTCTGAAAACGTCAGACGATTAATTTTGATACCAAATTACCTCTTCCTTATTGAACCACAGGGAAGAACCATCTCCAGTTTCCTTGAAGCAGCAGCACTGACTTTTGTAGATGTCAACTTAATATTTTCAGTCACATGTAAAATTGTTGAACTGTATGAAAATATACAACTCTGGTGGGACTCGAACCCACAACTTTTGAATATATTATTCAACTAGAAGTCCAATGCGCTACCCATTGCGCCACAGAGCCTGGCTTCTGATTTGCTTGCTTTTTATTTAATTTGAACCCTTTCAAGAATTTTCCTAACACCCTTATCAAAATCATGTTATTTTAATGAACAATAATGAATTAATCAATGTAAACTAAGCTGTGTGTTTTGCACCTCTCAAGAGGCAAGCCAGTTTCCTTTGATAGTGTCTTTCTCATCTTTGCATCAAATAATGGCTTTGTCTTTTCATTCTATTGCACCTCAATCCCTATTGAATATTCAATGGAAAAACGCAGGAATTCTTTTTGAAAAATTTACAACTTTAAGAACAACAGAAAATGTATTCATCATTTAAAAAAGTAAACTTCATTTAAAAAGAAAGATTAAAGATTTCCTGCAATATTTGAAACTTTTGGTAAAACTGTGAGTTTACCTGATAGCTATGTAATATCAACTTTGAAACATTAATAAAAAATTCATAATGATTTTGGTAATATCACTAATGGAAAAATGGAGAAAGTTTATGTATATTTTCAATGCTTATGTAAATGCTTGTTTCAAATGAAAAGTTCATTAAATGTATGAAACGGAATAACTCAGGTGGAGCTCAATCATGATGATTTTGATAATTTCATTAAGGAAAAATTGAGAAAATTCATGTATATTTCCAATATTTATGTAATTGTTGGTTTCAGACACAAGATTCATTAAATGTATGAAATGGAGTAACTCAGGTGGTGCTCAATCATGATGATTTTGATAATTTAATTATGGAAAAAATTGAGAAAGTTCATGTATATTTTGAATATTTATGTAATTGTTGGTTTCAGACGCAAGATTCATTAAATGTATGAAATGGAGTAACTCAGGTGGTGCTCAACCACACAACATATGAACATCTGGTTTTGCTTGATTTTGTATCCATGCCATGAGAAGGTGCTACATCATAGGGCATTTTTTATATTTTTCCATTTTTTTCAACACAGTTGGTAAAATAATATAAATTATTTCTGAAAATAACAAATTACTAATTTGCATGTTGTGTAATCTTGCCGTCTGAAAACGTCAGACGATTAATTTTGATACCAAATTACCTCTTCCTTATTGAATCACAGGGAAGAACCATCTCCTGTTTCCTTGAAGCAGCAGCACTGACTTTTGTAGATGTCAACTTAATATTTTCAGTCACATGTAAAGTTGTTGAACTGTATGAAAATATATGACTCTGGTGGGACTCGAACCCACAACCTTTGAATATCTTATTCAACTAGAAGTCCCATGCGCTATCCATTGCGCCACAGAGCCTGGCTTTTGTTTTGCTTGCTTGCTTTTTATTTAATTTGAACCCTTTCAAGAATTTTCCTAACACCCTTATCAAAATCATGTTATTTTAATGAACAATAATGAATTAATCAATGTAAACTAAGCTGTGTGTTTTGCACCTCTCAAGAGGCAAGCCAGTTTCCTTTGATAGTGTCTTTCTCATCTTTGCATCAAATAATGGCTTTGTCTTTTCATTCTATTGCACCTCAATCCCTATTGAATATTCAATGGAAAAACGCAGGAATTCTTTTTGAAATATTTACAACTTTAAGAACAACAGAAAATGTATTCATCATTTAAAAAAGTAAACTTCATTTAAAAAGAAAGATTAAAGATTTCCTGCAATATTTGAAACTTTTGGTAAAACTGTGAGTTTACCTGATTGCTATGTAATATCAACTTTGAAACATTAATAAAAAATTCATAATGATTTTGGTAATATCACTAATGGAAAAATGGAGAAAGTTTATGTATATTTTCAATGCTTATGTAAATGCTTGTTTCAGATGAAAAGTTCATTAAATGTATGAAACGGAATAACTCAGGTGGAGCTCAATCAGTATGATTTTGATAATTTCATTAAGGAAAAATTGAGAAAATTCATGTATATTTCAAATATTTATGTAATTGTTGGTTTCAGACACAAGATTCATTAAATGTATGAAATGGAGTAACTCAGGTGGTGCTCAATCATGATGATTTTGATAATTTAATTATGGAAAAAATTGAGAAAGTTCATGTATATTTTGAATATTTATGTAATTGTTGGTTTCAGACGCAAGATTCATTAAATGTATGAAATGGAGTAACTCAGGTGGTGCTCAACCACACAACATATGAACATCTGGTTTTGCTAGATTTTGTATCCATGCCATGAGAAGGTGCTACATCATAGGGCATTTTTTATATTTTTCCATTTTTTTCAACACAGTTGGTAAAATAATATAAATTATTTCTGAAAATAAATTACTGATTTGCATGTTGTGCAATCTTGCCGTCTGAAAACGCCAGACGATTAATTTTGATACCAAATTACCTCTTCCTTATTGAATCACAGGGAAGAACCATCTCCTGTTTCCTTGAAACAGCAGCACTGACTTTTGTAGATGTCAACTTAATATTTTCAGTCACATGTAAAGTTGTTGAACTGTATGAAAATATACGACTCTGGTGGGACTCGAACCCATAACCTTTGAATATCTTATTCAACTAGAAGTCCAATGCGCTATCCATTGCCCCACAGAGCATGGCTTTTGTTTTGCTTGCTTTTTATTTAATTTGAACCCTTTCAAGAATTTTCCTAACACCCTTATCAAAATCATGTTATTTTAATGAACAATAATGAATTAATCAATGTAAACTAAGCTGTGTGTTTTGCACCTCTCAAGAGGCAAGCCAGTTTCCTTTGATAGTGTCTTTCTCATCTTTGCATCAAATTATGGCTTTGTCTTTTCATTCTATTGCACCTCAATCCCTATTGAATATTCAATGGAAAAACGCAGGAATTCTTTTTGAAATATTTACAACTTTAAGAACAACAGAAAATGTATTCATCATATAAAAAAGTAAACTTCATTTAAAAAGAAAGATTAAAGATTTCCTGCAATATTTGAAACTTTTGGTAAAACTGTGAGTTTACCTGATAGCTATGTAATATCAACTTTGAAACATTAATAAAAAATTCATAATGATTTTGGTAATATCACTAATGGAAAAATGGAGAAAGTTTATGTATATTTTCAATGCTTATGTAAATGCTTGTTTCAGATGAAAAGTTCATTAAATGTATGAAACGGAATAACTGAGGTGGAGCTCAATCATGATGATTTTGATAATTTCATTAAGGAAAAATTGAAAAAATTCATGTATATTTCCAATATTTATGTAATTGTTGGTTTCAGACACAAGATTCATTAAATGTATGAAATGGAGTAACTCAGGTGGGGCTCAATCATGATGATTTTGATAATTTAATTATGGAAAAAATTAAGAAAGTTCATGTATATTTTGAATATTTATGTAATTGTTGGTTTCAGACGCAAGATTCATTAAATGTATGAAATGGAGTAACTCAGGTGGTGCTCAACCACACAACATATGAACATCTGGTTTTGCTAGATTTTGTATGCATGCCATAAGAAGGTGCTACATCATAGGGCATTTTTTATATTTTTCCATTTTTTTCAACACAGTTGGTAAAATAATATAAATTATTTCTGAAAATAACAAATTACTAATTTGCATGTTGTGTAATCTTGCCGTCTGAAAACGTCAGATGATTAATTTTGATACCAAATTACCTCTTCCTTATTGAACCACAGGGAAGAACCATCTCCAGTTTCCTTGAAGCAGCAGCACTGACTTTTGTAGATGTCAACTTAATATTTTCAGTCACATGTAAAATTGTTGAACTGTATGAAAATATACGACTCTGGCGGGACTAGAACCCACAACCTTTGAATATATTATTCAACTAGAAATCCAAGGCGCTATCCATTGCGCCACAGAGCCCTGCTTTGGCTTTATCTGCTTTTTATTTAATTTGAACCCTTTCAAGAATTTTCCTAACACCCTTATCAAACTCATGTTATTTTAATGAACAATAATGAATTAATCAATGTAAACTAAGCTGTGTGTTTTGCACCTCTCAAGAGGCAAGCAAGTTTCCTTTGATAGTGTCTTTCTCATCTTTGCATCAAATAATGGCTTTGTCTTTTCATTCTATTGCACCTCAATCCCTATTGAATATTCAATGGAAAAATGCAGGAATTCTTTTTGAAATATTTACAACTTTAAGAACAACAGAAAATGTATTCATCATTTAAAAAAGTAAACTTCATTTAAAAAGAAAGATTAAAGATTTCCTGCAATATTTGAAACTTTTGGTAAAACTGTGAGTTTACCTGATAGCTATGTAATATCAACTTTGAAACATAATAAAAAATTCATAATGATTTTGATAATATCACTAATGGAAAAATGGAGAAAGTTCATGTATATTTTCAATGCTTATGTAAATGCTTGTTTCAGATGAAAAGTTCATTAAATGTATGAAACGGAATAACTCAGGTGGAGCTCAATCATGATGATTTTGATAATTTCATTAAGGAAAAATTGAGAAAATTCATGTATATTTCCAATATTTATGTAATTGTTGGTTTCAGACACAAGATTCATTAAATGTATGAAATGGAGTAACTCAGGTGGTGCTCAACCACACAACATATGAACATCTGGTTTTGCTAGATTTTGTATCCATGCCATGAGAAGGTGCTACATCATAGGGCATTTTTTATATTTTTCCATTTTTTTCAACACAGTTGGTAAAATAATATAAATTATTTCTGAAAATAAATTACTAATTTGCATGTTGTGCAATCTTGCCGTCTGAAAACGTCAGACGATTAATTTTGATACCAAATTACCTCTTCCTTATTGAATCACAGGGAAGAACCATCTCCTGTTTCCTTGAAGCAGCAGCACTGACTTTTGTAGATATCAACTTACTATTTTCAGTCACATGTAAAGTTGTTGAACTGTATGAAAATATACGACTCTGGTGGGACTCGAACCCACAACCTTTGAATATCTTATTCAACTAGAAGTCCAATGCGCTATCCATTGCGCCACAGAGCCTGGCTTTTGTTTTACTTGCTTTTTATTTAATTTGAACCCTTTCAAGAATTTTCCTAACACCCTTATCAAAATCATGTTATTTTAATGAACAATAATGAATTAATCAATGTAAACTAAGCTGTGTGTTTTGCACCTCTCAAGAGGCAAGCCAGTTTCCTTTGATAGTGTCTTTCTCATCTTTGCATCAAATTATGGCTTTGTCTTTTCATTCTATTGCACCTCAATCCCTATTGAATATTCAATGGAAAAACGCAGGAATTCTTTTTGAAATATTTACAACTTTAAGAACAACAGAAAATGTATTCATCATTTAAAAAAGTAAACTTCATTTAAAAAGAAAGATTAAAGATTTCCTGCAATATTTGAAACTTTTGGTAAAACTGTGAGTTTACCTGATAGCTATGTAATATCAACTTTGAAACATTAATAAAAAATTCATAATGATTTTGGTAATATCACTAATGGAAAAATGGAGAAAGTTTATGTATATTTTCAATGCTTATGTAAATGCTTGTTTCAGATGAAAAGTTCATTAAATGTATGAAACGGAATAACTCAGGTGGAGCTCAATCATGATGATTTTGATAATTTCATTAAGGAAAAATTGAGAAAATTCATGTATATTTCCAATATTTATGTAATTGTTGGTTTCAGACACAAGATTCATTAAATGTATGAAATGGAGTAACTCAGGTGGTGCTCAATCATGATGATTTTGATAATTTAATTATGGAAAAAATTGAGAAAGTTCATGTATATTTTGAATATTTATGTAATTGTTGGTTTCAGACGCAAGATTCATTAAATGTATGAAATGGAGTAACTCAGGTGGTGCTCAACCACACAACATATGAACATCTGGTTTTGCTTGATTTTGTATCCATGCCATGAGAAGGTGCTACATCATAGGGCATTTTTTATATTTTTCCATTTTTTTCAACACAGTTGGTAAAATAATATAAATTATTTCTGAAAATAACAAATTACTAATTTGCATGTTGTGTAATCTTGCCGTCTGAAAACGTCAGACGATTAATTTTGATACCAAATTACCTCTTCCTTATTGAATCACAGGGAAGAACCATCTCCTGTTTCCTTGAAGCAGCAGCACTGACTTTTGTAGATGTCAACTTAATATTTTCAGTCACATGTAAAGTTGTTGAACTGTATGAAAATATATGACTCTGGTGGGACTCGAACCCACAACCTTTGAATATCTTATTCAACTAGAAGTCCCATGCGCTATCCATTGCGCCACAGAGCCTGGCTTTTGTTTTGCTTGCTTGCTTTTTATTTAATTTGAACCCTTTCAAGAATTTTCCTAACACCCTTATCAAAATCATGTTATTTTAATGAACAATAATGAATTAATCAATGTAAACTAAGCTGTGTGTTTTGCACCTCTCAAGAGGCAAGCCAGTTTCCTTTGATAGTGTCTTTCTCATCTTTGCATCAAATAATGGCTTTGTCTTTTCATTCTATTGCACCTCAATCCCTATTGAATATTCAATGGAAAAACGCAGGAATTCTTTTTGAAATATTTACAACTTTAAGAACAACAGAAAATGTATTCATCATTTAAAAAAGTAAACTTCATTTAAAAAGAAAGATTAAAGATTTCCTGCAATATTTGAAACTTTTGGTAAAACTGTGAGTTTACCTGATTGCTATGTAATATCAACTTTGAAACATTAATAAAAAATTCATAATGATTTTGGTAATATCACTAATGGAAAAATGGAGAAAGTTTATGTATATTTTCAATGCTTATGTAAATGCTTGTTTCAGATGAAAAGTTCATTAAATGTATGAAACGGAATAACTCAGGTGGAGCTCAATCAGTATGATTTTGATAATTTCATTAAGGAAAAATTGAGAAAATTCATGTATATTTCCAATATTTATGTAATTGTTGGTTTCAGACACAAGATTCATTAAATGTATGAAATGGAGTAACTCAGGTGGTGCTCAATCATGATGATTTTGATAATTTAATTATGGAAAAAATTGAGAAAGTTCATGTATATTTTGAATATTTATGTAATTGTTGGTTTCAGACGCAAGATTCATTAAATGTATGAAATGGAGTAACTCAGGTGGTGCTCAACCACACAACATATGAACATCTGGTTTTGCTAGATTTTGTATCCATGCCATGAGAAGGTGCTACATCATAGGGCATTTTTTATATTTTTCCATTTTTTTCAACACAGTTTGTAAAATAATATAAATTATTTCTGAAAATAAATTACTGATTTGCATGTTGTGCAATCTTGCCGTCTGAAAACGCCAGACGATTAATTTTGATACCAAATTACCTCTTCCTTATTGAATCACAGGGAAGAACCATCTCCTGTTTCCTTGAAACAGCAGCACTGACTTTTGTAGATGTCAACTTAATATTTTCAGTCACATGTAAAGTTGTTGAACTGTATGAAAATATACGACTCTGGTGGGACTCGAACCCATAACCTTTGAATATCTTATTCAACTAGAAGTCCAATGCGCTATCCATTGCCCCACAGAGCATGGCTTTTGTTTTGCTTGCTTTTTATTTAATTTGAACCCTTTCAAGAATTTTCCTAACACCCTTATCAAAATCATGTTATTTTAATGAACAATAATGAATTAATCAATGTAAACTAAGCTGTGTGTTTTGCACCTCTCAAGAGGCAAGCCAGTTTCCTTTGATAGTGTCTTTCTCATCTTTGCATCAAATTATGGCTTTGTCTTTTCATTCTATTGCACCTCAATCCCTATTGAATATTCAATGGAAAAACGCAGGAATTCTTTTTGAAATATTTACAAATTTAAGAACAACAGAAAATGTATTCATCATATAAAAAAGTAAACTTCATTTAAAAAGAAAGATTAAAGATTTCCTGCAATATTTGAAACTTTCGGTAAAACTGTGAGTTTACCTGATAGCTATGTAATATCAACTTTGAAACATTAATAAAAAATTCATAATGATTTTGGTAATATCACTAATGGAAAAATGGAGAAAGTTTATGTATATTTTCAATGCTTATGTAAATGCTTGTTTCAGATGAAAAGTTCATTAAATGTATGAAACGGAATAACTGAGGTGGAGCTCAATCATGATGATTTTGATAATTTCATTAAGGAAAAATTGAAAAAATTCATGTATATTTCCAATATTTATGTAATTGTTGGTTTCAGACACAAGATTCATTAAATGTATGAAATGGAGTAACTCAGGTGGTGCTCAATCATGATGATTTTGATAATTTAATTATGGAAAAAATTGAGAAAGTTCATGTATATTTTGAATATTTATGTAATTGTTGGTTTCAGACGCAAGATTCATTAAATGTATGAAATGGAGTAACTCAGGTGGTGCTCAACCACACAACATATGAACATCTGGTTTTGCTAGATTTTGTATCCATGCCATGAGAAGGTGCTACATCATAGGGCATTTTTTATATTTTTCCATTTTTTTCAACACAGTTGGTAAAATAATATAAATTATTTCTGAAAATAACAAATTACTAATTTGCATGTTGTGTAATCTTGCCGTCTGAAAACGTCAGACGATTAATTTTGATACCAAATTACCTCTTCCTTATTGAACCACAGGGAAGAACCATCTCCAGTTTCCTTGAAGCAGCAGCACTGACTTTTGTAGATGTCAACTTAATATTTTCAGTCACATGTAAAATTGTTGAACTGTATGAAAATATACAACTCTGGTGGGACTCGAACCCACAACCTTTGAATATATTATTCAACTAGAAATCCAAGGCGCTATCCATTGCGCCACAGAGCCCTGCTTTGGCTTTATCTGCTTTTTATTTAATTTGAACCCTTTCAAGAATTTTCCTAACACCCTTATCAAAATCATGTTATTTTAATGAACAATAATGAATTAATCAATGTAAACTAAGCTGTGTGTTTTGCACCTCTCAAGAGGCAAGCCAGTTTCCTTTGACAGTGTCTTTCTCATCTTTGCATCAAATAATGGCTTTGTCTTTTCATTCTATTGCACCTCAATCCCTATTGAATATTCAATGGAAAAACGCAGGAATTCTTTTTGAAATATTTACAACTTTAAGAACAACAGAAAATGTATTCATCATTTAAAAAAGTAAACTTCATTTAAAAAGAAAGATTAAAGATTTCCTGCAATATTTGAAACTTTTGGTAAAACTGTGAGTTTACCTGATAGCTATGTAATATCAACTTTGAAACATTAATAAAAAATTCATAATGATTTTGGTAATATCACTAATGGAAAAATGGAGAAAGTTTATGTATATTTTCAATGCTTATGTAAATGCTTGTTTCAGATGAAAAGTTCATTAAATGTATGAAACGGAATAACTCAGGTGGAGCTCAATCAGTATGATTTTGATATTTTCATTAAGGAAAAATTGAGAAAATTCATGTATATTTCCAATATTTATGTAATTGTTGGTTTCAGACACAAGATTCATTAAATGTATGAAATGGAGTAACTCAGGTGGTGCTCAATCATGATGATTTTGATAATTTAATTATGGAAAAAATTGAGAAAGTTCATGTATATTTTGAATATTTATGTAATTGCTGGTTTCAGACGCAAGATTCATGAAATGTATGAAATGGAGTAACTCAGGTGGTGCTCAACCACACAACATATGAACATCTGGTTTTGCTAGATTTTGTATCCATGCCATGAGAAGGTGCTACATCATAGGGCATTTTTTATATTTTTCCATTTTTTTCAACACAGTTGGTAAAATAATATAAATTATTTCTGAAAATAACAAATTACTAATTTGCATGTTGTGTAATCTTGCCGTCTGAAAACGTCAGACGATTAATTTTGATACCAAATTACCTCTTCCTTATTGAATCACAGGGAAGAACCATCTCCTGTTTCCTTGAAGCAGCAGCACTGACTTTTGTAGATGTCAACTTAATATTTTCAGTCACATGTAAAGTTATTGAACTGTATGAAAATATATGACTCTGGTGGGACTCGAACCCACAACCTTTGAATATCTTATTCAACTAGAAGTCCAATGCGCTATCCATTGCGCCACAGAGCCTGGCTTCTGTTTTGTTTGCTTTTTATTTAATTTGAACCCTTTCAAGAATTTTCCTAACACCCTTATCAAAATCATGTTATTTTAATGAACAATAATGAATTAATCAATGTAAACTAAGCTGTGTGTTTTGCACCTCTCAAGAGGCAAGCGAGTTTCCTTTGATAGTGTCTTTCTCATCTTTGCATCAAATAATGGCTTTGTCTTTTCATTCTATTGCACCTCAATCCCTATTGAATATTCAATGGAAAAATGCAGGAATTCTTTTTGAAATATTTACAACTTTAAGAACAACAGAAAATGTATTCATCATTTAAAAAAGTAAACTTCATTTAAAAAGAAAGATTAAAGATTTCCTGCAATATTTGAAACTTTTGGTAAAACTGTGAGTTTACCTGATAGCTATGTAATATCAACTTTGAAACATTAATAAAAAATTCATAATGATTTTGGTAATATCACTAATGGAAAAATGGAGAAAGTTTATGTATATTTTCAATGCTTATGTAAATGCTTGTTTCAGATGAAAAGTTCATTAAATGTATGAAACGGAATAACTCAGGTGGAGCTCAATCATGATGATTTTGATAATTTCATTAAGGAAAAATTGAGAAAATTCATGTATATTTCCAATATTTATGTAATTGTTGGTTTCAGACACAAGATTCATTAAATGTATGAAATGGAGTAACTCAGGTGGTGCTCAATCATGATGATTTTGATAATTTAATTATGGAAAAAATTGAGAAAGTTCATGTATATTTTGAATATTTATGTAATTGTTGGTTTCAGACGCAAGATTCATTAAATGTATGAAATGGAGTAACTCAGGTGGTGCTCAACCACACAACATATGAACATCTGGTTTTTCTAGATTTTGTATCCATGCCATGAGAAGGTGCTACATCATAGGGCATTTTTTATATTTTTCCATTTTTTTCAACACAGTTGGTAAAATAATATAAATTATTTCTGAAAATAAATTACTAATTTGCATGTTGTGTAATCTTGCCGTCTGAAAACGTCAGACGATTAATTTTGATAGCAAATTACCTCTTCCTTATTGAATCACAGGGAAGAACCATCTCCTGTTTCCTTGAAGCAGCAGCACTGACTTTTGTAGATGTCAACTTAATATTTTCAGTCACATGTAAAGTTGTTGAACTGTATGAAAATATACGACTCGAACCCACAACCTTTGAATATCTTATTCACTTAGAAGTCCAATGCGCTATCCATTGCGCCACAGAGCCTGGCTTCTGATTTGTTTGCTTTTTATTTAATTTGAACCCTTTCAAGAATTTTCCTAACACCCTTATCAAAATCATGTTATTTTAATGAACAATAATGAATTAATCAATGTAAACTAAGCTGTGTGTTTTGCACCTCTCAAGAGGCAAGCCAGTTTCCTTTGATAGTGTCTTTCTCATCTTTGCATCAAATAATGGCTTTGTCTTTTCATTCTATTGCACCTCAATCCCTATTGAATATTCAATGGAAAAATGCAGGAATTATTTTTGAAATATTTACAACTTTAAGAACAACAGAAAATGTATTCATCATTTAAAAAAGTAAACTTCATTTAAAAAGAAAGATTAAAGATTTCCTGCAATATTTGAAACTTTTGGTAAAACTGTGAGTTTACCTGATAGCTATGTAATATCAACTTTGAAACATTAATAAAAAATTCATAATGATTTTGATAATATCACTAATGGAAAAATGGAGAAAGTTCATGTATATTTTCAATGCTTATGTAAATGCTTGTTTCAGATGAAAAGTTCATTAAATGTATGAAACGGAATAACTCAGGTGGAGCTCAATCATGATGATTTTGATAATTTCATTAAGGAAAAATTGAGAAAATTCATGTATATTTCCAATATTTATGTAATTGTTGGTTTCAGACACAAGATTCATTAAATGTATGAAATGGAGTAACTCAGGTGGTGCTCAATCATGATGATTTTGATAATTTAATTATGGAAAAAATTGAGAAAGTTCATGTATATTTTGAATATTTATGTAATTGCTGGTTTCAGACGCAAGATTCATGAAATGTATGAAATGGAGTAACTCAGGTGGTGCTCAACCACACAACATATGAACATCTGGTTTTGCTAGATTTTGTATCCATGCCATGAGAAGGTGCTACATCATAGGGCATTTTTTATATTTTTCCATTTTTTTCAACACAGTTGGTAAAATAATATAAATTATTTCTGAAAATAACAAATTACTAATTGGCATGTTGTGTAATCTTGCCGTCTGAAAACGTCAGACGATTAATTTTGATACCAAATTACCTCTTCCTTATTGAATCACAGGGAAGAACCATCTCCTGTTTCCTTGAAGCAGCAGCACTGACTTTTGTAGATGTCAACTTAATATTTTCAGTCACATGTAAAGTTGTTGAACTGTATGAAAATATACAACTCTGGTGGGACTCGAACACACAACCTTTGAATATCTTATTCAACTAGAAGTCCAATGCGCTATCCATTGCGCCACAGAGCCTGGCTTCTGTTTGGCTTGCTTTTTATTTAATTTGAACGCTTTCAAGAATTTTCCTAACACCCTTATCAAAATCATGTTATTTTAATGAACAATAATGAATTAATCAATGTAAACTAAGCTGTGTGTTTTGCACCTCTCAAGAGGCAAGCCAGTTTCCTTTGATAGTGTCTTTCTCATCTTTGCATCAAATAATGGCTTTGTCTTTTCATTCTATTGCACCTCAATCCCTATTGAATATTCAATGGAAAAACGCAGGAATTCTTTTTGAAATATTTACAACTTTAAGAACAACAGAAAATGTATTCATCATTTAAAAAAGTAAACTTCATTTAAAAAGAAAGATTAAAGATTTCCTGCAATATTTGAAACTTTTGGTAAAACTGTGAGTTTACCTGATAGCTATGTAATATCAACTTTGAAACATTAATAAAAAATTCATAATGATTTTGGTAATATCACTAATGGAAAAATGGAGAAAGTTTATGTATATTTTCAATGCTTATGTAAATGCTTGTTTCAGATGAAAAGTTCATTAAATGTATGAAACGGAATAACTCAGGTGGAGCTCAATCAGTATGATTTTGATAATTTCATTAAGGAAAAATTGAGAAAATTCATGTATATTTCCAATATTTATGTAATTGTTGGTTTCAGACACAAGATTCATTAAATGTATGAAATGGAGTAACTCAGGTGGTGCTCAATCATGATGATTTTGATAATTTAATTATGGAAAAAATTTAGAAAGTTCATGTATATTTTGAATATTTATGTAATTGCTGGTTTCAGACGCAAGATTCATTAAATGTATGAAATGGAGTAACTCAGGTGGTGCTCAACCACACAACATATGAACATCTGGTTTTGCTAGATTTTGTATCCATGCCATGAGAAGGTGCTACATCATAGGGCATTTTTTATATTTTTCCATTTTTTTCAACACAGTTGGTAAAATAATATAAATTATTTCTGAAAATAACAAATTACTAATTTGCATGTTGTGTAATCTTGCCGTCTGAAAACGTCAGACGATTAATTTTGATACCAAATTACCTCTTCCTTATTGAATCACAGGGAAGAACCATCTCCTGTTTCCTTGAAGCAGCAGCACTGACTTTTGTAGATGTCAACTTAATATTTTCAGTCACATGTAAAGTTGTTGAACTGTATGAAAATATACGACTCTGGTGGGACTTGAACCCACAACCTTTGAATATCTTATTCAACTAGAAATCCAAGGCGCTATCCATTACGCCACAGAGCCCAGCTTTGGCTTTGTCTGCTTTTTATTTAATTTGAACCCTTTAAAGAATTTTCCTTACACCCTTATCAAAATCATGTTATTTTAATGAACAATAATGAATTAATCAATGTAAACTAAGCTGTGTGTTTTGCACCTCTCAAGAGGCAAGCCAGTTTCCTTTGATAGTGTCTTTCTCATCTTTGCATCAAATAATGGCTTTGTCTTTTCATTCTATTGCGCCTCAATCCCTATTGAATATTCAATGGAAAAATGCAGGAATTCTTTTTGAAATATTTACAACTTTAAGAACAACAGAAAATGTATTCATCATTTAAAAAAGTAAACTTCATTTAAAAAAGAAAGATTAAAGGTTTCCTGCAATATTTGAAACTTTTGGTAAAACTGTGAGTTTACCTGATAGCTATGTAATATCAACTCTGAAACATTAATAAAAAATTCATAATGATTTTGGTAATATCACTAATGGAAAAATGGAGAAAGTTTATGTATATTTTCAATGCTTATGTAAATGCTTGTTTCAGATGAAAAGTTCATTAAATGTATGAAACGGAATAACTCAGGTGGAGCTCAATCATGATGATTTTGATAATTTCATTAAGGAAAAATTGAAAAAATTCATGTATATTTCCAATGTTTATGTAATTGTTGGTTTCAGACACAAGATTCATTAAATGTATGAAATGGAGTAACTCAGGTGGTGCTCAATCATGATGATTTTGATAATTTAATTATGGAAAAAATTGAGAAAGTTCATGTATATTTTGAATATTTATGTAATTGTTGGTTTCAGACGCAAGATTCATTAAATGTATGAAATGGAGTAACTCAGGTGGTGCTCAACCACACAACATATGAACATCTGGTTTTGCTAGATTTTGTATCCATGCCATGAGAAGGTGCTACATCATAGGGCATTTTTTTATATTTTTCCATTTTTTTCAACACAGTTGGTAAAATAATATAAATTATTTCTGAAAATAAATTACTAATTTGCATGTTGTGTAATCTTGCCGTCTGAAAACGTCAGACGATTAATTTTGATACCAAATTACCTCTTCCTTATTGAATCACAGGGAAGAACCATCTCCTGTTTCCTCGAAGCAGCAGCACTGACTTTTGTAGATGTCAACTTAATATTTTCAGTCACATGTAAAGTTGTTGAACTGTATGAAAATATACGACTCTGGTGGGACTCGAACCCACAACTTTTGAATATCTTATTCAACTAGAAGTCCAATGCGCTATCCATTGCGCCACAGAGCCTGGCGTCTGTTTGGCTTGCTTTTTATTTAATTTGAACGCTTTCAAGAATTTTCCTAACACCCTTATCAAAATCATGTTATTTTAATGAACAATAATGAATTAATCAATGTAAACTAAGCTCTGTGTTTTGCACCTCTCAAGAGGCAAGCCAGTTTCCTTTGATAGTGTCTTTCTCATCTTTGCATCAAATAATGGCTTTGTCTTTTCATTCTATTGCACCTCAATCCCTATTGAATATTCAATGGAAAAACGCAGGAATTCTTTTTGAAATATTTACAACTTTAAGAACAACAGAAAATGTATTCATCATTTAAAAAAGTAAACTTCATTTAAAAAGAAAGATTAAAGATTTCCTGCAATATTTGAAACTTTTGGTAAAACTGTGAGTTTACCTGATAGCTATGTAATATCAACTTTGAAACATTAATAAAAAATTCATAATGATTTTGGTAATATCACTAATGGAAAAATGGAGAAAGTTTATGTATATTTTCAATGCTTATGTAAATGCTTGTTTCAGATGAAAAGTTCATTAAATGTATGAAACGGAATAACTCAGGTGGAGCTCAATCATGATGATTTTGATAATTTCATTAAGGAAAAATTGAGAAAATTCATGTATATTTCCAATATTTATGTAATTGTTGGTTTCAGACACAAGATTCATTAAATGTATGAAATGGAGTAACTCAGGTGGTGCTCAATCATGATGATTTTGATAATTTAATTATGGAAAAAATTGAGAAAGTTCATGTATATTTTAAATATTTATGTAATTGTTGGTTTCAGACGCAAGATTCATTAAATGTATGAAATGGAGTAACTCAGGTGGTGCTCAACCACACAACATATGAACATCTAGTTTTGCTAGATTTTGTATCCATGCCATGAGAAGGTGCTACATCATAGGGCATTTTTTATATTTTTCCATTTTTTTCAACACAGTTGGTAAAATAATATAAATTATTTCTGAAAATAACAAATTACTAATTTCCATGTTGTGTAATCTTGCCGTCTGAAAACGTCAGACGATTAATTTTGATACCAAATTACCTCTTCCTTATTGAATCAACGGAAGAACCATCTCCAGTTTCCTTGAAGCAGCAGCACTGACTTTTGTAGATGTCAACTTAATATTTTCAGTCACATGTAAAGTTGTTGAACTGTATGAAAATATACGACTCTGGTGGGACTCGAACCCACAACCTTTGAACATCTTATTCAACTAGAAATCCAAGGCGCTATCCATTGCGCCACAGAGCCCTGCTTTGGCTTTGTCTGCTTTTTATTTAATTTGAACCCTTTCAAGAATTTTCCTAACACCCTTATCAAAATCATGTTATTTTAATGAACAATAATGAATTAATCAATGTAAACTAAGCTGTGTGTTTTGCACCTCTCAAGAGGCTAGCCAGTTTCCTTTGATAGTGTCTTTCTCATCTTTGCATCAAATAATGGCTTTGTCTTTTCATTCTATTGCACCTCAATCCCTATTGAATGTTCAATGGAAAAATGCAGGAATTCTTTTTGAAATATTTACAACTTTAAGAACAACAGAAAATGTATTCATCATTTAAAAAAGTAAACTTCATTTAAAAAGAAAGATTAAAGATTTCCTGCAATATTTGAAACTTTTGGTAAAACTGTGAGTTTACCTGATAGCTATGTAATATCAACTTTGAAACATTAATAAAAAATTCATAATGATTTTGATAATATCACTAATGGAAAAATGGAGAAAGTTCATGTATATTTTCAATGTTTATGTAAATGCTTGTTTCAGATGAAAAGTTCATTAAATGTATGAAACGGAATAACTCAGGTGGAGCTCAATCATGATGATTTTGATAATTTCATTAAGGAAAAATTGAGAAAATTCATGTATATTTACAATATTTATGTAATTGTTGGTTTCAGACACAAGATTCATTAAATGTATGAAATGGAGTAACTCAGGTGGTGCTCAATCATGATGATTTTGATAATTTAATTATGGAAAAAATTGAGAAAGTTCATGTATATTTTAAATATTTATGTAATTGTTGGTTTCAGACGCAAGATTCATTAAATGTATGAAATGGAGTAACTCAGGTGGTGCTCAACCACACAACATATGAACATCTAGTTTTGCTAGATTTTGTATCCATGCCATGAGAAGGTGCTACATCATAGGGCATTTTTTATATTTTTCCATTTTTTTCAACACAGTTGGTAAAATAATATAAATTATTTCTGAAAATAACAAATTACTAATTTGCATGTTGTGTAATCTTGCCGTCTGAAAACGTCAGACGATTAATTTTGATAGCAAATTACCTCTTCCTTATTGAATCACAGGGAAGAACCATCTCCTGTTTCCTTGAAGCAGCAGCACTGACTTTTGTAGATGTCAACTTAATATTTTCAGTCACATGTAAAGTTGTTGAACTGTATGAAAATATACAACTCTGGTGGGACTCGAACACACAACCTTTGAATATCTTATTCAACTAGAAGTCCAATGCGCTATCCATTGCGCCACAGAGCCTGGCGTCTGTTTGGCTTGCTTTTTATTTAATTTGAACGCTTTCAAGAATTTTCCTAACACCCTTATCAAAATCATGTTATTTTAATGAACAATAATGAATTAATCAATGTAAACTAAGCTCTGTGTTTTGCACCTCTCAAGAGGCAAGCCAGTTTCCTTTGATAGTGTCTTTCTCATCTTTGCATCAAATAATGGCTTTGTCTTTTCATTCTATTGCACCTCAATCCCTATTGAATATTCAATGGAAAAACGCAGGAATTCTTTTTGAAATATTTACAACTTTAAGAACAACAGAAAATGTATTCATCATTTAAAAAAGTAAACTTCATTTAAAAAGAAAGATTAAAGATTTCCTGCAATATTTGAAACTTTTGGTAAAACTGTGAGTTTACCTGATAGCTATGTAATATCAACTTTGAAACATTAATAAAAAATTCATAATGATTTTGGTAATATCACTAATGGAAAAATGGAGAAAGTTTATGTATATTTTCAATGCTTATGTAAATGCTTGTTTCAGATGAAAAGTTCATTAAATGTATGAAACGGAATAACTCAGGTGGAGCTCAATCATGATGATTTTGATAATTTCATTAAGGAAAAATTGAGAAAATTCATGTATATTTCCAATATTTATGTAATTGTTGGTTTCAGACACAAGATTCATTAAATGTATGAAATGGAGTAACTCAGGTGGTGCTCAATCATGATGATTTTGATAATTTAATTATGGAAAAAATTGAGAAAGTTCATGTATATTTTAAATATTTATGTAATTGTTGGTTTCAGACGCAAGATTCATTAAATGTATGAAATGGAGTAACTCAGGTGGTGCTCAACCACACAACATATGAACATCTAGTTTTGCTAGATTTTGTATCCATGCCATGAGAAGGTGCTACATCATAGGGCATTTTTTATATTTTTCCATTTTTTTCAACACAGTTGGTAAAATAATATAAATTATTTCTGAAAATAACAAATTACTAATTTCCATGTTGTGTAATCTTGCCGTCTGAAAACGTCAGACGATTAATTTTGATACCAAATTACCTCTTCCTTATTGAATCAACGGAAGAACCATCTCCAGTTTCCTTGAAGCAGCAGCACTGACTTTTGTAGATGTCAACTTAATATTTTCAGTCACATGTAAAGTTGTTGAACTGTATGAAAATATACGACTCTGGTGGGACTCGAACCCACAACCTTTGAACATCTTATTCAACTAGAAATCCAAGGCGCTATCCATTGCGCCACAGAGCCCTGCTTTGGCTTTGTCTGCTTTTTATTTAATTTGAACCCTTTCAAGAATTTTCCTAACACCCTTATCAAAATCATGTTATTTTAATGAACAATAATGAATTAATCAATGTAAACTAAGCTGTGTGTTTTGCACCTCTCAAGAGGCTAGCCAGTTTCCTTTGATAGTGTCTTTCTCATCTTTGCATCAAATAATGGCTTTGTCTTTTCATTCTATTGCACCTCAATCCCTATTGAATGTTCAATGGAAAAATGCAGGAATTCTTTTTGAAATATTTACAACTTTAAGAACAACAGAAAATGTATTCATCATTTAAAAAAGTAAACTTCATTTAAAAAGAAAGATTAAAGATTTCCTGCAATATTTGAAACTTTTGGTAAAACTGTGAGTTTACCTGATAGCTATGTAATATCAACTTTGAAACATTAATAAAAAATTCATAATGATTTTGATAATATCACTAATGGAAAAATGGAGAAAGTTCATGTATATTTTCAATGTTTATGTAAATGCTTGTTTCAGATGAAAAGTTCATTAAATGTATGAAACGGAATAACTCAGGTGGAGCTCAATCATGATGATTTTGATAATTTCATTAAGGAAAAATTGAGAAAATTCATGTATATTTACAATATTTATGTAATTGTTGGTTTCAGACACAAGATTCATTAAATGTATGAAATGGAGTAACTCAGGTGGTGCTCAATCATGATGATTTTGATAATTTAATTATGGAAAAAATTGAGAAAGTTCATGTATATTTTAAATATTTATGTAATTGTTGGTTTCAGACGCAAGATTCATTAAATGTATGAAATGGAGTAACTCAGGTGGTGCTCAACCACACAACATATGAACATCTAGTTTTGCTAGATTTTGTATCCATGCCATGAGAAGGTGCTACATCATAGGGCATTTTTTATATTTTTCCATTTTTTTCAACACAGTTGGTAAAATAATATAAATTATTTCTGAAAATAACAAATTACTAATTTGCATGTTGTGTAATCTTGCCGTCTGAAAACGTCAGACGATTAATTTTGATAGCAAATTACCTCTTCCTTATTGAATCACAGGGAAGAACCATCTCCTGTTTCCTTGAAGCAGCAGCACTGACTTTTGTAGATGTCAACTTAATATTTTCAGTCACATGTAAAGTTGTTGAACTGTATGAAAATATATGACTCTGGTGGGACTCGAACCAACAACCTTTGAATATCTTATTCCACTAGAAATCCAAGGGGCTATCCATTGCGCCACAGAACCTGGCTTTGGTTTTATCTGCTTTTTATTTAATTTGAACCCTTTCAAGAATTTTCCTAACACCCTTATCAAAATCATGTTATTTTAATGAACAATAATGAATTAATCAATGTAAACTAAGCTGTGTGTTTTGCACCTCTCAAGAGGCAAGCCAGTTTCCTTTGATAGTGTCTTTCTCATCTTTGCATCAAATAATGGCTTTGTCTTTTCATTCTATTGCACCTCAATCCCTATTGAATATTCAATGGAAAAATGCAGGAATTCTTTTTGAAATATTTACAACTTTAAGAACAACAGAAAATGTATTCATCATTTAAAAAAGTAAACTTCATTTAAAAAGAAAGATTAAAGATTTCCTGCAATATTTGAAACTTTTGGTAAAACTGTGAGTTTACCTGATAGCTATGTAATATCAACTTTGAAACATTAATAAAAAATTCATAATGATTTTGATAATATCACTAATGGAAAAATGGAGAAAGTTCATGTATATTTTCAATGCTTATGTAAATGCTTGTTTCAGATGAAAAGTTCATTAAATGTATGAAACGGAATAACTCAGGTGGAGCTCAATCATGATGATTTTGATAATTTCATTAAGGAAAAATTGAGAAAATTCATGTATATTTCCAATATTTATGTAATTGTTGGTTTCAGACACAAGATTCATTAAATGTATGAAATGGAGTAACTCAGGTGGTGCTCAATCATGATGATTTTGATAATTTAATTATGGAAAAAATTGAGAAAGTTCATGTATATTTTGAATATTTATGTAATTGTTGGTTTCAGACGCAAGATTCATTAAATGTATGAAATGGAGTAACTCAGGTGGTGCTCAACCACACAACATATGAACATCTGGTATTGCTAGATTTTGTATCCATGCCATGAGAAGGTGCTACATCATAGGGCATCTTTTATATTTTTCCATTTTTTTCAACACAGTTGGTAAAAGAATATAATTTATTTCTGAAAATAACAAATTACTAATTTGCATGTTGTGTAATCTTGCCGTCTGAAAACGTCAGACGATTAATTTTGATACCAAATTACCTCTTCCTTATTGAATCACAGGGAAGAACCATCTCCTGTTTCCTTGAAGCAGCAGCTCTGACTTTTGTAGATGTCAACTTAATATTTTCAGTCACATGTGAAGTTGTTGAACTGTATGAAAATATACGACTCTGGTGGGACTCGAACCCAAACCTTTGAATATCTTATTCAACTAGGAGTCCAACGCGCTATCCATTGCGCCACAGAGGCTGGCTTTGGTTTTGCCTTCTTTTTATTTAATTTGAACCCATTCAAGAATTTTCCTAACACCCTTATCAAAATCGTGTTATTTTAATGACTAATAATGAATTAATCAATGTAAACTAAGCTGTGTGTTTTGCACCTCTCAAGAGGCAAGCCAGTTTCCTTTGATAGTGTCTTTCTCATCTTTGCATCAAATAATGACTTTGTCTTTTCATTCTATTGCACCTCAATCCCTATTGAATATTCAATGGAAAAATGCAGGAATTCTTTTTGAAATATTTACAACTTTAAGAACAACAGAAAATGTATTCATCATTTAAAAAAGTAAACTTCATTTAAAAAGAAAGATTAAAGATTTCCTGCAATATTT
Organism: Rhinophrynus dorsalis; assembly: GCA_037306005.1. NCBI lineage: Eukaryota > Metazoa > Chordata > Amphibia > Anura > Rhinophrynidae > Rhinophrynus > Rhinophrynus dorsalis. The sequence continues at coordinate 130,875,424 of CM074727.1, read as the reverse complement.
GAAACTTTTGGTAAAACTGTGAGTTTACCTGATAGCTATGTAATATCAACTTTGAAACAGTAATAAAAAATTCATAATGATTTTGATAATATCACTAATGGAAAAATGGAGAAAGTTCATGTATATTTTCAATGCTTATGTAAATGCTTGTTTCAGATGAAAAGTTCATTAAATGTATGAAACGGAATAACTCAGGTGGAGCTCAATCATGATGATTTTGATAATTTCATTAAGGAAAAATTGAGAAAATTCATGTATATTTTGAATATTTATGTAATTGTTGGTTTCAGACGCAAGATTCATTAAATGTATGAAATGGAGTAACTCAGGTGGTGCTCAACCACACAACATATGAACATCTGGTTTTGCTAGATTTTGTATCCATGCCATGAGAAGGTGCTACATCATAGGGCATTTTTTATATTTTTCCATTTTTTTCAACACAGTTGGTAAAATAATATAAATTATTTCTGAAAATAAATTACTAATTTGCATGTTGTGTAATCTTGCCGTCTGAAAACGTCAGACGATTAATTTTGATACCAAATTACCTCTTCCTTATTGAATCACAGGGAAGAACCATCTCCTGTTTCCTTGAAGCAGCAGCACTGACTTTTGTAGATGTCAACTTAAAATTTTCAGTCACATGTAAAGTTGTTGAACTGTATGAAAATATACAACTCTGGTGAGACTCGAACCCACAACCTTTGAATATCTTATTCAACTAGAAGCCCAATGCGCTATCCATTGCGCCACAGAGCCTGGCTTCTGTCTTGTTTGCTTTTTATTTAATTTGAACCCTTTCAAGAATTTTCCTAACACCCTTATCAAAATCATGTTATTTTAATGAACAATAATGAATTAATCAATGTAAACTAAGCTGTGTGTTTTGCACCTCTCAAGAGGCAAGCCAGTTTCCTTTGATAGTGTCTTTCTCATCTTTGCATCAAATAATGGCTTTGTCTTTTCATTCTATTGCACCTCAATCCCTATTGAATATTCAATGGAAAAACGCAGGAATTCTTTTTGAAATATTTACAACTTTAAGAACAACAGAAAATGTATTCATCATTTAAAAAAGTAAACTTCATTTAAAAAGAAAGATTAAAGATTTCCTGCAATATTTGAAACTTTTGGTAAAACTGTGAGTTTACCTGATAGCTATGTAATATCAACTTTGAAACATTAATAAAAAATTCATAATGATTTTGGTAATATCACTAATGGAAAAATGGAGAAAGTTTATGTATATTTTCAATGCTTATGTAAATGCTTGTTTCAGATGAAAAGTTCATTAAATGTATGAAACGGAATAATTCAGGTTGAGCTCAATCATGATGATTTTGATAATTTCATTAAGGAAAAATTGAGAAAATTCATGTATATTTCCAATATTTATGTAATTGTTGGTTTCAGACACAAGATTCATTAAATGTATGAAATGGAGTAACTCAGGTGGTGCTCAATCATGATGATTTTGATAATTTAATTATGGAAAAAATTCAGAAAGTTCATGTATATTTTGAATATTTATGTAATTGTTGGTTTCAGACGCAAGATTCATTAAATGTATGAAATGGAGTAACTCAGGTGGTGCTCAACCACACAACATATGAACATCTGGTTTTGCTAGATTTTGTATCCATGCCATGAGAAGGTGCTACATCATAGGGCATTTTTTATATTTTTCCATTTTTTTCAACACAGTTGGTAAAATAATATAAATTATTTCTGAAAATAACAAATTACTAATTTGCATGTTGTGTAATCTTGCCGTCTGAAAACGTCAGACGATTAATTTTGATACCAAATTACCTCTTCCTTATTGAATCACAGGGAACAACCATCTCCAGTTTCCTTGAAGCAGCAGCACTGACTTTTGTAGATGTCAACTTAATATTTTCAGTCACATGTAAAGTTGTTGAACTGTATGAAAATATACTACTCTGGTGGGACTCGAACCCACAACCTTTGAATATCTTATTCAACTAGAAATCCAAGGCGCTATCCATTGCGCCACAGAACCCTGCTTTGGCTTTGTCTGCTTTTTATTTAATTTGAACCCTTTCAAGAATTTTCCTAACACCCTTATCAAAATCATGTTATTTTAATGAACAATAATGAATTAATCAATGTAAACTAAGCTGTGTGTTTTGCACCTCTCAAGAGGCAAGCCAGTTTCCTTTGATAGTGTCTTTCTCATCTTTGCATCATATAATGGCTTTGTCTTTTCATTCTATTGCACCTCAATCCCTATTGAATATTCAATGGAAAAATGCAGGAATTCTTTTTGAAATATTTACAACTTTAAGAACAACAGAAAATGTATTCATCATTTAAAAAAGTAAACTTCATTTAAAAAGAAAGATTAAAGATTTCCTGCAATATTTGAAACTTTTGGTAAAACTGTGAGTTTACCTGATAGCTATGTAATATCAACTTTGAAACATTAATAAAAAATCCATAATGATTTTGGTAATATCACTAATGGAAAAATGGAGAAAGTTTATGTATATTTTCAATGCTTATGTAAATGCTTGTTTCAGATGAAAAGTTCATTAAATGTATGAAACGGAATAACTCAGGTGGAGCTCAATCATGATGATTTTGATAATTTCATTAAGGAAAAATTGAGAAAATTCATGTATATTTCCAATATTTATGTAATTGTGGTTTCAGACACAAGATTCATTAAATGTATGAAATGGAGAAACTCAGGTGGTGCTCAATCATGATGATTTTGACAATTTAATTATGGAAAAAATTGAGAAAGTTCATATATATTTTGAATATTTATGTAATTGCTGGTTTCAGACGCAAGATTCATTAAATGTATGAAATGGAGTAACTCAGGTGGTGCTCAACCACACAACATATGAACATCTAGTTTTGCTAGATTTTGTATCCATGCCATGAGAAGGTGCTACATCATAGGGCATTTTTTATATTTTTCCATTTTTTTCAACACAGTTGGTAAAATAATATAAATTATTTCTGAAAATAACAAATTACTAATTTGCATGTTGTGTAATCTTGCCGTCTGAAAACGTCAGACGATTAATTTTGATACCAAATTACCTCTTCCTTATTGAATCACAGGGAAGAACCATCTCCTGTTTCCTTGAAGCAGCAGCACTGACTTTTGTAGATGTCAACTTAATATTTTCAGTCACATGTAAAGTTGCTGAACTGTATGAAAATATACGACTCTGGTGGGACTTGAACCCACAACCTTTGAATATCTTATTCAACTAGAAATCTAAGGCGCTATCCATTACGCCACAGAGCCCAGCTTTGGCTTTGTCTGCTTTTTATTTAATTTGAACCCTTTAAAGAATTTTCCTTACACCCTTATCAAAATCATGTTATTTTAATGAACAATAATGAATTAATCAATGTAAACTAAGCTGTGTGTTTTGCACCTCTCAAGAGGCTAGCCAGTTTCCTTTGATAGTGTCTTTCTCATCTTTGCATCAAATAATGGCTTTGTCTTTTCATTCTATTGCACCTCAATCCCTATTGAATATTCAATGGAAAAATGCAGGAATTCTTTTTGAAATATTTACAACTTTAAGAACAACAGAAAATGTATTCATCATTTAAAAAAGTAAACTTCATTTAAAAAGAAAGATTAAAGATTTCCTGCAATATTTGAAACTTTTGGTAAAACTGTGAGTTTACCTGATAGCTATGTAATATCAACTTTGAAACATTAATAAAAAATTCATAATGATTTTGATAATATCACTAATGGAAAAATGGAGAAAGTTCATGTATATTTTCAATGTTTATGTAAATGCTTGTTTCAGATGAAAAGTTCATTAAATGTATGAAACGGAATAACTCAGGTGGAGCTCAATCATGATGATTTTGATAATTTCATTAAGGAAAAATTGAGAAAATTCATGTATATTTCCAATATTTATGTAATTGTTGGTTTCAGACACAAGATTCATTAAATGTATGAAATGGAGTAACTCAGGTGGTGCTCAATCATGATGATTTTGATAATTTAATTATGGAAAAAATTGAGAAAGTTCATGTATATTTTAAATATTTATGTAATTGTTGGTTTCAGACGCAAGATTCATTAAATGTATGAAATGGAGTAACTCAGGTGGTGCTCAACCACACAACATATGAACATCTAGTTTTGCTAGATTTTGTATCCATGCCATGAGAAGGTGCTACATCATAGGGCATTTTTTATATTTTTCCATTTTTTTCAACACAGTTGGTAAAATAATATAAATTATTTCTGAAAATAACAAATTACTAATTTGCATGTTGTGTAATCTTGCCGTCTGAAAACGTCAGACGATTAATTTTGATAGCAAATTACCTCTTCCTTATTGAATCACAGGGAAGAACCATCTCCTGTTTCCTTGAAGCAGCAGCACTGACTTTTGTAGATGTCAACTTAATATTTTCAGTCACATGTAAAGTTGTTGAACTGTATGAAAATATATGACTCTGGTGGGACTCGAACCCACAACCTTTGAATATCTTATTCCACTAGAAATCCAAGGGGCTATCCATTGCGCCACAGAACCTGGCTTTGGTTTTATCTGCTTTTTATTTAATTTGAACCCTTTCAAGAATTTTCCTAACACCCTTATCAAAATCATGTTATTTTAATGAACAATAATGAATTAATCAATGTAAACTAAGCTGTGTGTTTTGCACCTCTCAAGAGGCAAGCCAGTTTCCTTTGATAGTGTCTTTCTCATCTTTGCATCAAATAATGGCTTTGTCTTTTCATTCTATTGCACCTCAATCCCTATTGAATATTCAATGGAAAAATGCAGGAATTCTTTTTGAAATATTTACAACTTTAAGAACAACAGAAAATGTATTCATCATTTAAAAAAGTAAACTTCATTTAAAAAGAAAGATTAAAGATTTCCTGCAATATTTGAAACTTTTGGTAAAACTGTGAGTTTACCTGATAGCTATGTAATATCAACTTTGAAACATTAATAAAAAATTCATAATGATTTTGATAATATCACTAATGGAAAAATGGAGAAAGTTCATGTATATTTTCAATGCTTATGTAAATGCTTGTTTCATATGAAAAGTTCATTAAATGTATGAAACGGAATAACTCAGGTGGAGCTCAATCATGATGATTTTGATAATTTCATTAAGGAAAAATTGAGAAAATTCATGTATATTTCCAATATTTATGTAATTGTTGGTTTCAGACACAAGATTCATTAAATGTATGAAATGGAGTAACTCAGGTGGTGCTCAATCATGATGATTTTGATAATTTAATTATGGAAAAAATTGAGAAAGTTCATGTATATTTTGAATATTTATGTAATTGTTGGTTTCAGACGCAAGATTCATTAAATGTATGAAATGGAGTAACTCAGGTGGTGCTCAACCACACAACATATGAACATCTGGCATTGCTAGATTTTGTATCCATGCCATGAGAAGGTGCTACATCATAGGGCATCTTTTATATTTTTCCATTTTTTTCAACACAGTTGGTAAAAGAATATAATTTATTTCTGAAAATAACAAATTACTAATTTGCATGTTGTGTAATCTTGCCGTCTGAAAACGTCAGACGATTAATTTTGATACCAAATTACCTCTTCCTTATTGAATCACAGGGAAGAACCATCTCCTGTTTCCTTGAAGCAGCAGCTCTGACTTTTGTAGATGTCAACTTAATATTTTCAGTCACATGTAAAGTTGTTGAACTGTATGAAAATATACGACTCTGGTGGGACTCGAACCCAAACCTTCGAATATCTTATTCAACTAGGAGTCCAACGCGCTATCCATTGCGCCACATAGGCTGGCTTTGGTTTTGCCTTCTTTTTATTTAATTTGAACCCATTCAAGAATTTTCCTAACACCCTTATCAAAATCGTGTTATTTTAATGACTAATAATGAATTAATCAATGTAAACTAAGCTGTGTGTTTTGCACCTCTCAAGAGGCAAGCCAGTTTCCTTTGATAGTGTCTTTCTCATCTTTGCATCAAATAATGGCTTTGTCTTTTCATTCTATTGCACCTCAATCCCTATTGAATATTCAATGGAAAAACGCAGGAATTCTTTTTGAAATATTTACAACTTTAAGAACAACAGAAAATGTATTCATCATTTAAAAAAGTAAACTTCATTTAAAAAGAAAGATTAAAGATTTCCTGCAATATTTGAAACTTTTGGTAAAACTGTGAGTTTACCTGATAGCTATGTAATATCAACTTTGAAACATTAATAAAAAATTCATAATGATTTTGGTAATATCACTAATGGAAAAATGGAGAAAGTTTATGTATATTTTCAATGCTTATGTAAATGCTTGTTTCAGATGAAAAGTTCATTAAATGTATGAAACGGAATAACTCAGGTTGAGCTCAATCATGATGATTTTGATAATTTCATTAAGGAAAAATTGAGAAAATTCATGTATATTTCCAATATTTATGTAATTGTTGGTTTCAGACACAAGATTCATTAAATGTATGAAATGGAGTAACTCAGGTGGTGCTCAATCATGATGATTTTGATAATTTAATTATGGAAAAAATTCAGAAATTTCATGTATATTTTGAATATTTATGTAATTGTTGGTTTCAGACGCAAGATTCATTAAATGTATGAAATGGAGTAACTCAGGTGGTGCTCAACCACACAACATATGAACATCTGGTTTTGCTAGATTTTGTATCCATGCCATGAGAAGGTGCTACATCATAGGGCATTTTTTATATTTTTCCATTTTTTTCAACACAGTTGGTAAAATAATATAAATTATTTCTGAAAATAACAAATTACTAATTTGCATGTTGTGTAATCTTGCCGTCTGAAAACGTCAGACGATTAATTTTGATACCAAATTACCTCTTCCTTATTGAATCACAGGGAAGAACCATCTCCAGTTTCCTTGAAGCAGCAGCACTGACTTTTGTAGATGTCAACTTAATATTTTCAGTCACATGTAAAGTTGTTGAACTGTATGAAAATATACTACTCTGGTGGGACTCGAACCCACAACCTTTGAATATCTTATTCAACTAGAAATCCAAGGCGCTATCCATTGCGCCACAGAACCCTGCTTTGGCTTTGTCTGCTTTTTATTTAATTTGAACCCTTTCAAGAATTTTCCTAACACCCTTATCAAAATCATGTTATTTTAATGAACAATAATGAATTAATCAATGTAAACTAAGCTGTGTGTTTTGCACCTCTCAAGAGGCAAGCCAGTTTCCTTTGATAGTGTCTTTCTCATCTTTGCATCATATAATGGCTTTGTCTTTTCATTCTATTGCACCTCAATCCCTATTGAATATTCAATGGAAAAATGCAGGAATTCTTTTTGAAATATTTACAACTTTAAGAACAACAGAAAATGTATTCATCATTTAAAAAAGTAAACTTCATTTAAAAAGAAAGATTAAAGATTTCCTGCAATATTTGAAACTTTTGGTAAAACTGTGAGTTTACCTGATAGCTATGTAATATCAACTTTGAAACATTAATAAAAAATTCATAATGATTTTGATAATATCACTAATGGAAAAATGGAGAAAGTTCATGTATATTTTCAATGCTTATGTAAATGCTTGTTTCAGATGAAAAGTTCATTAAATGTATGAAACGGAATAACTCAGGTGGAGCTCAATCATGATGATTTTGATAATTTCATTAAGGAAAAATTGAGAAAATTCATGTATATTTCCAATATTTATGTAATTGTTGGTTTCAGACACAAGATTCATTAAATGTATGAAATGGAGTAACTCAGGTGGTGCTCAATCATGATGATTTTGATAATTTAATTATGGAAAAAATTGAGAAAGTTCATGTATATTTTGAATATTTATGAAATTGTTGGTTTCAGACGCAAGGTTCATTAAATGTATGAAATGGAGTAACTCAGGTGGTGCTCAACCACACAACATATGAACATCTGGTTTTGCTAGATTTTGTATCCATGCCATGATAAGGTGCTACATCATAGGGCATTTTTTATATTTTTCCATTTTTTTCAACACAGTTGGTAAAATAATATAAATTATTTCTGAAAATAAATTACTAATTTGCATGTTGTGTAATCTTGCCGTCTGAAAACGTCAGACGATTAATTTTGATACCAAATTACCTCTTCCTTATTGAATCACAGGGAAGAACCATCTCCTGTTTCCTTGAAGCAGCAGCACTGACTTTTGTAGATGTCAACTTAATATTTTCAGTCACATGTAAAGTTGTTGAACTGTATGAAAATATACAACTATGGTGGGACTCGAACCCACAACCTTTGAATATCTTATTAACTAGAAGTCCAATGCGCTATCCATTGCGCCACAGAGCCTGGCTTCTGTTTTGTTTGCTTTTTATTTAATTTGAACCCTTTCAAGAATTTTCCTAACACCCTTATCAAAATCATGTTATTTTAATGAACAATAATGAATTAATCAATGTAAACTAAGCTGTGTGTTTTGCACCTCTCAAGAGGCAAGCCAGTTTCCTTTGATAGTGTCTTTCTCATCTTTGCATCATATAATGGCTTTGTATTTTCATTCTATTGCACCTCAATCCCTATTGAATATTCAATGGAAAAACGCAGGAATTCTTTTTGAAATATTTACAACTTTAAGAACAACAGAAAATGTATTCATCATTTAAAAAAGTAAACTTCATTTAAAAAGAAAGATTAAAGATTTCCTGCAATATTTGAAACTTTTGGTAAAACTGTGAGTTTACCTGATAGCTATGTAATATCAACTTTGAAACATTAATAAAAAATTCATAATGATTTTGATAATATCACTAATGGAAAAATGGAGAAAGTTCATGTATATTTTCAATGTTTATGTAAATGCTTGTTTCAGATGAAAAGTTCATTAAATGTATGAAACGGAATAACTCAGGTGGAGCTCAATCATGATGATTTTGATAATTTCATTAAGGAAAAATTGAGAAAATTCATGTATATTTCCAATATTTATGTAATTGTTGGTTTCAGACACAAGATTCATTAAATGTATGAAATGGAGTAACTCAGGTGGTGCTCAATCATGATGATTTTGATAATTTAATTATGGAAAAAATTGAGAAAGTTCATGTATATTTTGAATATTTATGTAATTGTTGGTTTCAGACGCAAGATTCATTAAATGTATGAAATGGAGTAACTCAGGTGGTGCTCAACCACACAACATATGAACATCTAGTTTTGCTAGATTTTGTATCCATGCCATGAGAAGGTGCTACATCATAGGGCATTTTTTATATTTTTCCATTTTTTTCAACACAGTTGGTAAAATAATATAAATTATTTCTGAAAATAACAAATTACTAATTTGCATGTTGTGTAATCTTGCCGTCTGAAAACGTCAGACGATTAATTTTGATAGCAAATTACCTCTTCCTTATTGAATCACAGGGAAGAACCATCTCCTGTTTCCTTGAAGCAGCAGCACTGACTTTTGTAGATGTCAACTTAATATTTTCAGTCACATGTAAAGTTGTTGAACTGTATGAAAATATATGACTCTGGTGGGACTCAAACCCACAACCTTTGAATATCTTACTCCACTAGAAATCCAAGGGGCTATCCATTGCGCCACAGAGCCTGGCTTTGGTTTTATCTGCTTTTTATTTAATTTGAACCCTTTCAAGAATTTTCCTAACACCCTTATCAAAATCATGTTATTTTAATGAACAATAATGAATTAATCAATGTAAACTAAGCTGTGTGTTTTGCACCTCTCAAGAGGCAAGCCAGTTTCCTTTGATAGTGTCTTTCTCATCTTTGCATCAAATAATGACTTTGTCTTTTCATTCTATTGCACCTCAATCCCTATTGAATATTCAATGGAAACATGCAGGAATTCTTTTTGAAATATTTACAACTTTAAGAACAACAGAAAATGTATTCATCATTTAAAAAAGTAAACTTCATTTAAAAAGAAAGATTAAAGATTTCCTGCAATATTTGAAACTTTTGGTAAAACTGTGAGTTTACCTGATAGCTATGTAATATCAACTTTGAAACATTAATAAAAAATTCATAATGATTTTGATAATATCACTAATGGAAAAATGGAGAAAGTTCATGTATATTTTCAATGCTTATGTAAATGCTTGTTTCAGATGAAAAGTTCATTAAATGTATGAAACGGAATAACTCAGGTGGAGCTCAATCATGATGATTTTGATAATTTCATTAAGGAAAAATTGAGAAAATTCATGTATATTTCCAATATTTATGTAATTGTTGGTTTCAGACACAAGATTCATTAAATGTATGAAATGGAGTAACTCAGGTGGTGCTCAATCATGATGATTTTGATAATTTAATTATGGAAAAAATTGAGAAAGTTCATGTATATTTTGAATATTTATGTAATTGTTGGTTTCAGACGCAAGATTCATTAAATGTATGAAATGGAGTAACTCAGGTGGTGCTCAACCACACAACATATGAACATCTGGTTTTGCTAGATTTTGTATCCATGCCATGAGAAGGTGCTACATCATAGGGCATTTTTTATATTTTTCCATTTTTTTCAACACAGTTGGTAAAATAATATAAATTATTTCTGAAAATAACAAATTACTAATTTGCATGTTGTGTAATCTTGCTGTCTGAAAACGTCAGACGATTAATTTTGATACCAAATTACCTCTTCCTTATTGAATCACAGGGAAGAACCATCTCCAGTTTCCTTGAAGCAGCAGCACTGACTTTTGTAGATGTCAACTTAATATTTTCAGTCACATGTAAAGTTGTTGAACTGTATGAAAATATACTACTCTGGTGGGACTCGAACCCACAACCTTTGAATATCTTATTCAACTAGAAATCCAAGACGCTATCCATTGCGCCACAGAACCCTGCTTTGGCTTTGTCTGCTTTTTATTTAATTTGAACCCTTTCAAGAATTTTCCTAACACCCTTATCAAAATCATGTTATTTTAATGAACAATAATGAATTAATCAATGTAAACTAAGCTGTGTGTTTTGCACCTCTCAAGAGGCAAGCCAGTTTCCTTTGATAGTGTCTTTCTCATCTTTGCATCAAATAATGGCTTTGTCTTTTCATTCTTTTGCACCTCAATCCATATTGAATATTCAATGGAAAAATGCAGGAATTCTTTTTGAAATATTTACAACTTTAAGAACAACAGAAAATGTATTCATCATTTAAAAAAGTAAACTTCATTTAAAAAGAAAGATTAAAGATTTCCTGCAATATTTGAAACTTTTGGTAAAACTGTGAGTTTACCTGATAGCTATGTAATATCAACTTTAAACATTAATAAAAAATTCATAATGATTTTGATAATATTACTAATGGAAAAATGGAGAAAGTTCATGTATATTTTCAATGCTTATGTAAATGCTTGTTTCAGATGAAAAGTTCATTAAATGTATGAAACGGAATAACTCAGGTGGAGCTCAATCATGATGATTTTGATAATTTCATTAAGGAAAAATTGAGAAAATTCATGTATATTTCCAATATTTATGTAATTGTTGGTTTCAGACACAAGATTCATTAAATGTATGAAATGGAGTAACTCAGGTGGTGCTCAATCATGATGATTTTGATAATTTAATTATGGAAAAAATTGAGAAAGTTCATGTATATTTCAATATTTATGTAATTGTTGGTTTCAGACGCAAGATTCATTAAATGTATGAAATGGAGTAACTCAGGTGGTGCTCAACCACACAACATATGAACATCTGGTTTTGCTAGATTTTGTATCCATGCCATGAGAAGGTGCTACATCATAGGGCATTTTTTATATTTTTCCATTTTTTTCAACACAGTTGGTAAAATAATATAAATTATTTCTGAAAATAACAAATTACTAATTTGCATGTTGTGTAATCTTGCTGTCTGAAAACGTCAGACGATTAATTTTGATACCAAATTACCTCTTCCTTATTGAATCACAGGGAAGAACCATCTCCAGTTTCCTTGAAGCAGCAGCACTGACTTTTGTAGATGTCAACTTAATATTTTCAGTCACATGTAAAGTTGTTGAACTGTATGAAAATATACTACTCTGGTGGGACTCGAACCCACAACCTTTGAATATCTTATTCAACTAGAAATCCAAGACGCTATCCATTGCGCCACTGAACCCTGCTTTGGCTTTGTCTGCTTTTTATTTAATTTGAACCCTTTCAAGAATTTTCCTAACACCCTTATCAAAATCATGTTATTTTAATGAACAATAATGAATTAATCAATGTAAACTAAGCTGTGTGTTTTGCACCTCTCAAGAGGCAAGCCAGTTTCCTTTGATAGTGTCTTTCTCATCTTTGCATCAAATAATGGCTTTGTCTTTTCATTCTATTGCACCTCAATCCATATTGAATATTCAATGGAAAAATGCAGGAATTCTTTTTGAAATATTTACAACTTTAAGAACAACAGAAAATGTATTCATCATTTAAAAAAGTAAACTTCATTTAAAAAGAAAGATTAAAGATTTCCTGCAATATTTGAAACTTTTGGTAAAACTGTGAGTTTACCTGATAGCTATGTAATATCAACTTTAAACATTAATAAAAAATTCACAATGATTTTGATAATATCACTAATGGAAAAATGGAGAAAGTTCATGTATATTTTCAATGCTTATGTAAATGCTTGTTTCAGATGAAAAGTTCATTAAATGTATGAAACGGAATAACTCAGGTGGAGCTCAATCATGATGATTTTGATAATTTCATTAAGGAAAAATTGAGAAAATTCATGTATATTTCCAATATTTATGTAATTGTTGGTTTCAGACACAAGATTCATTAAATGTATGAAATGGAGTAACTCAGGTGGTGCTCAATCATGATGATTTTGATAATTTAATTATGGAAAAAATTGAGAAAGTTCATGTATATTTCAATATTTATGTAATTGTTGGTTTCAGACGCAAGATTCATTAAATGTATGAAATGGAGTAACTCAGGTGGTGCTCAACCACACAACATATGAACATCTGGTTTTGCTAGATTTTGTATCCATGCCATGAGAAGGTGCTACATCATAGGGCATTTTTTATATTTTTCCATTTTTTTCAACACAGTTGGTAAAATAATATAAATTATTTCTGAAAATAAATTACTAATTTGCATGTTGTGTAATCTTGCCGTCTGAAAACGTCAGACGATTAATTTTGATACCAAATTACCTCTATCTTATTGAATCACAGGGAAGAACCATCTCCTGTTTCCTTGAAGCAGCAGCACTGACTTTTGTAGATGTCAACTTAATATTTTCAGTCACATGTAAAGTTGTTGAACTGTATGAAAATATACGACTCTGGTGGAACTCGAACCCACAACCTTTGAAAATCTTATTCAACTAGAAGTCCAATGCGTTATCCATTGCGCCACAGAGCCTGGCTTTGGTTTTCTTTGCTTTTTATTTAATTTGAACCCTTTCAAGAATTTTCCTAACACCCTTATCAAAATCATGTTATTTTAATGAACAATAATGAATTAATCAATGTAAACTAAGCTGTGTGTTTTGCACCTCTCAAGAGGCAAGCCAGTTTCCTTTGATAGTGTCTTTCTCATCTTTGCATCAAATAATGGCTTTGTCTTTTCATTCTATTGCACCTCAATCCCTATTGAATATTCAATGGAAAAATGCAGGAATTCTTTTTGAAATATTTACAACTTTAAGAACAACAGAAAATGTATTCATCATTTAAAAAAGTAAACTTCATTTAAAAAGAAAGATTAAAGATTTCCTGCAATATTTGAAACTTTTGGTAAAACTGTGAGTTTACCTGATAGCTATGTAATATCAACTTTGAAACATTAATAAAAAATTCATAATGATTTTGATAATATCACTAATGGAAAAATGGAGAAAGTTCATGTATATTTTCAATGCTTATGTAAATGCTTGTTTCAGATGAAAAGTTCATTAAATGTATGAAACGGAATAACTCAGGTGGAGCTCAATCATGATGATTTTGATAATTTCATTAAGGAAAAATTGAGAAAATTCATGTATATTTCCAATATTTATGTAATTGTTGGTTTCAGACACAAGATTCATTAAATGTATGAAATGGAGTAACTCAGGTGGTGCTCAATCATGATGATTTTGATAATTTAATTATGGAAAAAATTGAGAAAGTTCATGTATATTTTGAATATTTATGTAATTGTTGGTTTCAGACGCAAGATTCATTAAATGTATGAAATGGAGTAACTCAGGTGGTGCTCAACCACACAACATATGAACATCTAGTTTTGCTAGATTTTGTATGCATGCCATGAGAAGGTGCTACATCATAGGGCATTTTTTATATTTTTCCATTTTTTTCAACACAGTTGGTAAAATAATATAAATTATTTCTGAAAATAACAAATTACTAATTTGCATGTTGTGTAATCTTGCCGTCTGAAAACGTCAGACGATTAATTTTGATACCAAATTACCTCTATCTTATTGAATCACAGGGAAGAACCATCTCCTGTTTCCTTGAAGCAGCAGCACTGACTTTTGTAGAGGTCAACTTAATATTTTCAGTCACATGTAAAGTTGTTGAACTGTATGAAAATATACGACTCTGGTGGGACTCGAACCCACAAGCTTTGAATATCTTATTCAACTAGAAGTCCAATGCGCTATCCATTGCGCCACAGAGTCTGGCTTCTGTTTTCTTTGCTTTTTATTTAATTTGAACCCTTTCAAGAATTTTCCTAACACCCTTATCAAAATCATGTTATTTTAATGAACAATAATGAATTAATCAATGTAAACTAAGCTGTGTGTTTTGCACCTCTCAAGAGGCAAGCCAGTTTCCGTTGATAGTGTCTTTCTCATCTTTGCATCAAATAATGGCTTAGTCTTTTCATTCTATTGCACCTCAATCCCTATTGAATATTCAATGGAAAAACGCAGGAATTCTTTTTGAAATATTTACAACTTTAAGAACAACAGAAAATGTATTCATCATTTAAAAAAGTAAACTTCATTTAAAAAGAAAGATTAAAGATTTCCTGCAATATTTGAAACTTTTGGTAAAACTGTGAGTTTACCTGATAGCTATGTAATATCAACTTTGAAACATTAATAAAAAATTCGTAATGATTTTGGTAATATCACTAATGGAAAAATGGAGAAAGTTTATGTATATTTTCAATGCTTATGTAAATGCTTGTTTCAGATGAAAAGTTCATTAAACGTATGAAACGGAATAACTCAGGTGGAGCTCAATCATGATGATTTTGATAATTTCATTAAGGAAAAATTGAGAAAATTCATGTATATTTCCAATATTTATGTAATTGTTGGTTTCAGACACAAGATTCATTAAATGTATGAAATGGAGTAACTCAGGTGGTGCTCAATCATGATGATTTTGATAATTTAATTATGGAAAAAATTGAGAAAGTTCATGTATATTTTGAATATTTATGTAATTGTTGGTTTCAGACGCAAGATTCATTAAATGTATGAAATGGAGTAACTCAGGTGGTGCTCAACCACACAACATATGAACATCTGGTTTTGCTAGATTTTGTATCCATGCCATGAGAAGGTGCTACATCATAGGGCATTTTTTATATTTTTCCATTTTTTTCAACACAGTTGGTAAAATAATATAAATTATTTCTGAAAATAACAAATTACTAATTTGCATGTTGTGTAATCTTGCTGTCTGAAAACGTCAGACGATTAATTTTGATACCAAATTACCTCTTCCTTATTGAATCACAGGGAAGAACCATCTCCAGTTTCCGTGAAGCAGCAGCACTGACTTTTGTAGATGTCAACTTAATATTTTCAGTCACATGTAAAGTTGTTGAACTGTATGAAAATATACAACTCTGGTGGGACTCGAACCCACAACCTTTGAATATATTATTCAACTAGAAATCCAAGGCGCTATCCATTGCGCCACAGAGCCCTGCTTTGGCTTTACCTGCTTTTTATTTAATTTGAACCCTTTCAAGAATTTTCCTAACACCCTTATCAAAATCATGTTATTTTAATGAACAATAATGAATTAATCAATGTAAACTAAGCTGTGTGTTTTGCACCTCTCAAAAGGCAAGCCAGTTTCCTTTGACAGTGTCTTTCTCATCTTTGCATCAAATAATGGCTTTGTCTTTTCATTCTATTGCACCTCAATCCCTATTGAATATTCAATGGAAAAACGCAGGAATTCTTTTTGAAATATTTACAACTTTAAGAACAACAGAAAATGTATTCATCATTTAAAAAAGTAAACTTCATTTAAAAAGAAAGATTAAAGATTTCCTGCAATATTTGAAACTTTTGGTAAAACTGTGAGTTTACCTGATAGCTATGTAATATCAACTTTGAAACATTAATAAAAAATTCATAATGATTTTGGTAATATCACTAATGTAAAAATGGAGAAAGTTTATGTATATTTTCAATGCTTATGTAAATGCTTGTTTCAGATGAAAAGTTCATTAAATGTATGAAACGGAATAACTCAGGTGGACCTCAATCAGTATGATTTTGATAATTTCATTAAGGAAAAATTGAGAAAATTCATGTATATTTCCAATATTTATGTAATTGTTGGTTTCAGACACAAGATTCATTAAATGTATGAAATGGAGTAACTCAGGTGGTGCTCAATCATGATGATTTTGATAATTTAATTATGGTAAAAATTGAGAAAGTTCATGTATATTTTGAATATTTATGTAATTGCTGGTTTCAGACGCAAGATTCATGAAATGGAGTAACTCAGGTGGTGCTCAACCACACAACATATGAACATCTGGTTTTGCTAGATTTTGTATCCATGCCATGAGAAGGTGCTACATCATAGGGCATTTTTTATATTTTTCCATTTTTTTCAACACAGTTGGTAAAATAATATAAATTATTTCTGAAAATAACAAATTACTAATTTGCATGTTGTGTAATCTTGCTGTCTGAAAACATCAGACGATTAATTTTGATACCAAATTACCTCTTCCTTATTGAATCACAGGGAAGAACCATCTCCAGTTTCCGTGAAGCAGCAGCACTGACTTTTGTAGATGTCAACTTAATATTTTCAGTCACATGTAAAGTTGTTGAACTGTATGAAAATATACAACTCTGGTGGGACTCGAACCCACAACCTTTGAATATATTATTCAACTAGAAATCCAAGGCGCTATCCATTGCGCCACAGAGCCCTGCTTTGGCTTTACCTGCTTTTTATTTAATTTGAACCCTTTCAAGAATTTTCCTAACACCCTTATCAAAATCATGTTATTTTAATGAACAATAATGAATTAATCAATGTAAACTAAGCTGTGTGTTTTGCACCTCTCAAAAGGCAAGCCAGTTTCCTTTGACAGTGTCTTTCTCATCTTTGCATCAAATAATGGCTTTGTCTTTTCATTCTATTGCACCTCAATCCCTATTGAATATTCAATGGAAAAACGCAGGAATTCTTTTTGAAATATTTACAACTTTAAGAACAACAGAAAATGTATTCATCATTTAAAAAAGTAAACTTCATTTAAAAAGAAAGATTAAAGATTTCCTGCAATATTTGAAACTTTTGGTAAAACTGTGAGTTTACCTGATAGCTATGTAATATCAACTTTGAAACATTAATAAAAAATTCATAATGATTTTGGTAATATCACTAATGTAAAAATGGAGAAAGTTTATGTATATTTTCAATGCTTATGTAAATGCTTGTTTCAGATGAAAAGTTCATTAAATGTATGAAACGGAATAACTCAGGTGGACCTCAATCAGTATGATTTTGATAATTTCATTAAGGAAAAATTGAGAAAATTCATGTATATTTCCAATATTTATGTAATTGTTGGTTTCAGACACAAGATTCATTAAATGTATGAAATGGAGTAACTCAGGTGGTGCTCAATCATGATGATTTTGATAATTTAATTATGGTAAAAATTGAGAAAGTTCATGTATATTTTGAATATTTATGTAATTGCTGGTTTCAGACGCAAGATTCATGAAATGGAGTAACTCAGGTGGTGCTCAACCACACAACATATGAACATCTGGTTTTGCTAGATTTTGTATCCATGCCATGAGAAGGTGCTACATCATAGGGCATTTTTTATATTTTTCCATTTTTTTCAACACAGTTGGTAAAATAATATAAATTATTTCTGAAAATAACAAATTACTAATTTGCATGTTGTGTAATCTTGCTGTCTGAAAACGTCAGACGATTAATTTTGATACCAAATTACCTCTTCCTTATTGAATCACAGGGAAGAACCATCTCCAGTTTCCGTGAAGCAGCAGCACTGACTTTTGTAGATGTCAACTTAATATTTTCAGTCACATGTAAAGTTGTTGAACTGTATGAAAATATACAACTCTGGTGGGACTCGAACCCACAACCTTTGAATATATTATTCAACTAGAAATCCAAGGCGCTATCCATTGCGCCACAGAGCCCTGCTTTGGCTTTACCTGCTTTTTATTTAATTTGAACCCTTTCAAGAATTTTCCTAACACCCTTATCAAAATCATGTTATTTTAATGAACAATAATGAATTAATCAATGTAAACTAAGCTGTGTGTTTTGCACCTCTCAAAAGGCAAGCCAGTTTCCTTTGACAGTGTCTTTCTCATCTTTGCATCAAATAATGGCTTTGTCTTTTCATTCTATTGCACCTCAATCCCTATTGAATATTCAATGGAAAAACGCAGGAATTCTTTTTGAAATATTTACAACTTTAAGAACAACAGAAAATGTATTCATCATTTAAAAAAGTAAACTTCATTTAAAAAGAAAGATTAAAGATTTCCTGCAATATTTGAAACTTTTGGTAAAACTGTGAGTTTACCTGATAGCTATGTAATATCAACTTTGAAACATTAATAAAAAATTCATAATGATTTTGGTAATATCACTAATGTAAAAATGGAGAAAGTTTATGTATATTTTCAATGCTTATGTAAATGCTTGTTTCAGATGAAAAGTTCATTAAATGTATGAAACGGAATAACTCAGGTGGACCTCAATCAGTATGATTTTGATAATTTCATTAAGGAAAAATTGAGAAAATTCATGTATATTTCCAATATTTATGTAATTGTTGGTTTCAGACACAAGATTCATTAAATGTATGAAATGGAGTAACTCAGGTGGTGCTCAATCATGATGATTTTGATAATTTAATTATGGTAAAAATTGAGAAAGTTCATGTATATTTTGAATATTTATGTAATTGCTGGTTTCAGACGCAAGATTCATGAAATGGAGTAACTCAGGTGGTGCTCAACCACACAACATATGAACATCTGGTTTTGCTAGATTTTGTATCCATGCCATGAGAAGGTGCTACATCATAGGGCATTTTTTATATTTTTCCATTTTTTTCAACACAGTTGGTAAAATAATATAAATTATTTCTGAAAATAACAAATTACTAATTTGCATGTTGTGTAATCTTGCTGTCTGAAAACGTCAGACGATTAATTTTGATACCAAATTACCTCTTCCTTATTGAATCACAGGGAAGAACCATCTCCAGTTTCCGTGAAGCAGCAGCACTGACTTTTGTAGATGTCAACTTAATATTTTCAGTCACATGTAAAGTTGTTGAACTGTATGAAAATATACAACTCTGGTGGGACTCGAACCCACAACCTTTGAATATATTATTCAACTAGAAATCCAAGGCGCTATCCATTGCGCCACAGAGCCCTGCTTTGGCTTTACCTGCTTTTTATTTAATTTGAACCCTTTCAAGAATTTTCCTAACACCCTTATCAAAATCATGTTATTTTAATGAACAATAATGAATTAATCAATGTAAACTAAGCTGTGTGTTTTGCACCTCTCAAAAGGCAAGCCAGTTTCCTTTGACAGTGTCTTTCTCATCTTTGCATCAAATAATGGCTTTGTCTTTTCATTCTATTGCACCTCAATCCCTATTGAATATTCAATGGAAAAACGCAGGAATTCTTTTTGAAATATTTACAACTTTAAGAACAACAGAAAATGTATTCATCATTTAAAAAAGTAAACTTCATTTAAAAAGAAAGATTAAAGATTTCCTGCAATATTTGAAACTTTTGGTAAAACTGTGAGTTTACCTGATAGCTATGTAATATCAACTTTGAAACATTAATAAAAAATTCATAATGATTTTGGTAATATCACTAATGTAAAAATGGAGAAAGTTTATGTATATTTTCAATGCTTATGTAAATGCTTGTTTCAGATGAAAAGTTCATTAAATGTATGAAACGGAATAACTCAGGTGGACCTCAATCAGTATGATTTTGATAATTTCATTAAGGAAAAATTGAGAAAATTCATGTATATTTCCAATATTTATGTAATTGTTGGTTTCAGACACAAGATTCATTAAATGTATGAAATGGAGTAACTCAGGTGGTGCTCAATCATGATGATTTTGATAATTTAATTATGGTAAAAATTGAGAAAGTTCATGTATATTTTGAATATTTATGTAATTGCTGGTTTCAGACGCAAGATTCATGAAATGGAGTAACTCAGGTGGTGCTCAACCACACAACATATGAACATCTGGTTTTGCTAGATTTTGTATCCATGCCATGAGAAGGTGCTACATCATAGGGCATTTTTTATATTTTTCCATTTTTTTCAACACAGTTGGTAAAATAATATAAATTATTTCTGAAAATAACAAATTACTAATTTGCATGTTGTGTAATCTTGCTGTCTGAAAACGTCAGACGATTAATTTTGATACCAAATTACCTCTTCCTTATTGAATCACAGGGAAGAACCATCTCCAGTTTCCGTGAAGCAGCAGCACTGACTTTTGTAGATGTCAACTTAATATTTTCAGTCACATGTAAAGTTGTTGAACTGTATGAAAATATACAACTCTGGTGGGACTCGAACCCACAACCTTTGAATATATTATTCAACTAGAAATCCAAGGCGCTATCCATTGCGCCACAGAGCCCTGCTTTGGCTTTACCTGCTTTTTATTTAATTTGAACCCTTTCAAGAATTTTCCTAACACCCTTATCAAAATCATGTTATTTTAATGAACAATAATGAATTAATCAATGTAAACTAAGCTGTGTGTTTTGCACCTCTCAAAAGGCAAGCCAGTTTCCTTTGACAGTGTCTTTCTCATCTTTGCATCAAATAATGGCTTTGTCTTTTCATTCTATTGCACCTCAATCCCTATTGAATATTCAATGGAAAAACGCAGGAATTCTTTTTGAAATATTTACAACTTTAAGAACAACAGAAAATGTATTCATCATTTAAAAAAGTAAACTTCATTTAAAAAGAAAGATTAAAGATTTCCTGCAATATTTGAAACTTTTGGTAAAACTGTGAGTTTACCTGATAGCTATGTAATATCAACTTTGAAACATTAATAAAAAATTCATAATGATTTTGGTAATATCACTAATGTAAAAATGGAGAAAGTTTATGTATATTTTCAATGCTTATGTAAATGCTTGTTTCAGATGAAAAGTTCATTAAATGTATGAAACGGAATAACTCAGGTGGACCTCAATCAGTATGATTTTGATAATTTCATTAAGGAAAAATTGAGAAAATTCATGTATATTTCCAATATTTATGTAATTGTTGGTTTCAGACACAAGATTCATTAAATGTATGAAATGGAGTAACTCAGGTGGTGCTCAATCATGATGATTTTGATAATTTAATTATGGTAAAAATTGAGAAAGTTCATGTATATTTTGAATATTTATGTAATTGCTGGTTTCAGACGCAAGATTCATGAAATGGAGTAACTCAGGTGGTGCTCAACCACACAACATATGAACATCTGGTTTTGCTAGATTTTGTATCCATGCCATGAGAAGGTGCTACATCATAGGGCATTTTTTATATTTTTCCATTTTTTTCAACACAGTTGGTAAAATAATATAAATTATTTCTGAAAATAACAAATTACTAATTTGCATGTTGTGTAATCTTGCCGTCTGAAAACGTCAGACGATTAATTTTGATACCAAATTACCTCTTCCTTATTGAATCACAGGGAAGAACCATCTCCTGTTTCCTTGAAGCAGCAGCACTGACTTTTGTAGATGTCAACTTACTATTTTCAGTCACATGTAAAGTTGTTGAACTGTATGAAAATATATGACTCTGGTGGGACTCGAACCCACAACCTTTGAATATCTTATTCAACTAGAAGTCCAATGCGCTATCCATTGCGCCACAGAGCCTGGCTTTTGTTTTGTTTGCTTTTTATTTAATTTGAACCCTTTCAAGAATTTTCCTAACACCCTTATCAAAATCATGTTATTTTAATGAACAATAATGAATTAATCAATGTAAACTAAGCTGTGTGTTTTGCACCTCTCAAGAGGCAAGCGAGATTCCTTTGATAGTGTCTTTCTCATCTTTGCATCAAATAATGGCTTTGTCTTTTCATTCTATTGCGCCTCAATCCCTATTGAATATTCAATGGAAAAATGCAGGAATTCTTTTTGAAATATTTACAACTTTAAGAACAACAGAAAATGTATTCATCATTTAAAAAAGTAAACTTCATTTAAAAAGAAAGATTAAAGATCTCCTGCAATATTTGAAACTTTTGGTAAAACTGTGAGTTTACCTGATAGCTATGTAATATCAACTTTGAAACATTAATAAAAAATTCATAATGATTTTGATAATATCACTAATGGAAAAATGGAGAAAGTTCATGTATATTTTCAATGCTTATGTAAATGCTTGTTTCAGATGAAAAGTTCATTAAATGTATGAAACGGAATAACTCAGGTGGAGCTCAATCATGATGATTTTGATAATTTCATTAAGGAAAAATTGAGAAAATTCATGTATATTTCCAATATTTATGTAATTGTTGGTTTCAGACACAAGATTCATTAAATGTATGAAATGGAGTAACTCAGGTGGTGCTCAATCATGATGATTTTGATAATTTAATTATGGAAAAAATTGAGAAAGTTCATGTATATTTTGAATATTTATGTAATTGTTGGTTTCAGATACAAGATTCATTAAATGTATGAAATGGAGTAACTCAGGTGGTGCTCAACCACACAACATATGAACATCTGGTTTTGCTAGATTTTGTATCCATGCCATGAGAAGGTGCTACATCATAGGGCATTTTTTATATTTTTCCATTTTTTTCAACACAGTTGGTAAAAAAATATATATTATTTCTGAAAATAACAAATTACTAATTTGCATGTTGTGTAATCTTGCCGTCTGAAAACGTCAGACGATTAATTTTGATACCAAATTACCTCTTCCTTATTGAACCACAGGGAAGAACCATCTCCAGTTTCCTTGAAGCAGCAGCACTGACTTTTGTAGATGTCAACTTAATATTTTCAGTCACATGTAAAATTGTTGAACTGTATGAAAATATACAACTCTGGTGGGACTCGAACCCACAACCTTTGAATATATTATTCAACTAGGAATCCAAGGCGCTATCCATTGCGCCACAAAGCCCTGCTTTGGTTTTAACTGCTTTTTATTTAATTTGAACCCTTTCAAGAATTTTCCTAACACCCTTATCAAAATCATGTTATTTTAATGAACAATAATGAATTAATCAATGTAAACTAAGCTGTGTGTTTTGCACCTCTCAAGAGGCAAGCAAGTTTCCTTTGATAGTGTCTTTCTCATCTTTGCATCAAATAATGGCTTTGTCTTTTCATTCTATTGCGCCTCAATCCCTATTGAATATTCAATGGAAAAATGCAGGAATTCTTTTTGAAATATTTACAACTTTAAGAACAACAGAAAATGTATTCATCATTTAAAAAAGTAAACTTCATTTAAAAAGAAAGATTAAAGATCTCCTGCAATATTTGAAACTTTTGGTAAAACTGTGAGTTTACCTGATAGCTATGTAATATCAACTTTGAAACATTAATAAAAAATTCATAATGATTTTGATAATATCACTAATGGAAAAATGGAGAAAGTTCATGTATATTTTCAATGCTTATGTAAATGCTTGTTTCAGATGAAAAGTTCATTAAATGTATGAAACGGAATAACTCAGGTGGAGCTCAATCATGATGATTTTGATAATTTCATTAAGGAAAAATTGAGAAAATTCATGTATATTTCCAATATTTATGTAATTGTTGGTTTCAGACACAAGATTCATTAAATGTATGAAATGGAGTAACTCAGGTGGTGCTCAATCATGATGATTTTGATAATTTAATTATGGAAAAAATTGAGAAAGTTCATGTATATTTTGAATATTTATGTAATTGTTGGTTTCAGACACAAGATTCATTAAATGTATGAAATGGAGTAACTCAGGTGGTGCTCAACCACACAACATATGAACATCTGGTTTTGCTAGATTTTGTATCCATGCCATGAGAAGGTGCTACATCATAGGGAATTTTTTATATTTTTCCATTTTTTTCAACACAGTTGGTAAAAAAATATATATTATTTCTGAAAATAACAAATTACTAATTTGCATGTTGTGTAATCTTGCCGTCTGAAAACGTCAGACGATTAATTTTGATACCAAATTACCTCTTCCTTATTGAACCACAGGGAAGAACCATCTCCAGTTTCCTTGAAGCAGCAGCACTGACTTTTGTAGATGTCAACTTAATATTTTCAGTCACATGTAAAATTGTTGAACTGTATGAAAATATACAACTCTGGTGGGACTCGAACCCACAACCTTTGAATATATTATTCAACTAGGAATCCAAGGCGCTATCCATTGCGCCACAAAGCCCTGCTTTGGCTTTATCTGCTTTTTATTTAATTTGAACCCTTTCAAGAATTTTCCTAACACCCTTATCAAAATCATGTTATTTTAATGAACAATAATGAATTAATCAATGTAAACTAAGCTGTGTGTTTTGCACCTCTCAAGAGGCAAGCCAGTTTCCTTTGATAGTGTCTTTCTCATCTTTGCATCAAATAATGGCTTTGTCTTTTCATTCTATTGCACCTCAATCCATATTGAATATTCAAAGGAAAAATGCAGGAATTCTTTTTGAAATATTTACAACTTTAAGAACAACAGAAAATGTATTCATCATTTAAAAAAGTAAACTTCATTTAAAAAGAAAGATTAAAGATTTCCTGCAATATTTGAAACTTTTGGTAAAACTGTGAGTTTACCTGATAGCTATGTAATATCAACTTTGAAACATTAATAAAAAATTCATAATGATTTTGGTAATATCACTAATGTAAAAATGGAGAAAGTTTATGTATATTTTCAATGCTTATGTAAATGCTTGTTTCAGATGAAAAGTTCATTAAATGTATGAAACGGAATAACTCAGGTGGAGCTCAATCAGTATGATTTTGATAATTTCATTAAGGAAAAATTGAGAAAATTCATGTATATTTCCAATATTTATATAATTGTTGGTTTCAGACACAAGATTCATTAAATGTATGAAATGGAGTAACTCAGGTGGTGCTCAATCATGATGATTTTGATAATTTAATTATGGAAAAAATTGAGAAAGTTCATGTATATTTTGAATATTTATGTAATTGCTGGTTTCAGACGCAAGATTCATGAAATGTATGAAATGGAGTAACTCAGGTGGTGCTCAACCACACAACATATGAACATCTGGTTTTGCTAGATTTTGTATCCATGCCATGAGAAGGTGCTACATCATAGGGCATTTTTTATATTTTTCCATTTTTTTCAACACAGTTGGTAAAATAATATAAATTATTTCTGAAAATAAATTACTAATTTGCATGTTGTGTAATCTTGCCGTCTGAAAACGTCAGACGATTAATTTTGATACCAAATTTCCTCTTCCTTATTGAATCACAGGGAAGAACCATCTCCTGTTTCCTTGAAACAGCAGCACTGACTTTTGTAGATGTCAACTTAATATTTTCAGTCACATGTAAAGTTGTTGAACTGTATGAAAGTATACAACTCTGGTGGGACGCGAACCCACAACCTTTGAATATCTTATTCAACTAGAAGTCCCATGCGCTATCCATTGCGCCACAGAGCCTAGCTTATGTTTTGTTTGCTTGCTTTTTATTTAATTTGAACCCTTTCAAGAATTTTCCTAACACCCTTATCAAAATCATGTTATTTTAATGAACAATAATGAATTAATCAATGTAAACTAAGCTGTGTGTTTTGCACCTCTCAAGAGGCAAGCCAGTTTCCTTTGATAGTGTCTTTCTCATCTTTGCATCAAATAATGGCTTTGTCTTTTCATTCTATTGCACCTCAATCCCTATTGAATATTCAATGGAAAAACGCAGGAATTCTTTTTGAAATATTTACAACTTTAAGAACAACAGAAAATGTATTCATCATTTAAAAAAGTAAACTTCATTTAAAAAGAAAGATTAAAGATTTCCTGCAATATTTGAAACTTTTGGTAAAACTGTGAGTTTACCTGATTGCTATGTAATATCAACTTTGAAACATTAATAAAAAATTCATAATGATTTTGGTAATATCACTAATGGAAAAATGGAGAAAGTTTATGTATATTTTCAATGCTTATGTAAATGCTTGTTTCAGATGAAAAGTTCATTAAATGTATGAAACGGAATAACTCAGGTGGAGCTCAATCAGTATGATTTTGATAATTTCATTAAGGAAAAATTGAGAAAATTCATGTATATTTCCAATATTTATGTAATTGTTGGTTTCAGACACAAGATTCATTAAATGTATGAAATGGAGTAACTCAGGTGGTGCTCAATCATGATGATTTTGATAATTTAATTATGGAAAAAATTGAGAAAGTTCATGTATATTTTGAATATTTATGTAATTGTTGGTTTCAGACGCAAGATTCATTAAATGTATGAAATGGAGTAACTCAGGTGGTGCTCAACCACACAACATATGAACATCTGGTTTTGCTAGATTTTGTATCCATGCCATGAGAAGGTGCTACATCATAGGGCATTTTTTATATTTTTCCATTTTTTTCAACACAGTTGGTAAAATAATATAAATTATTTCTGAAAATAAATTACTGATTTGCATGTTGTGCAATCTTGCCGTCTGAAAACGCCAGACGATTAATTTTGATACCAAATTACCTCTTCCTTATTGAATCACAGGGAAGAACCATCTCCTGTTTCCTTGAAACAGCAGCACTGACTTTTGTAGATGTCAACTTAATATTTTCAGTCACATGTAAAGTTGTTGAACTGTATGAAAATATATGACTCTGGCAGGACTCGAACCCATAACCTTTGAATATCTTATTCAACTAGAAGTCCAATGCGCTATCCATTGCCCCACAGAGCCTGGCTTTTGTTCTGCTTGCTTTTTATTTAATTTGAACCCTTTCAAGAATTTTCCTAACACCCTTATCAAAATCATGTTATTTTAATGAACAATAATGAATTAATCAATGTAAACTAAGCTGTGTGTTTTGCACCTCTCAAGAGGCAAGCCAGTTTCCTTTGATAGTGTCTTTCTCATCTTTGCATCAAATTATGGCTTTGTCTTTTCATTCTATTGCACCTCAATCCCTATTGAATATTCAATGGAAAAACGCAGGAATTCTTTTTGAAATATTTACAACTTTAAGAACAACAGAAAATGTATTCATCATTTAAAAAAGGAAACTTCATTTAAAAAGAAAGATTAAAGATTTCCTGCAATATTTGAAACTTTTGGTAAAACTGTGAGTTTACCTGATAGCTATGTAATATCAACTTTGAAACATTAATAAAAAATTCATAATGATTTTGATAATATCACTAATGGAAAAATGGAGAAAGTTCATGTATATTTTCAATGCTTATGTAAATGCTTGTTTCAGATGAAAAGTTCATTAAATGTATGAAACGGAATAACTCAGGTGGAGCTCAATCATGATGATTTTGATAATTTCATTAAGGAAAAATTGAGAAAATTCATGTATATTTCCAATATTTATGTAATTGTTGGTTTCAGACACAAGATTCATTAAATGTATGAAATGGAGTAACTCAGGTGGTGCTCAATCATGATGATTTTGATAATTTAATTATGGAAAAAATTGAGAAAGTTCATGTATATTTTGAATATTTATGTAATTGTTGGTTTCAGACGCAAGATTCATTAAATGTATGAAATGGAGTAACTCAGGTGGTGCTCAACCACACAACATATGAACATCTGGTTTTGCTAGATTTTGTATCCATGCCATGAGAAGGTGCTACATCATAGGGCATTTTTTATATTTTTCCATTTTTTTCAACACAGTTGGTAAAATAATATAAATTATTTCTGAAAATAACAAATTACTAATTTGCATGTTGTGTAATCTTGCCGTCTGAAAACGTCAGACGATTAATTTTGATACCAAATTACCTCTTCCTTATTGAACCACAGGGAAGAACCATCTCCAGTTTCCTTGAAGCAGCAGCACTGACTTTTGTAGATGTCAACTTAATATTTTCAGTCACATGTAAAATTGTTGAACTGTATGAAAATATACAACTCTGGTGGGACTCGAAGCCACAACCTTTGAATATATTATTCAACTAGAAATCCAAGGCGCTCTCCATTGCGCCACAGAGCCCTGCTTTGGCTTTACTTGCTTTTTATTTAATTTGAACCCTTTCAAGAATTTTCCTAACACCCTTATCAAAATCATGTTATTTTAATGAACAATAATGAATTAATCAATGTAAACTAAGCTGTGTGTTTTGCACCTTTCAAAAGGCAAGCCAGTTTCCTTTGACAGTGTCTTTCTCATCTTTGCATCAAATAATGGCTTTGTCTTTTCATTCTATTGCACCTCAATCCCTATTGAATATTCAATGGAAAAACGCAGGAATTCTTTTTGAAATATTTACAACTTTAAGAACAACAGAAAATGTATTCATCATTTAAAAAAGTAAACTTCATTTAAAAGGAAAGATTAAAGATTTCCTGCAATATTTGAAACTTTTGGTAAAACTGTGAGTTTACCTGATAGCTATGTAATATCAACTTTGAAACATTAATAAAAAATTCATAATGATTTTGGTAATATCACTAATGTAAAAATGGAGAAATTTTATGTATATTTTCAATGCTTATGTAAATGCTTGTTTCAGATGAAAAGTTCATTAAATGTATGAAACGGAATAACTCAGGTGGACCTCAATCAGTATGATTTTGATAATTTCATTAAGGAAAAATTGAGAAAATTCATGTATATTTCCAATATTTATGTAATTGTTGGTTTCAGACACAAGATTCATTAAATGTATGAAATGGAGTAACTCAGGTGGTGCTCAATCATGATGATTTTGATAATTTAATTATGGAAAAAATTGAGAAAGTTCATGTATATTTTGAATATTTATGTAATTGCTGGTTTCAGACGCAAGATTCATGAAATGTATGAAATGGAGTAACTCAGGTGGTGCTCAACCACACAACATATGAACATCTGGTTTTGCTAGATTTTGTATCCATGCCATGAGAAGGTGCTACATCATAGGGCATTTTTTATATTTTTCCATTTTTTTCAACACAGTTGGTAAAATAATATAAATTATTTCTGAAAATAACAAATTACTAATTTGCATGTTGTGTAATCTTGCCGTCTGAAAACGTCAGACGATTAATTTTGATACCAAATTACCTCTTCCTTATTGAATCACAGGGAAGAACCATCTCCTGTTTCCTTGAAGCAGCAGCACTGACTTTTGTAGATGTCAACTTAATATTTTCAGTCACATGTAAAGTTGTTGAACTGTATGAAAATATATGACTCTGGTGGGACTCGAACCCACAACCTTTGAATATCTTATTCAACTAGAAGTCCAATGCGCTATCCATTGCGCCACAGAGCCTGGCTTTTGTTTTGTTTGCTTTTTATTTAATTTGAACCCTTTCAAGAATTTTCCTAACACCCTTATCAAAATCATGTTATTTTAATGAACAATAATGAATTAATCAATGTAAACTAAGCTGTGTGTTTTGCACCTCTCAAGAGGCAAGCGAGATTCCTTTGATAGTGTCTTTCTCATCTTTGCATCAAATAATGGCTTTGTCTTTTCATTCTATTGCGCCTCAATCCCTATTGAATATTCAATGGAAAAATGCAGGAATTCTTTTTGAAATATTTACAACTTTAAGAACAACAGAAAATGTATTCATCATTTAAAAAAGTAAACTTCATTTAAAAAGAAAGATTAAAGATCTCCTGCAATATTTGAAACTTTTGGTAAAACTGTGAGTTTACCTGATAGCTATGTAATATCAACTTTGAAACATTAATAAAAAATTCATAATGATTTTGATAATATCACTAATGGAAAAATGGAGAAAGTTCATGTATATTTTCAATGCTTATGTAAATGCTTGTTTCAGATGAAAAGTTCATTAAATGTATGAAACGGAATAACTCAGGTGGAGTTCAATCATGATGATTTTGATAATTTCATTAAGGAAAAATTGAGAAAATTCATGTATATTTCCAATATTTATGTAATTGTTGGTTTCAGACACAAGATTCATTAAATGTATGAAATGGAGTAACTCAGGTGGTGCTCAATCATGATGATTTTGATAATTTAATTATGGAAAAAATTGAGAAAGTTCATGTATATTTTGAATATTTATGTAATTGTTGGTTTCAGACACAAGATTCATTAAATGTATGAAATGGAGTAACTCAGGTGGTGCTCAACCACACAACATATGAACATCTGGTTTTGCTAGATTTTGTATCCATGCCATGAGAAGGTGCTACATCATAGGGCATTTTTTATATTTTTCCATTTTTTTCAACACAGTTGGTAAAAAAATATATATTATTTCTGAAAATAACAAATTACTAATTTGCATGTTGTGTAATCTTGCCGTCTGAAAACGTCAGACGATTAATTTTGATACCAAATTACCTCTTCCTTATTGAACCACAGGGAAGAACCATCTCCAGTTTCCTTGAAGCAGCAGCACTGACTTTTGTAGATGTCAACTTAATATTTTCAGTCACATGTAAAATTGTTGAACTGTATGAAAATATACAACTCTGGTGGGACTCGAACCCACAACCTTTGAATATATTATTCAACTAGGAATCCAAGGCGCTATCCATTGCGCCACAAAGCCCTGCTTTGTCTTTATCTGCTTTTTATTTAATTTGAACCCTTTCAAGAATTTTCCTAACACCCTTATCAAAATCATGTTATTTTAATGAACAATAATGAATTAATCAATGTAAACTAAGCTGTGTGTTTTGCACCTCTCAAGAGGCAAGCAAGTTTCCTTTGATAGTGTCTTTCTCATCTTTGCATCAAATAATGGCTTTGTCTTTTCATTCTATTGCACCTCAATCCCTATTGTATATTCAATGGAAAAATGCAGGAATTCTTTTTGAAATATTTACAACTTTAAGAACAACAGAAAATGTATTCATCATTTAAAAAAGTAAACTTCATTTAAAAAGAAAGATTAAAGATTTCCTGCAATATTTGAAACTTTTGGTAAAACTGTGAGTTTACCTGATAGCTATGTAATATCAACTTTGAAACATTAATAAAAAATTCATAATGATTTTGATAATATCACTAATGGAAAAATGGAGAAAGTTCATGTATATTTTCAATGCTTATGTAAATGCTTGTTTCAGATGAAAAGTTCATTAAATGTATGAAACGGAATAACTCAGGTGGAGCTCAATCATGATGATTTTGATAATTTCATTAAGGAAAAATTGAGAAAATTCATGTATATTTCCAATATTTATGTAATTGTTGGTTTCAGACACAAGATTCATTAAATGTATGAAATGGAGTAACTCAGGTGGTGCTCAACCACACAACATATGAACATCTGGTTTTGCTAGATTTTGTATCCATGCCATGAGAAGGTGCTACATCATAGGGCATTTTTTATATTTTTCCATTTTTTTCAACACAGTTGGTAAAATAATATAAATTATTTCTGAAAATAAATTACTAATTTGCATGTTGTGCAATCTTGCCGTCTGAAAACGTCAGACGATTAATTTTGATACCAAATTACCTCTTCCTTATTGAATCACAGGGAAGAACCATCTCCTGTTTCCTTGAAGCAGCAGCACTGACTTTTGTAGATGTCAACTTAATATTTTCAGTCACATGTAAAGTTGTTGAACTGTATGAAAATATACGACTCTGGTGGGACTCGAACCCACAACCTTTGAATATCTTATTCAACTAGAAGTCCAATGCGCTATCCATTGCGCCACAGAGCCTGGCTTTTGTTTTGCTTGCTTTTTATTTAATTTGAACCCTTTCAAGAATTTTCCTAACACCCTTATCAAAATCATGTTATTTTAATGAACAATAATGAATTAATCAATGTAAACTAAGCTGTGTGTTTTGCACCTCTCAAGAGGCAAGCCAGTTTCCTTTGATAGTGTCTTTCTCATCTTTGCATCAAATTATGGCTTTGTCTTTTCATTCTATTGCACCTCAATCCCTATTGAATATTCAATGGAAAAACGCAGGAATTCTTTTTGAAATATTTACAACTTTAAGAACAACAGAAAATGTATTCATCATTTAAAAAAGTAAACTTCATTTAAAAAGAAAGATTAAAGATTTCCTGCAATATTTGAAACTTTTGGTAAAACTGTGAGTTTACCTGATAGCTATGTAATATCAACTTTGAAACATTAATAAAAAATTCATAATGATTTTGGTAATATCACTAATGGAAAAATGGAGAAAGTTTATGTATATTTTCAATGCTTATGTAAATGCTTGTTTCAGATGAAAAGTTCATTAAATGTATGAAACGGAATAACTCAGGTGGAGCTCAATCATGATGATTTTGATAATTTCATTAAGGAAAAATTGAGAAAATTCATGTATATTTCCAATATTTATGTAATTGTTGGTTTCAGACACAAGATTCATTAAATGTATGAAATGGAGTAACTCAGGTGGGGCTCAATCATGATGATTTTGATAATTTAATTATGGAAAAAATTAGAAAGTTCATGTATATTTTGAATATTTATGTAATTGTTGGTTTCAGACGCAAGATTCATTAAATGTATGAAATGGAGTAACTCAGGTGGTGCTCAACCACACAACATATGAACATCTGGTTTTGCTTGATTTTGTATCCATGCCATGAGAAGGTGCTACATCATAGGGCATTTTTTATATTTTTCCATTTTTTTCAACACAGTTGGTAAAATAATATAAATTATTTCTGAAAATAACAAATTACTAATTTGCATGTTGTGTAATCTTGCCGTCTGAAAACGTCAGACGATTAATTTTGATACCAAATTACCTCTTCCTTATTGAATCACAGGGAAGAACCATCTCCTGTTTCCTTGAAGCAGCAGCACTGACTTTTGTAGATGTCAACTTAATATTTTCAGTCACATGTAAAGTTGTTGAACTGTATGAAAATATACGACTCTGGTGGGACTAGAACCCACAACATTTGAATATATTATTCAACTAGAAATCCAAGGCGCTATCCATTGCGCCACAGAGCCCTGCTTTGGCTTTATCTGCTTTTTATTTAATTTGAACCCTTTCAAGAATTTTCCTAACACCCTTATCAAACTCTTGTTATTTTAATGAACAATAATGAATTAATCAATGTAAACTAAGCTGTGTGTTTTGCACCTCTCAAGAGGCAAGCAAGTTTCCTTTGATAGTGTCTTTCTCATCTTTGCATCAAATAATGGCTTTGTCTTTTCATTCTATTGCACCTCAATCCCTATTGAATATTCAATGGAAAAATGCAGGAATTCTTTTTGAAATATTTACAACTTTAAGAACAACAGAAAATGTATTCATCATTTAAAAAAGTAAACTTCATTTAAAAAGAAAGATTAAAGATTTCCTGCAATATTTGAAACTTTTGGTAAAACTGTGAGTTTACCTGATAGCTATGTAATATCAACTTTGAAACATAATAAAAAATTCATAATGATTTTGATAATATCACTAATGGAAAAATGGAGAAAGTTCATGTATATTTTCAATGCTTATGTAAATGCTTGTTTCAGATGAAAAGTACATTAAATGTATGAAACGGAATAACTCAGGTGGAGCTCAATCATGATGATTTTGATAATTTCATTAAGGAAAAATTGAGAAAATTAATGTATATTTCCAATATTTATGTAATTGTTGGTTTCAGACACAAGATTCATTAAATGTATGAAATGGAGTAACTCAGGTGGTGCTCAATCATGATGATTTTGATAATTTAATTATGGAAAAAATTGAGAAAGTTCATGTATATTTTGAATATTTATGTAATTGTTGGTTTCAGACGCAAGATTCATTAAATGTATGAAATGGAGTAACTCAGGTGGTGCTCAACCACACAACATATGAACATCTGGTTTTGCTAGATTTTGTATCCATGCCATGAGAAGGTGCTACATCATAGGGCATTTTTTATATTTTTCCATTTTTTTCAACA
>CM074727.1:127713556-127838556 GCA_037306005.1 Rhinophrynus dorsalis | reverse complement strand
CAGTGAACTGGGAATACCCTGAAATACAAAGTGCAAGAACCGAGGATACAAATGGATCTGGGTATGTAGATAAGCATCCTTCAAGTCTAGGGAGGAGGACAGAAATTGCACAAAGATTCCATCTTGAACCGTGGGGCCAGAACAAAACTGTTGAGGCACCAAGTACAGAATGGGAACTACCAGATTTGAGTATGTTCCAGTGAAGCTTTATCAAGAAAGAACCCACTGATCCATCACAGAAATTACCCACATGCCATATGAATAGTAGAAGTGCCCTCCTATGGGAAGAAACCAACTAGACCCCCACAAGTGGACTTGTCAGCTTTACACTTCTGAGCTGTTTCCTCATCTTCCCAAGCCTACTTGGAATAGGATGCACCTGGGCTTCCTGGGGAAGGGGAACCCTAGGTCAATACCCTAACTGGCAGGGGTAACAAAAACCATGAGTCTTCCATGGAAGGCATGTATAGGCAAGTCCTGAGGGAGCAAAGTACTATCACTCCCAGTGGCATGGCTAATAACTTTCCCTAGTTCAGAGCCAAATAATTGTTTGCCTACAAACCAGATACTTGTTTGAGGGCTGGTCACCCCACCAGATCTTAGCCACATAGTACAACACACAACTATTGAAAAGGCTTAGGCCTTGCCAGTAAATCTAGCAGCATTAAAGACCGCTTTAGCAAGACATGCTTTAGAGTTCAAGAACCTATTGAGCCCCAAAAAGTACAATAGCGATATGTATAGACTTACTTGTAATTTCAAGTATAATTGTGGCATTAGTGAATATATAACTTTTTAGGCAGACAGGCACTGACAGGGATCATGCAGTAGGCGCTCTCTGCACCTGTGCTGTCAGTCCCTTCTGGTGCCTTAAAGGGATAGTAATACTTTGTTTTATCTTTATTTTGTAGGCATTAAAAAAACATGAAGAATGGTATAAGTCTTATCTCTCAAACCTTTATGGTTTATGAGATAGTCACAAGCAAAGTTTTTCCCTCCCGCCCCTTTTACCTAGTGTAAGCAATCTCTTCTCAGATGTGGAATGCGGTCTATAGACCAGACAGATAACAGCAGGGGACAATCTTCCTGTAAGAATAATGAAAGCCCTGACCCCCTTGACAAGTTTTTCAGGTTTTTCCCTTATCTTAATTGAAGATTGCCCCTCTCTGCAATCTACCTGGGCACCTCCCTTCTGATCTGGCTGAGCAGTGTTACATCAGTAAAAGGGGCAGGAGGGGGACACTTTGTCATTGAATTACTCTTGAACTACAACTCTGACAGAATTGAAATAACACTCTTCAAAGTCCAAATACTATGATGATTAATTAGAACTGCTTTTATTATGAAATATTACTATCCCTTTAAGGCACAAAGGCATTCAACTCCCCCATCGTGGAGCTGAAGGGGACAGAAAGCGAAGACTCAGATGCTGGCTCTGCAAGATGTATGCGCTGCCTAAAAAGTTATATATTCACTATGGCAGCAATTATACTTCAAAATGCAAGCAAGTCTATACATATCACTATTGTTCTTATATTTTGGGGCCTAATATGTGATGAAAGTTCTGCTTTAAGGAAAATGGCATCCTCCAGCAGCAGCGCTGTATTCTTGTCAAGAAATTGAGTGATCAGCTGGATGATTGGTAGTCTACTGCTCCAAGCCCACAGCTGAAAAAGTATATAAACGCACAGATTAAGAAACAGTCTCATGTCAGTTCTTCCAGGGTACCTGGTCCAAAGAATGGTGAGAAGGAAAGATGGGAACCTTTCAGATATTTTATTTTTTTTTAAATGTCAATAGAAGAGAGATCAGAATCTGAGACCTCTGAGAAGTAATGAGCCTCTAGGACTGCCCAAATAAGTCCCCCATCCTCATTATAATCCTCCAGGTTAAAAAAAAGTCTAAGTCATCATGTTCATTTTCTGTTCTCAGCAAAGGATTCACCAATGATGTATGTGTCACCCCAAAATACTGGGCTCCAGCACCTGCTGGAGTCTGTCTCACAAAACAAAAGCGGAGGACCCCTTGCACAGATGAGGGGATAAAGGCAACTGAAGAAATGAGGGCCCTAAACCAAACTGGTGTCTAGTCAGCAGATGAAGTCTCCTGAGGTGGTGTAGGGGTCATTGTGCAAGAGGGACCTAGTATGTACAAGAATCCTCCCTAGGGAGTCCAGTCTGGCTTAGAAACAATGGATTAAAGTTCTTACCCTTGAACTTACCCATGTATTCCTAAGATTCTGACAGTTAAAAGACCCACAAAGTAGTATAAAAGAAAAAAAAAGACAAAGCTACTTGGCATAAAGGCATGCTGTACAGTTTATAGTGTAAGTAGCCTAACGGGTTTCAAGAGTGGAAGCTTTTTGTGGATTATTGGCCTTTTTGCCCTTCTAATGGGATGTTGTCTAAAGACACTGTGGACTGATGGTGTGAAAATATTGCACAAGGACATCCCTACTAGTCTTGTGTCTATAGAATTCTAAGCACTCATTGCATGTTCCCGTATGCTCAAATGTACCCTCTGAAGCGCACTTAAGGAAGAAGTCAAGGTGCAGTCTTTAGTATTCAAGAGTAATCGTTAATTGATTTGATATATTTTAGCAAATACTGTAGATTTTCATACTGATCCATCTCTCTTATTAGCTTTTAAACTGTAATCTTTCAGGGTGGGACCTCACATAGTGTCAGTCTACAAAGCATTTGCAACCCTTTACGATTTAAGGCTTTAGAAAATAAAGTGATGCGTACACTTGGGGCACTATGTGTGGACAGGTTTACGGTTATTCTAATTTCAGTTTATCTTGGCCTTTGCTTTCTTTTACCGTGTGTTCCTATTGTGGCTGCTGACCATGTCCATATCTTGACATTCACATTTTTCACAGTGTTCTCGAAACAGATCAAAGAAGCTTAGGCGACGTAAGTGTCTATAAAGTATTGTAAATTTGACACCACATATTATGCACTTACAGAATATGGCAAGTCAAAATACAGGGTTACTATCCCTTTAAAGGGATAGTAATGTTTCAAAATAAAAGCAGCTCCAATTAATCTTCATAGCATTTGGGCCATGGAGAGTTATGTCAATACTGTCAGAGTTGTAGTTCAAGAGTAATTGAATGATAAAGGATCCCCCTCCAGCCCCTTTTACCTAGTATAAGTTGCCTTCCCACAGATGTGGAGTCTGGTCCTGGGACCAGACAGCTAACAGCAAAGGACAATCTTTATACTGTGAGCATAAGAAAAACACTGCCCCCCCCCCCCCCAAGTTTTTCCTTATGCTCGGTGAAGATAGTCTCTTGCGACATATCTGGACAGTCTTGCCTCTCTGTGGTGAGCAATGTTACATCAGTAAAATGGGCAGGAGTGGGATACTTTATCATTCAATTACTCGAACTACAACTCTGACAGTATTGAAATAATATTCATAATATTTGGGCCATGGAGAGTGTTAATTGGAGTTGCTTTTATTGTGAAACGTTAGTATGCCTTTAAACAATCAAAGCGCATCCAAGGCTCTCTGCGTGTTGAACAAGCCTGCTGGCTCAGGATGGTAATAGTCCAACTATATATATTGTTGGGCTTTCAAGAATCCTGCAGATGGTCTATATTGACGGCATCATGCAGGTGTAGGGACTGAGGTGTAGGGACTGTGAAACTCAACTCATTTTCTTTGGGAACAGGTGAACTTGCAGACCCTCACTGTGATCACTATTGGACTGCCAGGATTTACAAAGCAGCGCTGGTCTTGTTGGCAGTTCAACTCTCAGGGAATGCTGATAAGGTTCTATACTAGTGATGGTTGCCATTTAAAGTAGGAACTTGTTTGAAATGGTTTCTCAATGGAAGATCATGTAGGGCAAAATAAGACACAGCCAAAATAGATGTAAACTTTTTATTTTAACTTAAGTTTCAAAAAAATAAAATAAAACAAAAAAAATGGTCCCCCTCTACAACCTCCCCCCTCCCCACAAAATTAATAAAACAAACAAAAAAAAAAAATTTTTTTTTTATCTGTAAACGTGGAATCCAATCAGCATAAGGTAACTTCAAATGCATCTGCTACCTTTACCATATTGTTCAAATATGGCAATATATATTGCTTGTCCATGCTGCATTTCTAGTGATAAAAAAAAACAAAGAAAAAAAACACAAACTCAAGATTTCTTGAATCTGATGCATCTGGATGTAATGTGTGTATGTATATATACATCAATTATTTATACATAAACACACACAGGAGAGATAAGTAGATGAGAAATTGCAGACATTTTGCCAATTCTGACACATTAAACACATTGCATTGCCGTAGTGTATAAATAAAACCATAAACAATATACATACAGACAGAAGGGACAATAAGCATTTACACAGGAAAAAACAAGAAACTGGTTAAAAGGGGTATTAAAAAAAAAATAAAAATTATATAATACTTTCAAGAAATTTTTTTAAAGTCTGTTTTCAAAGAAACGTCCAGCATCAACATCGGTCATAGAATGATATCCGCATCAGATTGTTCTTCAAAGAAAACGAATTCCAGAGAAATAATTTCATCTATAAAAATATCAGGATGAATCAGAGCCACTTGGCTAACAAACCCTAGGAAAGTCTATTAACATGTTGACCTTGACATGACCTTCAACCTGCTTTTTTTTTTCCCCCCCAAAGCAGATGCATATCTTATTCCAGCAGCAAGATTTAAAAAGGACCTACAATTAATTAACTCACTCTCATACATTAAAAAATGGCTTTAAACTGATGGAAATTTAGATTATAAATTCTTTCTACAAGGGGAAATCAAAAAGATGCCAAAACGTGCATATTGTTGCATGAAGCAAAGCAGAAATTCGAAATGTTTTATTGCACTGCTAATTCATTTTACAAACAGGAACATATATAGATATATATACTTTAATACTGATTTCAAAGCATTTACCCGTTCTAAATGGACAATGCATCTTAACATGGAATATACTAAGAAAAATGTTTATTCTGAGACACTATGCCCCCCTGTATAAAATTCTCTCAAAGGTTTAACAATTTGCAGAAAGCTACATATTTATCCAATCATCATTAGTGAATGGAAATACTTAAAAGGGGGAGAGGAGAAAAAAAAAAAAAAAAAAAAAGTCTATTTTAAAGGAACACTTCCAAATAATAAACCACCACTTGCCTTATTTTTTGGAGAAAATTCTAATAGCCACAACTCAAGAGTGGAAGCCAAAATTAACTTTTAATTAACAGTGGAGTGTGTTCATGGAGGCAGACATGACTAAGCATTGTAGAACACTACAGCCCTATGCACTTCTCACCAAGGCTTTTATGGTAGGAATGTCAAGTCCTGCAACAAAGAATCAGGTCTGCTGCCATGAACATGACAGGGAGTCTAAAATAAAGGTCAATTTTGGGGAACCAGTGCACACACAGTTGATGCATAGCGGCCATTAGGGTTTTCTGTCCAAAGTAATAAGTGGGTGTTCTTAATTAGCGGTTCTTATTCCTTTAAAATGGGTTTTAATCCAATTAATTTAGTCACAGTGACCTATTGATAGCTAATTAAAACAGTATACATATTTTATAAATGGAAAATCATCATCTGAAAAGAGGCTACATGTTAGATTACATGATTTCCATGATAGGGTAGGTATCGTACCCGTGCCATACAAAAGGGATTATTTTCCACGTAGTTCATCGCCAGTACACAGATTTCATTTTACAGACAAAGACTGGTGTATTTAAACCGACAACCAGACATGTGCAATGAATTATGGAGCAAACCACTGCACACAATTCTAATCCTCGAGCGTTTAAAATGGGTGGCTCGTACTGCTTGCATCGAATAGCAGTTCCAGCATTAACCTACACCAGGGAAAATTGACCCTCCAGCAGCATTACCTTTAAAACCCTTAGCTCTCGGTTGAAGGGATGCAGATAAATTACCTTTAAATTTTAAAGGGATAGTAATGTTTCATAATAAAAGCAGCTCTAATTATTCATCATAGTATTTGGACCTTGGAGAGTGTTATTTCAATTCTGTCAGAGTTGTAGTTCAAGAGTAATTCAATGACAAAGTATCCCCCTCCCGCCCCTTTTACTGATGTAACACTGTTCAGCCAGATCAGAAGGGAGGTGCCCAGGTAGACTGCAGAGAGGGACAATCTTCAATTAAGATAAGGGAAAAACCTGAACAACATGTCAAGGGGGGCAGGGATTTCATTGTTCTCATAGGAAGAAGATTGTCTCCTTCTGTTATCTGTCTGGTCTATGGACTGCATTCCACATCTGAGAAGAGATGGCTTACACTAGGTAAAAGGGATGGGAGGGGAAACTTTGCTTGTGAATATCTCAAATCATAAAGGTTTGAGAGATAAGACTTATATCGTTCATGTTTTTTTATTGCCTACAAAATAAAATAAAGATAAAACAAAATATTACTATCCCTTTAACTCAAATCTTTCTCTGTTAACCTGACGGAGGTGTGGCTAGCATCCAACTGGTTGAGAGAGAAAGGCTTATAAAAAAAATGCACTAGGAACAGGCATGCAAAAATCTCTATCAAATTCACATCCCAAAATGTGAAAAAAAGTATGTCACAGAATTGTGACTCAATGTGTTTAATGGGTTAAAGGGCAGTCCTGCTTCAATGTGAGACAGTTGGCAGAATGATACTGATCAATAACTTGATTGCTATTTTTACATGCTTGTTTTTTCTTTAAAGAAGCCAAAAATGTAGACGACAATTTTATCTTTGTCCTGTTCTACAAATACCCTGTCCTTTCCAGAGAGCTTACAAGAGACATATTGTTCCTGTGCAAACCTTTGCTCAACACACAGTGGCAGACAAAAGCCCTTAAAGGAACATCACCACCTAAAATGAATAAAGCATTTAAATATCACATACTCCTAGTAACGATTAATAAATATTATTTAGGAGCCTAAGCCCCTGAAATACATTAAAACATGTTTTTTGATACGGGCAATATAAGGCATGATTTAGGTAAACATATGAGAAGATTTTCGGTGAACTCGACTTGGCAGGTTCTCACCTCAAGAAAATTGTTGAGATTTATGGTTTTACAACTTTACACGGATAGTCATGTTTCAGAATAAATGCAGCTCCAATTATTCCTTATAGTTTTTGGGCCTTGTAGAGAGGTATTCTCATTCTCTACAATATGTACTTCCAGAGTAAAAGAATTATAAAAGTAACCAAACCTCCTGCTCCTTTTACCTATTGTAAACCGCCTCCCCTCAAATATGGAATCTGGTCACCTGACCAGACAGCTCGCAGCAAGGGACAATCTTTTGGCTATGAGCATAAGGAAAACCCTGCCCTGTCAGAAGATTGTCCCTTGCAGCTTTACATGGGTAAAAGGGGCAGAAGGGGGATACTTTATATACTCAGTCTACACATCATAGAGACTGATAACAATGCTCTACATGGCCCCAAAACTACAAAGAATAATGGGAGCTGCATTTATATTGAAACATTAGTATCCCTTTAACCGGCTTGATAAAGTAGCCACTTTACCATAACACTCTCGCTAAAGGGGAAATAAATAATAAAAACATCCTGTCTAGGAGTACATAATATTTTTGAAGATTTGAGCGCTTCAAAATTTTTTTTTTTTTGGTGATAATGCTCCTTTAAAGGGACAGTAATGTCCCATTAAAAAAAAACAAAAAAAAAAAACAAAAAAAAAAACACACAAACACATCTTCATGTTTTGTAGAGGTAATAAAAAAATAAAAAATTATGTGACAAATCCCACCTCTGAAACCTCTATGGTTTGAGAGATATTCGCATTGAAAGTGTCCCTTTTCCTGCTGTCAGCTGTAAAGCAGGAGATTAGAGCCTGCCGACACTAGAAGGCTCTTCAGCAGAGCTGAAGTTGCATTATTAAAAAGCATTACTTTATTGGAACAGTCTACAAAGTGTGCTTGCAAACCAGGCACTTTGTAGACGTTTCCAATGAAGTAATTCTTTTTAAATAACGTGATTTCGGCTCTGCTGCAGAACCGCCGTCTGGTCCCCGGACCGGGATCTACTGCTGTCAGCAAAGTGCTGACATCAGGAGAAGGGGGGGGGGGGGGGGGAGAGACTTTCAATGTAAATCTCTCTCAAACCATAGCGGTTAAAGAGATGGGATTTGCTGCAAAATATATATATATATATCTATTTTTTTTAACCTCAACAAAACAAGGAGAATTTTTTTTTGGGGGGGGGGGGGCATCGGTGTCTCTAAGCATCTGAGTGCCAGATGGGCATGCAACACATTGCTTTGTAATGCACTGCACACCTACCTCCCCTAGAGGGCAGCGAGTTAGAAATGGCTAGGATTCAGAGGGCCTTAAAAGGTACAGTTTTTCAGTTTACAAGAAACTTAAAAAAAAAAAAAAAAAAAAAAGGGGGGTAAGAATCAGACTTAGGAAAATACTAGAAGGAATGCACCACTGCCATTAGGTTTCCAGTTGCCATATACGGGGGGGAGAAATTAGGCAGCAAACCAAATTCACTAACAGGGGACAAAGGACAATACTTATAAAACTGGAGTTATTCCGGAGTAAACAAACAGCTTCATAGGGAGAAATAAAAATTCCCAACTTTCCATGCACTTGAATAGAGCTTTTTAGCCCCTTAACCCTTTGAGTGCCAGAGGGGTACACTAAGCATTGCAAAGTAATGCGCTGCATACCCCTCTGGAACTCAAAGGATTAAATGCCAGAGTTCTCCAATGAGAGGTTGAAAGCCTAAGTTAAATTTAACAGGAAGTTTTATACTTGACCCTTTGTGCTGCAGTTGGTTTGCTTTTATAACTATGGGCCAAAGTTCCTCTCTAACCCATAAAATGCTAGTTCTCCAATGCATTACTCTGCAAACACTTGAGCCCTTCCTCAAGGGGTTTAAAAGACCCATTAAATTCAATGGCAATTTCTGATTCAACTGGTTTGCAGCAAGATAGGGTCACTATCTGTGCATGTGTCCTCATGGATCTGGAACAAATGAAACATTTGAAACCTAAGTAATATACAGATTTAAAAATCAATAAAAGTGAAATAAACTTATCCAATTTTACTCTTCAGACTGTTCTGGCATTTTGGTCCTAGAAGGGACAAAGCATTTAGAGAAATAGCGTCCCTATACATAAACATAATAATGAGCCAACAGTGTGGAAAAGGGAAGAGGGGGGCTGCACCAGGGCTTCCCCATTTGGCTTAAAGGGGAAGTAAACTCTTAGAATAATGTGATGTTCTGACTACTGCTATTTTACACTCACTGTTATAAAGAAAAAAAAAAGCAAGTCCTTACACAGCGTCTCACTAGATGCCATGTAAATTCCCACAGGGTCAAGGGAAGCCTTGCTTTTCATCAAAACTGACATGCAACAAACTTGTTCAGAAACTCTCTCTACTCTCGGTACATTTAAAAAAAAAAATAAAAAAAATCACTTTTTCGCTTGCCCTGAACTAATGTTGGGTTTCAGCAGAAAGGGATTTTACCTCTCTTTACATCTCATATTGCCAGTCATGATCTAGCTGGGGAAGAGAGGCTTAAATCAAACACTGTATTAATATGTGCTGTATCAGGCAAGCAGCATGGTCAGTACTTCCTTCTGGACAAGACCATGGAATCTGGGCAAAACGCACTTTTGATTAAAACAGAATTCACACCTCCTAATAACGACCCTCAACCTTTTTATGGCCAGAAAATCCTAATGATGGTTATAACGGTTTTGCTCTTGTACCTTGGTTCAAAATATCCTCCCTCAGTGCTTGTCGTCATGGCCATGGAGGAAGACATGAGTTTCTAACAGGACCTCAAACTCTGTTCACTACACATGGCAATCTTAAAAGCAGATCACCACACTTAAATAGACCCCAAATCCTTATTACCCTAGAGATATGCATATATACATACTTGAATTTTGCTGAATAATTCTGGTATTATTGAGAAATAGAACTTGTTCGACAGGCAGCAGCAGGGATCTTGCTGTAGGCGCTCTCTGAGCTGTCAGCCCCTTCCTGTGCCTTAATGTTCCAAGGAACTCCACTCACGAATCCTGGAGGTGAACAGGACTGTGAGCAGACTCCGGCACCTTTTCTGCAAGATGTTTGCTCTGTTGCCCGCTGAACTCGTTTTATTTTTCACTAATGCCAGACTTATTCAGCAAAATAAAAGAATTTATATGCATATCACTATAGTAATGAGGATTGGGGGGGGGGGGGGGGGGGCGCAATTTAACTTTGATGATAGCACACTTTAACCTACCCCTTTTAAAGGGATAGTAATGCCTGAAAATAACTTTATTTTATATTGTAGCCCTAAAAAAATCATGAAAAATGATATAAGTCTTATCTCCCAAACCTTTATGGTTTGGAAGATATTCACTTGTAAAATATAGTATTTTTCACTTTTCCTTGCTGTTTCAGCCAAGTCTGCCATCTAGTGGACAGATTTGGAATTCGTCCACATAGCAACCGGCAGCTCTTTAGCAGTGCCGAGATCACGATCTTTTTGAAAAGAACTGCTTAACTGGAACGATC
This sequence comes from Rhinophrynus dorsalis, assembly GCA_037306005.1. Taxonomy (NCBI): domain Eukaryota; kingdom Metazoa; phylum Chordata; class Amphibia; order Anura; family Rhinophrynidae; genus Rhinophrynus; species Rhinophrynus dorsalis. The sequence goes on along the minus strand of CM074727.1, from coordinate 127,828,015 downwards.
TACAAAGTGTGCCTGGCTTGAAAGCACACTTTGTAGACCATTCCAATTAAGAAATTCTTTTTAAAGATCATGATCTCAGCACTTCTGGAGAGGCACTGCTGGTCGGGCGACCGGATTCCAAATCTGAAGGGTGGAGCAATGACATCACTCCAGGGGAAACTTTACTTCTGAATATCTCCCAAACCATAAAGGTTTGGGAGATAAGACTTATATCATTTTTCATGATTTTTTTAGGGCTACAATATAAAATAAAGTTATTTTCAGGCATTACTATCCCTTTAAGGTAAAAGGGGGTAGCAACAAATTGCTTTTCTATTCGTTGCTCACCTCTCTGGCCCTTAAAGGGATAGTAATACTTCGTTTTAACTTTATTTTATTTTGTAGGCATTAAAAAAACATGAAGAATGATATGTCTTATCTCTCAATCCTTTATGGTTTATGAGATATTTACAAGCAAAGTTCCCCTCCCCGCCCCTTTTACCTAGTGTAAGCCATCTCTTCTCAGATGTGGAATGCAGTCCATAGACCAGACAGATAACAGAAGGGGACACTCATATTCCTATGAGAACAATGAAAGCCCTTCCCCCCTTGACAAGCTTTTCAGCTTTTTCCCTTATCTTAATTGAAGATTGTCCCTCTCTGCAGTCTACCTGGGCACCTCCCTTCTGATCTGGTTGAACAGGGGGAGGGGATACTTTGTTTGTGAATATCTCTTAAACCATAAAGGTTTGAGAGATAAGACTTATATCATTCTTCATGTTTTTTTAATGCCTACAAAATAAAATAAAGTTAAAACTAAGTATTACTATCCCTTTAAAGCTTTAAGTAGGCTTATGAACCATCAGTTTGAGAGAGAAACACAAACTCCTAGCAACTGTCATGTCCCCCTTCCATAGACCTGACATCCAAGACCTAGTGAAGAGGTTATCTCTTGGATAAAGGCACACAAGTTTACGATTTTCTAACCACAGTAAGGCAATGTCGAGGCTTATTAGGTGGTGCTGTTTCTCTTAAAACATTTATTGTGGTTTTTCTTCTTTAACAAAGTGTAGGGCAGGTAAGATGCAATAGGAATAGAGAACACTATGAAATGCATAATGTATATTTTCTTAAACCTATTTTGGCTAACAAATTCCTGCTATCATGAAGGGCACATTCTAAACGATAACCAGTCCAATGATTATAAATGTTATGAACTGCTTTCAGGTGAACAGATTGTACAGCATCAACCCAATTTTAATGTTTCACAAGGTCTGGCAAAAGTTCAATATTGCAGTTTATTTTAACTTCAGTAACATGAAGCAATGTTTATTAGGGAGTTCATCATTAATGCAGTGAGTGTATGTATTAGGAAATAGGCTTGGATAATCCTTACTCTATGTGCTTAAACCACATGTGGCACACTTATTTGTCTCCTCCAGAATCAATTAACAGTATGTTGTCTACATAGCCAAATTCTCTTATTTTTACTTTCTATAAAATTCTAGAGAGACTTCTATAAAAGAATTGTAACACAATGGTTTCTTTTATTATATTGAAACGATATTGCGAAATACATATGTTCCTGAATGCTGCATGAACAGTAAAAATGAGGTATATCAAATGAAAAAACTGTACATACATAATTTGACAACAAATTCACCTTGATAGTAAATTAATAAAGTTAATTTAAAGCTATTGCCGAAAAAATTTAAATGCAGAACTAATGGAACAGACTACAGGCTTGACTTAATTTGAAAATATTAAGTCCTAAGCATGATTGTGTGGAAAAAAATAACCGAATCCACTTTAAAGGTAAACTCACATTTCATAATTCATTGCGAGACTGCCTCAATTTCAAATTCTGTGCCACAAATTTGAATTCTACGTTTTTAAGACCTCGGGCATTTGTGTCCCATCCTAACCCCTCAATTTTGAAAATCAAAGTAGTTGACTGTGGGGCATTTATGTCCAAAATTAAATGTCTTGGCTACCAGTTCCCTCCCACCCCCCCTCATTGCTAACTATCTTGATTAAAAATTAGAAACGAGCTGAACTATCACAACACTTTATATATATAATATATATATTTAAAAAAAAAATTGCATTGACAGGGCATAGGTTACATAATTGTTATTACGATTGTGTAGAAACATTCTAATGGCAGTGTCGTCAAAATAAAAAATACACCATGTTTTAAAAGACTTCTGTAGCCTGGTCAAACGCATACCCTCACCTGAAACTTTGACTACTTGAAGTCTTGACTCTTGTGCTACCTGTGTCATTAACATCAGATAGCAAATTTGTGTACCCTGAGAATTCTGGAGTTGAAGTCCTTAACCTGTGATCCACTCCCCCATCAGTGGTAGTGTTAAAGGATATTGGCACCCTGTTGCCAGATTTGAATTGAGAACCAAATGCTTGTGCAAAGTTCTCTATCTGACAGGTAGCTCGTGGTCTGATGTCCTTCTGTGATTCTAGTGAACTTGTCAACTCCTGAGGTTGAAGGTGAAAGCCTGAAGAAGAGTCTAGGTCCTTTTGCTGATCTTTCTGCCCATTTAATTCCTGAGATGCAATCTGATAGCTGGAGGATGTATCCAAGGTTTTCTGTGAGTCAATTTGGTCAGCCAACTCTTGCGAAGGAGTCAACTGCTGATGCGTTGTCTCCAAGGATAACGAGAAGCCAGTTTGGGGGCCCACCACCATCCCAAAGTGTGACTTTGGTAATGTAGTTGGCAATACTGACGTTATTGATTGATTGAAGCCACACTCAAGGGGAGATGTAGTGTATATTTGCTTCTCTGGGAACAAATTATGGTTTGTGAGAGATGAAGACAAACTAACAAACTGTAAACTTGGCCCTAGCGGGAAAGTAGTTGTATGGCTTGTTCTTTCCAAAGCTTGTTGAAGGTATTTAGAGTACTCATGAAACATGTTTGCCTTATCATTTTGTGAAGATTGGGAATCTGAGCAGACATGTTCCTCCTGTACCAAATCACTGCTGTCTGCCGTTTGCAGCTCTATGTGGTGCTCAGCTATGTTAAAAGGTACATCAGGGTGCACTACAGATTTGTGAGTGTAATGATCCAAGATACTCTGGAGCACCTCGTCAGGAATGACAGACTTGTCATTACAGTTCTTTATCTCAATATTCAGTGACTGGGAGTCTATAGGAGTTAGTGGGTTCTCCCCATCCATAACACTGGAAACTGCAGACTGAATGACAGATTGTTGCGTCACCATGTGCCCTACATTCACAGAATAGGCACTGTTACTGCTAGTGGGTTGCAGATACCTTCTCTTTTTAAGGAACTGCATTGCATCATCATAATTGCTACTGGTTTGACCTTTGTTACCTGAACTTTGCAGAAGGTTCATAGTGTCTAAGTTGGTATTTCCCACCATGTCCAAAAGGCTATTAGTCTTCTCCGACAGTTTCTGTATAACCATATTAGCAGACTGGGGCTCCAACTGGAGGTCATTTTTCTCTGTCTGTTTTCTGCTTACCTTCTTAAAAACCAGTTTTGGCACCTTGGCATTTAGGTCATCCATACCAGTGCCAGATGAGCCACTACTGGAAGACACAATAGGAACGTCCACTGCGTAATTCTGAATGTTAAGCCCAGGTGCCATTTGGGCCTCAATAAGTTTGATGTCTGGCTTCTGGTCCTTATGTGCCGAGCCATTTCTGGACTTGCCTTTCTTCCGCCCAGAAAAATTTGAATTTCCCTGAGATAAATCAAAATTACCCGACAGATTATCCAGACTTGGGTTTGATGATCCAGGCTCCAAGGCTCCTTTATTGATGGTTTCCCCACATGTTCTTTTGTGCTTCAGCAACCGATCCGTTCTTGAGAAGTACTGTGAAAACATACAAGTTTGTTAAGTTAAACCTATATTCATGCATTCTATTCTTTTTTGGAGGAATGGTTACTAGAATCAGACATGTTGCTTCACTAATAATGACGCGACATACAATTTTCAGCTCTCAGAAACTGGTTTATGTAGCAGAGTTACACTACAACAAATTTAAACTGAAAAATATATAACCCCACTGGACCCCAACCCCCAAAAGGCACATTAAGCCCAAGCATACAAGAAGTATTGCAGTGGGAAATGGGTCGTTGTTGATGCACTCAAATTTATTACTCCAGCTTCAGTCACATGACAGACAGGATTGGAGTAACACTGGGAGAGTAGCGAGAGAAACCTTCAGAGTCCACCTGTTTTTCACACTCTATGGTAAACCTACTATTATAACAGAGGGTTTTAGTCTTACCTGTTAAATCCACAGGATACTGGTAACTTTGGGTAGGTGATCTGTCCCTTTAAGTAGGCAGGAACAATTCTAGAAGTGAATGCAGGGGGTGGAGCCTACCTTTCCTCCTTGGCTGCAGCTAGCCAATCAGCTTCAGTAAGATTTGAGACACTAACTATTGACTAGATAGAAGGGAAAGACGACTCCTGACAGCATGAACCCGAAGGACCACCACAGTCTGCCACAGAAGAGCCAAGCATGGTCCATTGACAGGGTGGGAGACCAGTAACCTGTATGGACTAAGAGAAAAGGATTTAACAGGTAAGACTAAAATCTCTTTTCTCTGTCGTCCAATACAGGTTACTGGTAACTTTGGGATGTCCGACCATTGAGTTTCCCAGAAGCGGGAAGTAAGCCAAGGACCAGGCGCAAGGCCACCAAAGTCACCAGAGCAGATATGAACGAACCATCAGATCAGAGATAGCCCAACAAAATAAATGAAGTGTCAACGGACAATGAACAGGGGTAACACCACCCCAGGAACTGTTACACAGCAAACTGAACAAGAGCCAACAGGGCTCAAAAGTGAAGGAAGCACCAAAGAAGATTTTAGGAAAGCAAGACTGCCTCCAGGATCTTCCTCCCAAAACTGGTGTCAGCCGATGCCAGCACATCAACACGGCAGTGCTTCGAAAAGGTGTGCACAGACGACCAAGTGGCAGCCTTGCACAATTGATCAGCGGAGGCCTGATTCTTGTAAGCCCAAGAAGCCCCAATAGATCTAGTAGAAAGAGCCGTGACCCAAAAGGGAACAGGCTTCTTCCTGAGCTCGTAAGCTGTGCGAATAGTGGATCTGATCCAGGACGCAATAGTCACCTTGGATGCAGGTCTTCCTGCCCTGGGACCGTGAGGAATGACAAAACGCGTCAGATTGCCTGAAAGACTGAGTGCAATGGACATAAAACTTGAGACAACGCACCATATCTAACAAGTGGAGATCCCTCTCCTTGTCAGAGGTGGGGTCAGGGCAGAAAGCTGGCACCACAATCTCCTAATTGATGTGGAACTGCGAAAATAGGATTTTAGTCTTACCTGTTAAATCCTTTTCACTTAGTCCATACAGGTCACTGGTACTCTGGGAGGCGTAAGTCCCCTTTAATAGGCAGGAACAACTTATGCAAATAATTTGCAAGGGGCGGAGCCTCCCCTCTTACTTAAGCCACCTTCTGGCCAGAGCCACTTTAGATTGATTTGAGACCCTAAAAACTGACCTCAGGTAAGCAAAAGAAAGACTCCTGTGAGCATGCCCGAACGGTCTCCCACTGAATGCCACAGGAGAGCCAAGACTGGTCCCTTGACAGGGTGGGAGACCAGTGACCTGTATGGACTAAGTGAAAAGGATTTAACAGGTAAGACTAAAATCCTATTTTCACTGTCGTCCAATACAGGTCACTGGTACTCTGGGATGTACAAACATTGAGCTGATCCAGAGGTGGGAAGTAAGGCAAGGACCAGGCGCAAGGCCCAAGTCACTAGAACTGTTATGACCAGTTGATAACATAGCCCAAACTGTAAGTGTCAACGGACACCAACCAAGGGAATAATCCCTGAACTAGCACAGCACACGGAACTAGAGCCAACCGGGCTCAACAGTAAAGAAGCACCAAGGATCACAGAGCGGAAGACCTACACAGGCAAGACTGCCTCCAGGACCTTCCTTCCAAAACTGGCATCAGCCGACGCCAGTACATCAACTCGATAGTGCTTTGAAAATGTGTGCACAGAGGACCAAGTGGCCGCTCTGCACAGTTGATCAGCAGAAGCTTGATTCTTGTAGGCCCAAGAGGCCCCAATAGATCTGGTGGAATGGGCAGTTACCCGGAAGGGAACATGCTTATTCCTCAACTTATAGGCTTCACGGATGGTAGCCTTAATCCAAGAGGCAATGGTAACTTTGGAAGCCGGTCTTCCTGCCCTAGGCCCCTCAGGAATGACGAATAGAGCGTCAGACTTCCTGATAGACTCGGTGCGATGAAAATAAAACTTGAGGCAACGCACCACATCCAACAGATGGAGATCTCTTTCCTTGTCAGATGAAGGATTAGGGCAGAAAGAGGGAACCACAATCTCCCGATTGATGTGAAACTCAGACACAACCTTGGGTAAGAATTCCTTGGTAGTGCGAAGCACAGCCTTATCCTTGTGGAACACCAGGTAAGGAGGTTTACAAGACAAGGCCTGTAACTCTGCTACCCGGCGCACTGACACAACAGCCAAGAGGAAGGCCATCTTCCAAGTCACAAGACGTAATGGAATGGAAGCCAAGGATTCAAACGGTGGTCGCTGAAGAACTCCCAGCACCAAATTGAGATCCCACTGGGGAGTAGGACTCTTAAAGGCAGGTCGAACATGAGTCACACCCTGGAAGAAGACTTTCACATCAGGAAGGACAGCAATCCGTTCCTGGAAAAACACAGACAAGGCAGAAGTCTGAACTTTGAGGGAACTCAGACTGAGCCCCTTATCCACACCGTCCTGCAAGAAGGCCAGGACAGTGGGAAGATGGAAGTCAAGAGACAACTTCTTGTCAGAGCACCATGTCACGAAAGTCGACCATATGCGATGATAGATCTTGGAAGACACAGGCTTACGAGCACTGAGCATCGTCGATACCACAGAAGGAGAAAAGCCTTTCTTAGCTAGAATCGAGGATTCAACCGCCATGCCATCAAATGGAGAGAGTGAACATCCTCTTTCCACAGATACCCCTGAAGAAGCAGGTCCGGACGGGCTGGAAGTGGGATTGGATCCTTCACTGACATGGCCATCAATTCCGGAAACCAGGACTGTCGAGGCCAGTTTGGAGCAATCAGGATGACAGGACAACGTTCCCTCTTCAACTTCTGGATAACTCTGACCAATAGAGGAAGAGGAGGGAAGATGTAAGCCAGGGAGAAGTCCCAAGGGATCGACAAGGCATCCACTGCTAGAGCAAGGGAGTCCCTCAACCGGGAGCAAAACACCGGAACCTTCCTGTTGTGTCTGGTAGCCATCAGATCCACCACAGGCATCCCCCACCGTTGAGTGAGCATGTGAAACACCTCTGGGTGCAGAGCCCATTCTCCACTGTCGACGGTATGACGACTGAGGAAGTCTGCCATGACGTTGTCCACGCCTGGAATATGAACCGCAGAGATGACAGGCACGTGATCTTCTGCCCAAGACAAAATATCCTTGACCTCCCACCAGGCGGAACCGCTTCTTGTGCCGCCTTGCCTGTTGATGTAAGCCACCGCCGTGGCGTTGTCGGACTCCACTCTGACTGGAAGACCGGTCAATTGAGACTCCCAGTGCCTCAGGGCCAGCCGGACAGCTCGAAGTTCCAGAACATTGATGGAGAGCATGGATTCCTCCAGACCCCATTTCCCCTGAGCACTGAAGCGACCCCAGACTGCACCCCAGCCCCGAAGGCTGGCATCCGTAGTGACTGTGGTCCAAGGAGGAACTAGAAAGGATTTCCCTTTCAGGAGATGAGAGAGATCTAACCACCAGTGCAGACTCGACTCGACATGAGGAGGAAGAGAAACAGACAGATGTTGATGATCTGGATGATTCTTGCACGTCTGGATCACGAATCTCTGAAGATCCCTGGAGTGGGCCATGGCAAATGGTACTGCTTCGATTGTGGAAATGAACTTCCCCACTAAGGACGACAACTTCGGAACTGGAATCTCGTCCAGGTCCAGAATACCAGCCACTCTGACAGCTATCTGGTGAGCCACGTCCTCTGGAAGAAACACCATGCATTGGCGAGTGTCGAACAGGAGACCCAGGAACAGAAGCCTCTGAGATGGAATCAAGTCCGACTTGTCCAGATTCAGGATCCAGCCATGACGGTTCAGGGTGTGCATGCACATCTGTAGTTGCTGAAGGAGAAGCTCCGCTGAGGAGGCCTTCAGAAGGAGATCGTCCATGTAGGGGGTCACTCTGATCCCATCCTGATGGAGCACCGCTATCAATGAGCCCAACACCCTCTGGAAGACCTGAGGGGCTGAAGTCAGCCCAAAGGGGAGCGCTGCAAACTGAAAGTGTCCCCTGTGGCAGGCAATCCTGAGATACCGTCTGCTCTCTGGATGAATAGGGATGTGAAGATAAGCATCCTGAAGGTCCAGGGAGGCAAGAAACTCCCCTGGAGACATTGCTGCAATCACAGAGCGCAGGGACTCCTGGCGGAAGTGGGAAGTCACCACATAGGCATTGAGATCTTTGAGATCCAAGATGGGACGGGCTCCTCCGTCCTTTTTGGCTACCACAAACAGGTTGGAATAAAATCCTGAACCTGTGTCCCCCTGAGGAACCGCCTCCAGGACCTCTTTGTCCAAGAGATCCTGAATAGCGTCGTCGAACAGACGCCTTTTTGTGGGTTCCTGAGAAGGACGAGTAAAATGGAACCGAAAAGGAGGAAGGGAAGAGAAAGGGATCCTGTATCCCTCTGACACCACCTGAAGAACCCATGGGTCCGCCACTGACTCCTCCCAAGTCCGGCGAAAGATGCGGAGACGACCGCCTACAGCCGGATGCGGACCCGGGTTCGGCGAGTCATGCCGAAGCAGTCTTGGAGGTCTTGGCCTTGGAGGCAACTTTGGGCCTCCAGGACTGTTTGGGCTTGGAGGAGGAGTGCGTAGTGGGAGGACCCGATTGGGCCGAGGAGCGTGTCTCAGTCTGAAAGGAACGAAAGGACCGATTGCGTTTGGCTGGAAACTTTTTCTTAAAGACTGAGGGTAGAAGAGTACTTTTACCGCCAGTAGCCTCACTGATCATTTCTTTGAGTTCAGACCCAAAAAGCAAATTCCCCTGAAAGGGCAAGGAAAGCAAAGCCTTCTTAGAGGCAGTATCAGCAGACCAAATTTTCAGCCAAAGAGCGCGTCTAGCCACCACAGAAGAAGTGGAGGCCCTCGCCATCATGCGCACAGCATCAAAAGCAGCATCAGCAACATAGTTCTGAGCTTCAGTGATATTAGCAAGAAGCTGCAACTGTTCAGATACAGGCGCATCCTGGCGAACCGCTTCAGTCAGTCGTTCAGTCCAGGCCGCAATAGCTCTCTTAACCCATGCCACAGCAAAAGTGGGGCGCATGGCTGTGCCAATGGAGGCAAAAATAGACTTAAGAGAGAGCTCTAGTTTCTTATCCGTCCAGTCCTGCAAGGCAGAGGCATCTGAGACAGCCAAAGCAGTAGATTTGGATAGTCTAGACACAGGAGCATCCACTTTGGGAGGATGAACCCATTTTGCCAGCTCCGCCTCAGGAAAAGGGTAAAGTTTGGCAAACTTTTTGGAGACAGAGGAAGATCTATCAGGATACTTCCATGCCTCAGAAACCAGACGGGCAAGAGTAGGGTTAGTTGGAAAACAAACAACTGGTTTAGATGGCTTTTTCTGAAAAACATCAGTTGGATCATAAGTGGATTCCTGAGTCAGAGGAAGGTTGAGCGTATTCAGAACCGCTCTGATCAGACCCTCAGCCGAAACTTCAGGGTCACACTCATAGGGGTCCCCAATGGACCTGTTAGATTCAATAACAGTACGTTCCTCAGCATCAGAATCCTGTAAAAGTTCTTCCTCAGAAGAATCAGTGATATCAGGAGCTCCCTGTGGCTTAGGCAGGGAGGTCCTGATAGTAGAGGGGGTCTGCCAGACCTGGAGAGCCCCCTGTACCTGAGAGGGAAAGAGTTGAAGCGTGGATCTGAGATCCCTAGTGGCAGCTTTAAACTCCCTCACCCAAGATGGCTCAATAGCGTGGCTGGGAAGCCCAGGGTTGCTATCTTGACCAGTACAATTAGGGCATAGATCCCCCACATTATCGCCATCCAGCCCAATGTGGCAAGAGGAGCAAAACGCCATGGGGGTAGCGGACCCCCCATCCTCCTTAGACTTGGGTCTAGCCCCTAGCTCCAGTGAAGTAGACATGCTCACAGCGTCAATATACCCCACTAAGAACACTATCACCCAGAAAAAGTGTTAAGATTAAAGTTTCACCCCAGAAATGTTCTAAAAACGGACTTATCTGGCCAGCAAAGGGTTAATCTGTTGAGGAGAGAGAAGGCTCGGTCCCTGCGTAGTGTACTCGCCTAGGAAAAGTACCACAAAATGGCGGCCGTCGTGACAGCCAATCAGAAACGAGCGCGAACCAAGCGCTCATGGGAAATGTAGTTTTTTCCTACAAGTACCCCAAACAGTGCCCGAAGCCCCCCTGAACACCCCACATAAATAAAACACATTCCGGATGATAGAGCAGGAGCCTAGAATTAAAATGAGCCCTCTCTGAAGTTGCTGTGACAAGCGGTTCCAGAGATATGTCCCATACTGTGAATTCCCATAGAGAGTAAAGGAGCCCTTGCGTCTGAGCGGGAAAAAGCCGCGCTTAAAGGCGCGGAACACCATTTTTAATAAAGTTTAGTAAAACATTAAAAAGTGCCCAAACAAGCATGAAACACATGAGAAACATAAATAAATGAATACCCAATGCTCCAAAACTCAGAGAATAACACAGAAATTGCAGAAACAGTAATAATGCAATAAAAACACCCTATGAGTGCTGGAGTGTATTAAAACTCCCAAATACAAGCCCATCAAAGGGACACTGTGGGGACAAGTGGACCTTCAGCACTCAATGGGTGACTCACCTTTCTTGCTGACTTCTGTCTTCAGGTGACCATGATAGGGAGGGAAAGAACCAGAGGTAAATTCCCCAACAGGGGAGCTGCTTAACACAAGCTGTCCCCTCTTCAGGGTATAGGTCCACAGAAAATCCCTGGAAGCTGCACCAGCCACTTTAAAGAGGGCAATTCACAGCCATGGTCACCCTCCTAATGGTGGTATTCCATATTTGAATAAAAAATAATAAAATACTAAGATGCATAGATGTTCTCTACCTGGTGTGGAAGCACACCAGGAACAAATCAATCTGAAGTGGCTCTGGCCAGAAGGTGGCTTAAGTAAGAGGGGAGGCTCCGCCCCTTGCAAATTATTTGCATAAGTTGTTCCTGCCTATTAAAGGGGACTTACGCCTCCCAGAGTACCAGTGACCTGTATTGGACGACAGTGAAACCACCTTTGGGAGAAACTCCTGAGAAGTGCAAAGCACTTGTGAAACAGCAAAAAGGGTGGTCTACAAGACAGAGCATGCAACTCCGCGACACAGCAAATAGACACGATCTCCAGGAGAAAGGCCATTTTCCATGCCAGCAGGCGTAGAGGAATAGTAGACAAGGACTCAACGGGAGGGAGCTGAAGGACGGCCAAAACAAAGTTAAGATCCCACTGAGTAGCGGGACTCTTGAAAACAGGACGAGTATGAGCAACTCCCTGGAAGAACACCTTGACATGAGGAAGAATAGCAATGCGCCTCAAAGAAAGCAGAGAGAACAGAGGCCCTTATCAACACCATCCTGCAAGAAAGCCAGGAGCGTAGGCAGATCAAAATCCTGAGAAAGGTCCCTATCAGCACACCAAGAGAGAAAGGTCGACCAGACACGATGGTAGGCCTTAGAAGAAACAGGTTTGCGGGCACTGAGCATAGTAGCCACCACACCAGAAAATAAACAAAAAAAAAAAAAAAAACAAAAAAAAAAACTTTCTTCTTCAGTATTGAGGATTCAATTTCCAAGCCATCAAAGCGATGAACATCCTCCTTTTACAGGTAACCCTGTAGAAGACGATCTGGATGGCAAGGGAGCAGGAATGGCTCCACCACTGACAGATCCAGAAGCTCCGGAAACCATGCCTGTCGAGGCCAGTATGGAGCAATCAGAATGATTGGACAGCGCTCCAGTCTCAATTTCTGTAACACCCTCTACAACATGGGGAGGGGAGGAAAGACGTAAGCCAGGGGAAATAACCAAGGAATGGACATGGCATCCACTGCTAGAGCTAGAGGATCCCTCCAACGAGAGCAGAACATCGGGACCTTCCGGTTGTGTCTTGCCTCCATCAGGTCAATGCAAGGAAGACCCCACTTCTGAACAATGAGGGTGAACACCTCTGGGTGCAATTCCCACTCTCCACTGTGTCTCAACTGAGGATGTCTGCCATGACACCAGGAATGGGCACTGCGGATATGGCAGGAACATGTTCTTCTGGCCAGGACGAAATAGTCTTGACCTCTAACCAAGTGGCAAGACTTCTTGTTCAGCCCTGTTTGTTGATGTAAGCCACGGCCGTGGTGTTTTCAGACTGGACCCAGAATGGGCATTCTTCCAGCTGGGGTCTTGGAGACCCACAAAGAGGTTTAAGTAAAAACCCATACCTCTGTTCTGAAACGGAACAGGTTCCAGAACATCCTTGTCCAGAAGGGCCTGGATAGCATCATGGAACAACCTGGGTTCAGAGAGTCATGCCAAAGGAGGCTTGGCGGAGATCTTGGGCTTTCATTGTCATTTGGGCTTCGACAAGGAACGGGGAGCTGAAGGAACTGCATGGTTCGCCGGACGTGTCTCAGTCTGGAAAGAATGAAAAAGCAGATTACGCTTGAAAGGACTCTTTTTCCTGGGGACCATAGGCAGAAGGGTACTCTTGCCCCCTGTGGCCTCACTAATCAGATCCTTAAGATCTGACCCAAACAAAGAGGTGCCTTGAAAAGGCAATGAGAGCAAAGCTTTTTTCGAAGCAGTGTCAGCAGACCAGATCTTTAGCAAAAGAGCTCGACTGGCAACCACAGACATGGTGGAAGCCCTTGCCACCAAAAACATAGTGCTGGGCCTCAATTGTTGGCAAGAAGCCGCAACATGTCCAAAGTAGGAGCACCCTGACGGACAGCCAGGGTGAGCTGTTCAGTTCAGACCGCAATGGCCCGGTTTACCCATGCCGCCACGAACACTGGACACATGGCAGTACCAGCAGTGGCAAAAAATGGACGACTTGAGGGAGACCTCAAGTTTCTTGTCAGTCCAGTCTTTCAGAGCGGACGCATCAGCAACTGGCAAGGAAGTAGACTTAGATAACCTGGCGATAGCAGCATCCACTTTGGGAGGATGAAACCACTGAGCAAACGCTGCCTCAGAGAGGGATAAAGCTTGGCAAATTTCTTGGACACAGAAGGAGGTTTCCTGTCCGGAAACTTCCACCCATCAGACACAAGATGGTCAAGAGTTCCTCCCATATGATGCAGCTGGTTTGCTAAAGAATTGCATCTAGCTATTATATTGTACGTGTGGCTTTGAAAGTCTTTTCAAAAACATACTGACCACTCCATTTTAACTTTGGAGACCAAGCATGAAAACACATTGCAAAGCAATATCAGCAAAGATGTCTTGGGATAAAAAAACTTGTCTATAAGTAAATTTAGGCAGATATGAACAACTGTCACAACATACTCGATCTGCCCAAATCACTGCCCCAGCCATGTGGGGCAGAAGGTTGGACATTGCAAGCAATAATGCAGATTAATGTACCTACTGCTGCCTGTGGGCTTTTGCCAGGGAAGCAGCAGGACATTATATGTTAATACATACACACATTATTCCACTACCGGGGATGCTTCATTCAAAAGTTATTAAACCTCAAACCATCAAAATAAGGTTACCATCACATTCTATGTAGAACAAACCTAAAGCTCAGTTACCCGAAGGAGACAAATGGCAATATAACCTAATACAATTTAAGCTCCCCGTTTACACACACCTCTCAAGATGGCCTGGGGATCCTCAAACAGTGGGGGGAAATAGAGGTGGTGTTCTCGGGCCTGGCCCATGTGAGCATCAGCTCAGTATTATTGGCTGGTATCAATGTGGGTTGGCCAGCCATAGAAAGACTGTGGACACCAGATGGAAAGGTTACTACAAGTTAAATATGGATAAAAACTGGGTGTTTTAATGATCATCAAGTAACAGGTCCACAGCCCTTTTATGGTTGGGTTCACACAGGTGGCAATATTAGTGCATTAAGAAAAGCAATATATTGTAGCATAAGAGATGATTTTAGTCTTACCTGTTAAATCCTTTTCTTAGTCCATATGACATACAGGTACCATGGGGGAGGTTACCGCTATCCCCAGCAGGCAGGAACAATTCTGAAAGAAGTGCAGGGGTGGAGCCTACCCCTCCTCCATATCAGGTTACCTTAGCCCCTACCCACCAGATAGATTTGAGACAACAACCTATCAACTAAGACAGCAAGAAGGAAGAAGGGAAAAATCTCCTGTGAGCGATGAACCCAAAAGGATTCTCATGTCCAGCCACAGGAGACAAAGCATGGCCCCTTTCACTGGGTGTGAGACCTGTATGCCATATAGACTAAGAGAAAACAATTTAACAGGGAAGACTAAAATACTCTTTTCTCTGTCGTCCAATATGACATACATGTACCATGGGGATGTACCAACCTTGAGTTCCTTGGGGTGAGAAGAGGAAGAAAAGGACAAAGCGACGGTCCCCCATGATACCAGAGTTCCCATGGACTATGAAGGACAAGGAACAGCCCCAACTAACAAAGTTAGACACTGCATAGTATAACAGCACACAAGAACAAGAGTCAACAGAGCTCAAACAGTTAAAGAGCTATAAGGCACAGGCAAATAAAGTCCTAGGAAGGCAAAACTGCCTCCCTTTCTTACCAAAGCTGGCTTCAGTTGAAGCCAGATCATCAACATGATAGTGTTTAACAAAGGTGTGCACAAAAGACCAAGTGGCTGCCTTGCGCAGCTGTTCAGCAGAGGCCTGATTCTTGTAGGCCAAGGAGGCCCCAACAGACCTGGTGGAGTGTGCTGTAATGTGTAAGGGAACAGTTTTCCCTCCGATTTCATAAGACTTGCAGATGGTGGACAATCCAAGATGCGAAAGTCACCACCTTGGATGCAGCCAAATCAGCCCTGGGACCCTCACGGATGACAAAAGCATCAGTCTTACGGATAGACTCAGTACGGTACACACAGAACTTGAGGCAACGCACTACATCCAACAAGTGGAGATCCCTCTCCTTGTCAGATTTAAGTTCAGGAAAAAAGGAAGGCACAACAATCTCCTGATTGATGTGGAACTCAGACCACCTGAGGAAGAAATTCCTGGGAGGTACAGAGAACAGCCTTATCCTTGTGAAACACCAGTAAAGGAGGTGAAACTCAGGCAACTCTGCGGACAGAGACCACAGCCAAAAGAAAGCCCATCTTCCACATCAGAAGATGTAGAGGAATGGTAGCCAAAGACTCAAAGGGAGGCCGCTGCAAGACACCCAAGACAGATTAAAGGGATAGTAATGTTTCAAAATAAAAGCAGCTCCAATTAATCTTCATAGTATTTGAGCCATGGAGAGGGTTATTTCAATACTGTCAGAGTTGTAGTTCAAGAGTAATTGAATGATAAAATATCCCCCTACCGCCCCTTTTACATAGTGTAAGCTACCTCCCCACAGATGTGTAATTTGGAATTAAGACCAGACAGCTTACAGCAAAAGACAATCTTCTTACTGTAAGAAGAATGAAAACCCTGCCCCCCTTGACAGGTTTTTCAGGCGTTTTCCTTCTGCCAATTGACGATTGCCCCTCTCTGCAAGCCATCTGGACACCACCTTTCTATTCTGAGGTGAGCAGTCTCTTGACCAGACATCTCACAGCAAGGGACAATCTTCTTACTGTGAGAACAATGAAAACCCTGCCCCCCTTGTCAGGTATTTCCTTATGCTCACTGAAGATTGTCCCTCTCTGAGATCAATCCGTACAGTCTTGCTGCTCTGAGGTGAGCAGTGTTACATCAGTAAAAGGGGCAGAAGGGAGATACTTTATCATTCAATTACTCTTGAACTACAACTCTGACAGTATTGAAATAACACTCTCAGTGGCACAAATACTATGAAGATTAAAATGGAGCTGCTTTCATTTTGAAACATTACTATCCCTTTAAGGTCCCACTGGGGAGTAGGAGCCTTACAGGCAGGGAAAGCATGAGCAACACCCTGAAAAAACAAAAACAAAACAAAAAAAACAAAACAACAACTGACATCCGATAACATGGCAATGCGTCTCCGGAAAAATACAGAGCGCCGAGGTCTGGACTAAGGCTAAGGCCCTTGTTCACACCATCCTGAAAAAAAAAAAAAAAAAAAAAAAATCCTGGACAGCACCAACAGCTCTGGAAACCAAGGTTGCCTGGTCCAATAAGCGGCAATCAGTATGACTGATACACCATCCATCTGAATTCTCTCTCAGCACCCTGGGGATGAAGGGAAGAGGAGGAAAAATGTAGGCTAGATGAAAAAGCCATCCACTGCAAACACCAGAGGACCCGCCCAGCGAGAGCAAAACAGCAGAACCTTCCTGTTGTCCCTGGTAGCTATCAAGTCTATGCAGGAACGACCCCACTTCTGGACTAACAGACTGAAGACCTCAGGATGGAGCTCCCCGGCGACTGAGGAAATCCGCCAGAAAGTTCTCTACATCTGGAATGCGCACAGTGGAGACTGCAAGAACATGTTCTTCTGCCCAGGCTAAAATAGCCTTGACCTCTAACCAAGCGGAAGTGCTTCTTGTGCTTCCTTGCTTGTTGATGTAAGCCACGGCCGTGGCCATCTTCTGACTGGACAGTCCCTCAGAAGAGAGGACCAGAACACACCAGAGCACGGCGAATCACGGAGCTCCAGAATGTTGATGGGTAGGAGGGTAGTCTCCGCAGTCCATCGTCCCTGAACCCCCAGGCGTCCGTCGTCGCCAGAGTCCAATACTGGACAACAAAGGTTTCCCCCTTCCTCAGGTTAGAGCTGTCCAGCCACCAGAGGAGGTCCTGTCTCACTTCCTGGGGAAGAGAGACAAGATGGTCCAAGAGTTCCAGTTTCCCACAGTAAGCCCTGACAATGAACCTCTGAAGCTCCTTGGTGTGTGCCATGGAGTACGGAACCGCTTCCATGGTAGATACCATCTTGTCCACAAGGGATGAGAACGTGTGAACTGGAGCAAAGGTCCACTCCAGAGTACTGGACACCTTGCTCATGATCTGCTGAACAGAGTTCTCTGTCATACAGATCATACCCTGACATGTGTCGAACCGGAGGCCCAGGAAAACCATATTCTTGGAAGGAACTGGAGCAGACTTGTCCATGTTCAGAATCCATCCACGCTGGAGAAGGATCTGGGAACATTCCTGGACATGGCGGTCCAGGAGGTCCCTGGAAGGAGCCTTCAGCAGAAGTTCGTCCATGTGCAGAGTCACCTGAATCCCCTTGGTGTGCACGAAGGCAATCAAGGTGCCCAAGACACATGCAAACACCTGAAGAGCAGTGGTGAGCCCAAAGGGGAGAGAGGTGAATTGGAAGTGTCCCAGAGTGCAAGAAAACCTGAGATACTTTTGACTGTCCAGATGAATCAGAACATGCAGGTAAGCATCCTGCAGATCGAGAGAGGCCAGAAATTTCCCTGAACACATTGCTGCAAGGACAGAGTGCAGCGTCTCCATCTTTTAGCGAGTATGGACCACAAAAGAATTGAGGTCCTTGAGGTCCAAGATGGGACGGCTGCTGCCATCCTTCTTGGGTACTACAATTAGGTTTCAATAGAAACCTAAACCTCTCTCTTGCAGAGGAACCGGAGTCAGAACTCCCTTGTCCAAGAAAGCATGCAGAGCTCTGTAGAAAAGACGTAACTTTTCTTGACCCTGAGGGGCACAAGAAAGGAAGAATCTGAAGGGAAGCAGGGATGTGTAGGGAATGCTGAAGCCTCCTGAATCCACCTGTAGTACCCACTGATGCACAAAACAGCCTGCCCAAATGCTTGAAAAATATAGCAGGCAACCACCTAGTGCATGCAGACCAGGGTTCGGCAAACCATGCTGAAGCAGATTTGGTGGAGGAGTGTTTGGTGCTGGCCTGAGACCACCTGGATTCAGTCTTTGCACTTCTCTTTGGTGGGGACACTGCTTCATTGACATATTAGGGCATTCAGGGACCGTAGGTAACAAGGTGATTTTACCCCCCAGCAGCCTCACAGATGATGATCTTCAGTTCAGGCCTGAAAAGAGACGTACCCTGAAAAGGGAGAGAAACTAGTGACTTCTTAGATAAGTCAGCATACCAAATCTTAAACAGAGTGCGTCTGGAAGCCACAGAAAAGGCAAAAGCCTTCGCTTCAAGCGTGAGAGCATCAAAGAGGGCACCAGTCACATAATTCTGAGCCTCAAACATATTGCCTAGAATAGACAAAAGGTCCTCTCCTTAGGGGCACTATAGCGGACAGCTTCAGTAAGCTGTTCAGTCCAAACAGCAATGGCTCTGGTAACCCAAACAGAAGCCAAGGTGGGACGCAAAGAAGCACCTATGGCTGCAAAAGTAGACTTCGGGATAGCGTCAAGCTTCCTATCAGTTAAGTCCTTAAGATCCCTGGCATCCGCCAAGGGCAAGGCTGTGGATTTAGTCAGTCTAGAAATAGGGGGATCAACCAGAGGAGGTGTAGCCCACGGAGCCAAAGCAGAGTCAAAAAATGGATACAGCTTACAGAATATCTTAGAAAGAGAAACTCTTGCCTGGAGTCTTCCACTCATCCTGGATAACCTGATGAGGAGTGGGATTAGGTAGAAATATAGTACTGGACTTCCAGCGTCATTGAAAGACATCAGAAGCAGACTGACACTACAGGGTTAACAGGAATGATAAGGGTAGTTAAAACTACCTTAATGAGACCTTTAGCAGAGGGTTCAGGGTCGGTCTCAAAGGAGTCCCCATAGGTATGGGATTAAGCTCCTTCTGCCCATTCACCATTCTCAGACTCCTCAAAAGAATCAGAGAGATGAGGAATGCCAGGGGTCACACAAACCTGAAGGAGCGTGTGTGTGTGTCCCAAGACTGAAGAGAGAGAGGAAACTGTGTCATAGAGTACTTTAAGTCCTTGACCCAATGTGGCTCTTGTTCATGGCTGGAGGGCCCTGGTAAATAAGCAGGGGCCGGAGCACGAGTGACCTGCATACTCTCTGGGAAGCCCCACTTGGCATGAGGAACAGTAAGCGGGGGGGGGGGGGCAAAGACGCCTTTGAGTTCTTAGCCTTAGGCCTAGCCCCATGTCCCTTTTGAGCCGCCATCCTAACAGAAGAAAAGTCTTACAGTAACAGGGAGCCCAAATACTGTCACCCAAATTAATAAATCACCCCAGAAAGCCTAAAAATAAATCTGGCAAGCTAAGAGTTAACCTGAAGAGGAGAGGAATCCAAGCCCTGCGTAGGATACTCCGCTCAGCAGAGAAAGAAAATGGTGTCCGAAATCACATCCAATCAGATAAAAACCCTCAAAATGGGCATTATGGGAAATGTAGTTGTCTTTGGGGTACTTTCAGGAAAGAAGAGTCTGAAAACCCAGGGACTCCTAAGACACTGTAGAGGCGAACTGGAGTACAGGACAAGTGGCGATAAGAAGAAAGAGCATTCTATCAACTGGGTACATGGAGCAGTTGCAGAGATGTCTCAAAGAAGTCTGTCCTTTAGAAGTCAATGGAGCATTGCGGCTATATGGTAAAGCGCTCCTCTTAAAGGTGCGTAATTCAAATAAAACAAATGAACTAAAAAAAAAAAAAAAAAAAAAAAAAAAAAAAAAAAAAAAAAAGTGTCTCGCTGACAAACCTGGATTCTGGTCCTGGGAGGCTCATCTGGAGAGCCGAAATACTGTATACAAAGCGAATCTTCATGAGAAGAGTCTACAACATTTGTTGAATTATACTTAACTAGTTTTAAAGCCTGTGTACACAGGCCAATATTGGCAGTGCTGCAGTCACGTGCAGTACGGACTGACTGAACGTGCTGTGGTTGATACGGAGCAGGGCACTCCAAACTCAGACCATATTCCTCTCTGCACACCTTCCTGGGACCAAGCAGCCCCAGGAAGGTGCGCAGATAGGACTCTGGTCTGAATTTGGAGCGCCCCACTCCATATCAGCCGCGGCGCGGGCAGTCTGTACTGTGCATTACTGGAGCACACACAGCAGTCTCTGCTGCACATGACGACTTCTGACAAACATCCCTAGTGAATTAGAATATAGGATTCCACCCCACAATGCTGTTCTGGGAATCAAATTCCTCATCTTACACATGTACATTCCATCCCTAAAGTTTTATGACTGGGTAGCCTGCATCACCCTATTGTAAAGCACTGCAAATCCATGTTTAACATACCTGCTGACATGTGTCACATTTATATGGCTTTTCTCCACTGTGCGTCCTCTTGTGTCGCTCCATGTGGTACTTCTGGATGAACTTCATGTTACACTGATCACAGTTGAAAGGCTTTTCCCCTGCAAGGTAAGAATTTGGAAAAGAAAGGTTTGTAATTCAGATGACCAGCTCCTGATACAACACACAAGGTGATTAAGATTGCAACCCCACTCCGTTCAATTGAACTGGCCCTACATTAATTTAAAGGGAACTATACCCCCCGCAAAAAAAACAACTCTTAATTTAACATAAGGACCTGTCTAGATAGGTGCTGCACATACAACTAATGAGGGTTTTATTTGTCACCTACTGAGAGTTGGTTTGCCCAAGATCTTCAGAGTGCATCAGCCACATTTCCTCATAGGGTATATTTCACCTTTAAATTATTAAATATCACCTGTCCTTTAACTGGTGGAGATCATAAATATAACAAAATTTTAGATCCAGACACACAAGGCAATGTGTTGCATACACCTCTGGCACGAAGTGGGTTAAGGGGCTATATTCAATAAGAGGAGGAAGGGAAAAAAAAAAAAAAAAAAAAAAAATGTAATCCTGGTAAAACCCACTGAACCATAGGGGGAGAAGTGTGTGTGCGTGTGGGGGGCACACACTACTTAAATATATGATAGTTAAGTGCTTAAAGGGATAGTAATGTTTCATAATAAAAGCAGCTCTAATTAATCATCATAGTATTTGGACTTTGGAGAGTGTTATTTCAATTTTGTCAGAGTTGTAGTGCAAGAGTAATTCAATGACAAAGTATCCCCCTCCCGCCCCTTTTACTGATGTAACACTGCTCAGCCAGAGCAAAAGGGAGGTGCCCAAGTAGACTGCAGAGGGGGACAATCTTCAATTAAGATAAGGGAAAAGCCTGAAAAACTTGTCAAGGGGGACAGGGCTTTCATTGTTCTCACAGGAAGAAGATTGTCCCCTTCTGTTATCTGTCTGGTCTTACAACCAGATTCCACATCTGAGAAGAGATGGCTTACACTAGGTAAAAGGGGCGGGAGGGGGAAACTTTGCTTTTGAATAGCTCTCAAACCATAAAGGTTTGAGAGATAAGACTTATATCGTTCTTCATGTTTTTTTAATGCCTACAAAATAAAATAAAGATAAAACAAAGTATTACTATCCCTTTAAACAAAAATGTTTATACTGTCAAAAATCTCTGAATGCCTAATCTCCCATCACTGCAAGTACATTTGCCTTTACTGAGCAGAAAAGTAGGTTTTAAACTACATGAAATCAAATTAAACATGCAGCTGACTGGAATATTCTACATACCGCTGTGAATTTTTTCATGCCGCTGTAGCAAATACTTCTGAATGAAACTCATGTTGCACTGGCTGCACTGAAAAGGTCTTTCCCCTAAGGAGAGAAGAAAATGGTTTGTGAAATAAATCAGAATTTTTGACTTCAGAAAATGTTTTGAATAAGAAGGGTCAGATTAGTGATCAGTCTAAAGCTAGGTTCTCAAGAGCAAATTGACAGATTTGCACTGTGGCCAGTATTAAAGGGTAATTTATGTTTTACCACATCAGATTGTATGGTAGCAGATACCAGAAAAAGGCTAAGGGAGTGCTATGTAGCCACATAAGCCTCCTGCCATCCATTTCTAGGGTTCAACAACTTAATGCCCTCAACTGCCAGCAAGATGGAACTGAACCAAGTAGTTTGTGGCTCATAGCCACATACTTTTTAGGTTGCCTGTGCAGCCTCAATAGAGCCCTAGGTATTGAGGGGTTTGTGCTCACAGACTAGAGAGCTGCAGGACTTCAACATTTCTTAGTTCAATCTCTTTCAAGGGACCAATTAATCCATTGGTCCACCAGTTTCACAAAGCAACCCAGGCATATCTGTTCCTAGGGGAGAAGATCTGCAGAAAGAACTATCCTCACGATAGCTGCCCTTTACCTTAAAGGGATAGCCATACTTAAAAAGTAAAAATATATATGTTGTAGGGTTTATCCCCCTGAGTAAAACAAGTGTACTTCCAATGCTGAGAGATATTTTATTAAAAAATTTAACAGCTCAAACTTTTTTTTTTTTTTTTTGGTACAATATCACAGTGGCCTGAAAATTTACAGTGGCGCTGTTGCTACATCATCCTATGGACTGTAGACCATAAATCTCCATAGGATGGTGTAGCAACAACACCACTGCCAATTTTCAGGCCACTGTGATATTAAACCTAAAAAAATTCAAGTTTGAGCTGTTAGAATTTTTTAATAAAATCTCTAAGCAGTGGAAGTGTCCTTGTTTTATTCAGGGACATAAACCCTACAACATATTCTTTTTTCTTTTTTTACATCTTAAAGTATTACTATCCCTTATTGTATGGATTGGTTATGGTGAGTTGGCGCTGTGAGTTTTTTGTCTTAAGGTATATTTTGTGTTACCTCACCTGTTCAGTTCAAAGAAACATTTAAAGGGATAGTAATACTTGAATATAATTTTATTTTATATTGTAGCCCTTAAAAAAAAAAACAAAAAAAAAAAAAACACATTAAAAATGATACAAGTTATCTCCCAAACCTTTATGGTTTGGAAGATATTAGCAAGTAAAGTAAAGTTAAGTTCCCTTTCCCTGGCTGTTTTAGCCAAGCCTGCCATCTAATGGACAGATTTGGAATCTGGTCCACAGATCAGCTGGCAGCTCTTTAGCAGTGCCGAGATTACAATCTTTAAAAAGAACTACTTCATTGGAACGGTCTACAAAGTGTGCCTGGCTTGCAAGCACACTTTGTAGACCATTCCAATGAAGAAATTATTTTTAAAGATCGTGATCTCGGCACTTCTGGAAAGCCACGGCCGGTCAAGGGACCGGATTCCAAATCTGAAGACTAGAGCAGTGACGTCACTGCAGGGGAACTTTACTTGTAAATATCTCAAACCATAAAGGTTTGGGAGATGAGACTTCTATTGTTTTTAATGTTTTTTAAGGGATACAAAGTATTACTATCCCTTTAACTGGTACTAACCAGGAATTTATCAACCTTTTCCTCAGTGCCCGCTAAAAGGCCTTGCTTCTAAAATTCTCTAATTTAACCCTTCAAGAACCATACTGTCCAGGGTTGGAGAGCTCTGGAGGACCCCCCCCCCTTAATGCGACCTGTGAATACAGCTCAGCGTGAAGCTGCAGAGATCACAAACTTCTGTGATGTGGCAGGACCGTCCTCAGTCCATAACACCCAGATACGGTCCTGGCACGTCACCAGTCATTAAGGTGCTAAAATTTTGTGGCTTTATAATTTTGCATAAGACAAAGCTTTGACCATTTGTGATGTCAAATTACCTACTTGTAGGAAACATATGCTTTGATTGTTATACAGTTACACCTGATAAAACGGTTTCTCTCTCCTGTTTTATAGGGGTCTATGTGGGCTATGCATATATATAAAACTTCACTTATTTGGTATGTGTACTTGTGGGACAAAGGGCTCTAAAGAATAATGGAAACAAGCTATAAACTATTTTTTGGAGATAATCTAAATGATCCAATTATTTATGACATCTTGTTGCATGACTAATTTTACTTCAGCTATTGCACATATAAAAGCTGATCTCATCTTGAAAAGAAAAAAGAAATGGTTTTCCATTCATACCTCAACAGAATCAGTCCTATACAGATGCATGGGAAAACACTGAGCTTGTCTGGAATCAGAGGTAACAAATGGCCAAGCCTCTAGCAATCAAAGGGTTAAAGGGCATTTGACAAACTTTACAAAGTCCTCACCTATGGGAGCAGGCTTTGTAAAAAGCCAAGGTTTATACGTTACAGTACTCAAACAACTACCGTCAGTCAAAAGGAGGTGCTCAGAAACTGCACAGCTAAGCTGGAAAGCATCTGAAAGTCTGCAACCCCCTCACCCCAACCTTCAGTTGTCCTTTCAAGCACAAAGAGTAACCATAATGAGCTCATCATGCAGGACAAAACACTAAACTAAGACTTCAGTCTCAGTTTAGTCTCTTCTTGTGTGATCTCCTGAGATCTCTTTTCTAACCTTATGATGGTCCACTGGAGATCACAATAAAGCTCCCTTTTTAATCAGGTCTTCACCCAGGGGAGCAGATCTGCCAAATAAGGCATAGCCCTGGTGATAGTTGCTCTTTAAAATTGCTAATCTTCTGATTAACTCACCTGTACTCAAGCAGAGAAATCCTGAAGACATGGACAATTAATGGTCCCTGAGGACAGAGTTGAGAACCACTGCTCTAAGTGATTGAATATGTGTCAAGAGGTGGCATTATATGTTAGTTTACACATGGACACTTGGCAGACAGCCTACCTGTATGGATGAGCACATGTCTGCGCAGGTGATAGGAACTCCTAAAAGCAGCACTGCAGTGTTCACAGATATGAGGTTTCTGATTTGGGGATAAACTAGCAGCTTCGCCATCACCACCTAAGGACTGGAAAGAAACCAGAGTCAGGTACAGATATTAAAAAAAGATGAAACATAACATGTAATTCACTCCATTAACCATTTGGAAGCTACAGGTCTCTCAGAGTGGGACACAAAGGTAATTAACTCACTGAGGTGTTAGAGCACCTGTAACATAGGTGTGTTTCTTTACAGCTTTTCTAAAAGATCAGATATCAGACTTCAGTGATTTGTGCTTTAAGGATGTATTTTCAGAAGAAAATTGGAATTACTGTAAGCAAATTAAAAGCACCATAGGCACTAAAAGAAAAAAAATTCAATGAAATAAGCCATTTAATACCTTGAATTCTAGAGGAGTCTCCACTTGGTCCCAAGGAAGGTGCGCAGAGAGGACTACGGTCTAAATTTGGGGCGCCCACTCCCTATCAGCTGCAGCACATCTGGGCAGTCATTACTGTGCATGACTGCAGCACCGCCAGTGTTGGCCCATGTACATGGGCTTTAAAACAAGTTCACATATAAATACTACTATTATCCTGAATACGTCCGGCACTGAGAAATCCAACTTGTTCCAAGACTCACCGGCAGGCATCTTGCTGAAGTGGCATCTGGGCACAGTCAGTCCCTTCATGTACCTTAAGGTACAACGCAACTCCCCTTCACGAATCCTAGAGGAGACCGAGACGGACAACGCAGAGTCCCAGGCAGCAAGATGTCTGCTCAGATGCCTGCCTGTGAGTCTCGGATAATACTAGTATTGATATGCGTATCGCTATGTGATTATTTAGGTGGCAGTTTAATGTGAGTGAAAGTTCCACTTTAAGAACCTCAACACTTTAAATATATACAAATCAAGGACAATTTTTACTTCTCCCCTATAGTGCAGTGGCTTTTCCCCAGAATTACTCCACTTTTCTTTGTGCATAAGGCCCCTAAGATATCAAACCCTTGGGTGGCTAGAGAGATGTGGAAGCCTTTCATTCAGCATAAACAATGTTTCATATTGGATTGATTTGATTTACCCTGAAAGGAGTTGTACACATTATGGAAAACAATACTGTACAGATTTTCCAGTCAAGAAAAAGCAAGGGTACTCAATATGCCCTGGAATGGTACTCTAGTATGCAGAACAAAGTGTTTTCCCTATATAGTCAGGGAATCGGCTAGGCATGCTGCACTAGCAGTAAGGGTCCATGTCTCCTAACCACTTGCATCACTGGTGCAATGTGACTATCAGAGGAAAAGCATAACTGGGAAGACGTTTAATATAAAATGAAAAAGGAATGAAGTACCTTTTAACCCATCTTGCCTGTATTGTCTCTGCCAAGTTGGTGCCATGACAAAAGTAATCTTAAAATGTTTCCCTCAGGGATACTTGCATACCATTCTATTCATTTAACACTTTCAGTGCCAAAGAGGTACGCACTGATCTGCAATGCATTGTGCACACCTCTAGAATTCAAAGGGTTAAACCAATTAAGGTTGGATCACCGACACACACAAAAAAAAAAAGTGTGTTTGTTTGTCCATCACTTTACAGTTAGCGATATATTGTTTAACATCAGGAGTAGGTTTCTCTTAAACTTACAGATTAACTTACAATGGCAGGTGTCCTTCATACAACACTCAAATGTTTACATATTTTTGCATAACAACCAGTCACACCACCACACAGCAGACAGTCTCAGCTAGACCTGAATCACAGTTTGTAAAAAAAAGACATCAACCCAAGTCCTCCAGTTAAACAAATGAAATCACATTAAATAAGTGAAATAAATGTGATCTAACACATAAGTAGGGAGGTCCCCACCTCAATCCCCTCTATAGATTAGAAGTTATAGTGTAGTCTTTATTTACCACGCTTACCTCAACATGTGCATCCCAGTTTTCATTAAATTAAATACAATCCCATGATACCATTCTAAGGTACAAAGCTCTTTGTTTGGGGGGGGGGGGGGGGATCTTGCTATATCTCAGCAGCGTGTGATCACGTGACTCCAATTTCACTTAGTCCTTACATAGGTGTGGAAAGTACAGCTCCAACATATTTCCTCCCGTTCATCTCCCTCCAAGAAAACCCTTACATTCTGTAAGAGTCTGTGCCATTGGTAAAGCAATAGTATTCAGGCAGTCATAGGGTTTGTTTGGAATGAGTCATGATCCTTCCCAGCATTCCCACGTACTAAATCCCTTGACAAACTGCTGAGTGATACAGTGGAGCAGACAGGTAAGTGGTGATACACAGAGCCAAGGAACAGGTCCTTAATAGGAGGCTGGGCCTCACAAGGGAGAGCTCAGGCTGAAGTTTACACAAAGAAATTCTGAACAGTTATGAGCAGGGGTAACCTTTCTAGTTATGTAGGAGTTTTACATGATGCTTATGTGCCTGTGCTGAGCCAGGATGTCTTTTGACAAGGACTCATGGGATTCTTCTGTCATCTCTGATATAGTATAAGCAAGTGAGAGAGCCCCAGCTAGCCAGGTGGAATGCAGAAGAGGAAGCAGAACGTGGTGATGATCAGGGAGGAAGGAGTGTGTCTATTGTCCAAAATAGCCGCTACACTCTCTGTGATCTTGATCAGCAACAAAAGTTTTTAGATTTTATTTTTGTGCGATTGTGAGGAAGGATTTCATTGTTGATGGGTTTATATGGAGGGAGAGACAGCAAATGAAGGGCTTTCAGGAGAGGACATTTTTACTTTAAAAACCAATTACTAGGTGCTTGTTCCCCTTTAAGGACCAGGTGGGTTGCACCCCCTCTGTTTCTTAAAGGACTAAACCTCCCACTGATCATCAAAAGACAGCCCCACTAAAGGGAATCTGAAGGAGAAGTCAAGATGACTGGATGAGATCTGAGCAGCTATCACCACCAGGAGAAAAAATACTCAGTTTCCATAGAAACAACATGTGACACCCAATCACATGAATCTTATTTATTTTCTTCCCTTATGATACCCATACTTAGCTCAGTTTTGTTCTAGGAGTCATTTACCGTTTAACATGGACTGCTCTTCTCTAAATTTTATCCTAGGTGGCACTACCCTATTATCGCTGCTGCAAAACAGATTTGTTAGGGAAAAGTGAAAATGTAAGATCACTCGAGCACAGTAAGGCTCTTACTTTAGAGGAGTCACTCCGCCTGCGCTTGGATTTTGCTTCTGGAGCTTCCGAGTTTAGCCTCCTGGTCTTCTTGATGGATGGATTCTCGTTAGGATCGAAGCCATTTTTTTCAGTCCTTATTAATAGCTGTGTGAAGATATTGGGAATATTAGGGTAAGAATATTGATGGCACTAAACAAAGCCCTTAACAAAAAAATGAGCTACTGCCATTGAGAAGCTTAAAATGTTCAAAGCCAATTTTTTCTTTTCTACCTGACAAACTTCTTGCCAGAGACCATTCTTCAAAGTAAAACTAATGCTTCCTAGTAAGCACCCCCTTTATTATGGACCTAAAACATTAATGGCCCCTATGAGTTTTTGGCTTTGTTTAAAACATACCATCTTGCATGAACACAAGAACATCCATGACTGCCTAGACATGACAGCTGCTGGCAGGACCACAGGACATCATACTCTGTTCACAGTACATGGTATGCTATCCATTTAAAGATCAGAGGCATGAAATACCGCACAACCCCTCTGGTCCTGAAAAGGTTAAATTGCCTCATGCACATTGCGTACTTCATGAGGAATGATCAAACTTATATTGTCTCCCCAAATCCTTATTAGCGCAGTGATATGCATATACAAACTTCTACCTTTCACTAATGCAGGACTTATTCAGCAAAATAAAACTCGTTCGGCAGGCAGCAGCAGGCAACAGCACAGACATCTTGCAGAAAAGGCATCTCTGAGTCTGCGATGTCCGTCCCATTCACCTCCAGAATTGGTGAGTGGAGTTCCTTGGTACCTTTTGGCACCGGAAGGGACGGACAGCTCAGGCGCAGAGAGTGCCTACTGCAAGATCCCTGCTGCCTGTCGAGCGACTTCTATTTCTCACTAGTGCCAAATGTCTTCAGCATAATAAAAAGTATATAAATGCATATCGCTATGGTAATGGATTTGTGGTGGCAATTTAAGTTTGAAGATTTTTCAGACTGAAAGCGGAACGAACTGCCAGCAACTGTCATGACCAAACAGAGGTGGGAGAGCGCACAAAGCGACTGATCCTTTCAAGGACTATGTCACACATTGTGTTGCACAGTCCTCTGGTCAAGGTCATGTGGACCTACCAGTACTGACATATACCTTCATGGGCATTTTAATTAGCCCCATCTTCTGAACTAGTAAGTACAAAATTCATATGGGCCAAATAATGTTTTGCCATAGTAAGGGAAGGGGGTTATTAGGAGTCAACTCTCATTTAGATCATTAAAATGGTTAGTTTTTAATATTTCAGCTTCTGTAAAACTGGAAACTGCACTTTTCATTTTAACAAGACCACTCTCCAAAAACCCCACATTACAGATGAATCATTTATACACATCTGCAGGGATGGAAAAGGGTTCACATGTCAAAAGAAACAAAGCAAGAGTCAGGAGATGAAGTTACTTCTCCCTTAAAGGGTTAGTAATGTGTAACATTTACTAACCCTAATATTGAAGGTATTCTAAAGATAAATATTAACGTGCCAAGTCGCATCTCTCAAACCTTTACGGTTTGAGCGATATAAGAGCTGAAAGTCTCCCCCTCCCTCCCCTTTTCCAGACATCAGCACGTGGCTGACGTCAGGAGATTCTGGTCCCACACCAGCCGGCGGCTCTTCAGGAGAGCTGAATGAGCGCAATCAAAGAACAAATACATCAGTGGAATGGTCTGCAAAGTGTTCTTGCTAACCAAGCACACTTTGTAGACCATTCCAGTGAAGTATCTGTTTTTCAACAGTGCTCATTCAGCTCTACTGAAGGCCCGCCGAGTTGGCCGACACAGATCCACCGATGACAGCTTTAGAGTTCGTCAGCAGGAGAGGGGAACTTTCAGATCTTATCTTTTTATGTGCCAAGTCCTATAATATTAAATACCTTCAATATTAGGGTTAATTAATGTTAGACATTACTAACCCTTTAAAACTGGGTGGACTAGGAACACCTAATAATCTCTCACCCGTAATATGGCCAGAAAATCCTTACAGTGCATGTGAATGTCACCACTTTGCCTTGGTTCAAGAGATAAGATCTTCAATCAGTACTAAATGTCATGTCCATGGAGGCAGACATAACACATTGTAAAAGTGTTTTTTCAAATTTAAACAGGAAGCGGTGTGTGAACCTTCTTAACACTTTAAGGCCCAGGGGGCTACACAATACATTAGAGAGCAATGCATCGGACAACCATCACAGCAAACACCTTTTTGGACGCAGTATTGATCGGTATTTTGATCAGAAAGGCAATCAAGGGGGAAGGTGCCCAAAGAACATGTCAAAGGATCAGAGGGAAGCAAAATGCACTACAAAGCAATGTTGCATGCTCCACTGATTCTTAAAGTGTTAAGATTACCGTGAGCAGAGTCTGAGGGTCCTGCTGACAACTGTTGTGTCTACCTCCAGGACTGATTTATGTTATTGCCTGCTCAAAAGGCACAAGGCCAAAATTCGCAAGCGCCATTAGGATTCTATAGCCATAGTAGGGAGGGGGTTGAGGGAGAAGAGAGCGCACACACTTATCTAGATTGATACATTTCTTTAAAGGGACAGTAATGTCCCATAAAAAAATGCTTACAGTTGTGTAGAGGTTAAAAAAAAAAAAAAAAAAAAAGATATGACACAAATCCTGTCTCAAATTGCTACGGTTTGAGAGATATCCTCCCCTAAAGTTCCCCTTCTGATGTCAGCTGTAAAGCTAACAGAAGGAGATCCGTGTCGGCCAACACGAGGAGGCTCTTCAGCAGAGCCGCAATAGCGCAATTTAAAAAGAAACTTCTTAGGAACGGTCTAAAAAGTGTGCTTGCAAACCAGGCACACTTTGTAGACCATTCCAAAGAAGTATTTCTTTTTAAATTGCGCTATTTCAGCTCTGCTGAAGATCCACTTATCGGTCCCCGGACCAGGAAATACTGCTGTCAGTTTAAAGCCGGCATCAGGAGAAGAGGAGGGAGAGGGGAAATTTAACGGAGGATCTCTCTCAAACCATAGCGGTTTGAGAGATAGGATTTGTGTTATATTGTTTATTTTTTTAACCTCTACAAAACTCCAAGCATTTGTTATGAGACATTACGGTCCCTTTACGAGGTTAAAATCTCTTAATTAGTGGGGATGTTTTTTATTCCCCCATGTTACAACCAATTTGCCACAGAATGGATCCACATTTCCCCCATACAAGAGGTCTATTCTTACCGTAGAATAATTTACAGCCCTACAGATAAGGCTACGTATTCTTGCTGATCTTAATACTGTGGGTGACGCAATTATACTGCATCTACATGAGTGGCAGGCAGCTGGTAGCCTGGAATTTGGCATCTCACAGCCCATCATGTCTTATGAAGCAGTGGAAGTAGATTTTGAATGCCAAGTCTCTAACGCTTTGCTTTTCAATGCACTATCGAAAGGGATAAAAGCCTCATGGAATGTCCATCTGCCCCCCCTCAACCAGTGGCACAGTTTGGTGCTCAAAGGGTTACATTGGCAGTTAGATGCCCCTAGCCTAACGTGACTCTAAAATACACTAAGTTTTTCCGATGATGGGCCACAATCAGAAAGCCATACATGTGAGGGCCACATTATGGTAAATGCAGCCTGTTGGCTATTCAAAAATATCAATTTGTCATGTCAATGACAATGCTACTATTTAAACAGACAACTATTTTTAAATTGCAAGGTAATGGCGATTGGTTAGGCCTTACTGACCTACTAGTTCTTGTATGCAAGTTAATTAGGTTTTGTTAAAAATATCAGGTGGGGTACACCCTTGGGTCTGGTGAGCCGCATTTGCCCATGGGCCACAAGCTGAATGCCCATGTGTTTGGCCTAGGGCAGAAGACTGGGCGGCTTTGCCCACACTCATTTTCTAAGGAAAAAGGCACCATTTTCAAAAAGTGCAGCTCAGGGCTCATACCTTCCTCATTCCCAAAGAAAGCAGGCCCAAAATGATCTGTTCATTAAACAGACAGTAATGTCTGCCATAAAGTAGATCTCAGAGTCTTCTCTACTGTAAAACAAACACATTGCCCTATGTTTAATAACTTCCTTTTATGTGGTTCCAAAGACATTACATCTAAAAAGATCCCCTACCCACATCTTCTGGCCACGTCACTCTTCCTCTGTGGTCCGGATGAAGAGTGGCAAGGGACAAACTTCAGTAAGCAAAGGAAAATTCTGCCCTCCGTCAAGGAAGGAAGGGTTTTTTTTTACTTACTGAGTTAAGTTTGTCCCTTGCTGCATCTCTTCGGTCCCACGACCAGGAGGTGACCTGAATGGGTGGAAGGGGGATCTTTTTACATCTAATATCTTTGGAACTACATAAAAGTTAAACATAGTGCAATTTGTTCACTTTACAATAGAGAAGACAGATCTACGTTATGGCAGACATTACTATCCCTTTAAACACATTTTCCACTCTTACACCATTGGATGCTAGTCACTTGCAAAGCTTCTGTGTCTTGAAGGGAAGAGTCATGGACTGTGCAAGGCTCCACATAAAGGAGCGGGTATAATATTGGGGGGTTGCACGCACTTGGTTCGGAGCATCGTAAAGCCTACACACACCAAAATCTCCATTTGATCAAGATTAGGAGTGCTCTATATAGATCTACAGAGTAAGGTGTACTCTCAGAAAATACAACAGCTAGGTGTACAGACGTGTATCAGAACCATGACAAAATTACATGCAGAGAAAGCGATTCAGCACCTAAAATTTAGAAAAAGGTGGACTCATTCACAAATTACTGAATAGTGACACTGACATGTTGGTACACGTGTCTTTGGGCATCTCAGACAGGATTTGCAAATAAAAAGTAGTTATTAATATTTCTATTAAAAGGAGACCTATGAAAGCCTAGAAGCTGCTGTTAAGGATTTTTTTTATTCCAATAATTTGCAAATTGTTAGCACCACCAAATAAATGTCCCTATGAACTGAATATGACATGCACATTAGTGGGGCAATTTCCACCCTAGGACATGCATATATTCCAGTGGCTTATTCCTCAATGGCTTACCCCTCAAATTTAAGTACCAGTAGTCATTCCAGTTAATGGGGAAGGAAACGTAGGAATATACTGCTCTAATATATTTAACACTGCTTATATTGGTCTGTATTTACTTCATTCCCACTAAAAAGTCTTAGTTAGTCTCAATAATATTAGACAATGGACAAGAAAAGTCCTCAGCACTGTTACCTTTATAATCTGACAATGCTTACGATTCTAAAGAGCACAGACACACCTATAACTTATAAGATCAAGTAGGGGTAAAATTATATACAATATTCCTCACTATTAAACAAAGGCAAACAGCTACTTAAATGGGAACTTTACTCTAGGTATAAATAGCTTGCAATTTAACAGTACCCTACATGTTTGTCCTTCACAGCAGGAAAATACAGTAATTTATACCATTTATACCATTCTTAAACCAGCCTGACATTTTCCCTACCTACAAGGCCTGCTTAACATTCATGGCATATTTACATACTTGAGATTAATATAATATAAAATATATATATATATATATATATATATATATATATATATATGATATATAAAACCTTTTGTTAAGTTCTTCCAAATTGAATACCACTCCATGTGCTTTTTTGATGACTTACACAAAAAAAAAAAAAAAAAAAAAAAAAAAAAAAGTCACATGTGACGTTATCAGTAATGTAAGTTAAAGGACACAACAGATATACAACTTATTAAAATGTAAGTGCTGTTCTACCAAGGTCTTGTTGAGAGGGGAGACACACATTTGGGGTATGCAGAGGCAAACAGCTGAACACATAAGGGCAGACAGACACAACGGAATCCAGTTACTAAACATGCTCACTTTGGCATGGTGTTTTATACACACAAAATTATAACTGGACAGTAGGTATAAAATACGCAAGTGCACCGATAAGGCAATTGCAGTAGTCCAACTGAACAAATTTTAGTGAAACCTGCAGAACGCTGTACAATTATGAACCAAGTGGAGTAAAGTAGGTTTGGTGGCAAAAGATGCAGACATTTGACACCAATGAACACACACACACACACACACACACACACACACACACACACACACACACACACTAACATGCATGTTACCCTATTACGTGAGACTAGCTACAACAATAGCAACCCATTTCACAAGGCCATCATACAATTACTGCATTACTGGAGACCACCAGAATATTACCCAATCATAAGCAACCAGCCGCTAACACAAATTATACAGTGAGCATTATTACTAGCATCTAAACATTTAAAGGGTCAATGTCCCCTAAAATATTTAGAGTTAGAGATTGAAGAAATAAACTAATTGTAACAAACCATCTCTCTCAAACCTCTATGGTTTGAGAGATATAGGGATTCAAAGTTCCTCCTCCCTCCCCTTCTCCTGATGTCAGTGTCTAGCTGACAGCAGGGGATCCCGGTCCGGAGACCAGCAGAAGGCTCTGCGGTAGAGCTGAAACCGCGGTACTTAAAAATAATTCATTCATTGGAAAGGTCTGCAAAGTGTGCTTGCAAACCAGGCACACTTTGCAGACCATTCCAATGAATTATTTTTTAAGTACCGCGATTTCGGCTCTGCTGCAGAGCCTCCTCGAGTTGTACGACTAATCTCCTGCTGTCAGCTTTACAGCTGACATAAGGAGAATGGGAGGGGGAACTTTGAATCCCTATATCTCTCAAACCACAGAGAGATAGGGTTTGTTGAAATTATTTTTTTTTTAACCTCTACCTAAATCTAAATATTTTTATGGGACATTACTGTCCCATTAAAGTTATTGTACAGAGCAGCGATCATTACAATATCGCAAAGAAAAAAAAAAAAAAAAAAAAAAAAAAAGATGGTCAGGAACATTTCATGAGACCTTCATACCATTTCCCCATATGAGAACATAAATTCAATTACCCAAATTTACAAAATTAACGAGGGAGAGAGGGCACAAGGGTTAAACCATATACTTTTTTGTTTGCCACGCTGTATAAACATTGAGGATCATTACATAGTTCAAAGAGCATTATCAACAGTATATAAACACACAATCATTATACAGAGTGGCACGTATCATTAAGAGTATAAACATACAGTTTCACTATAGAGAGCCATGCATCCTTACCCAGAGTCATTATATTATGGTAATGAGGCTTACTGCTCTGTGTAATTAACATGGGTGTTTATAAGAGGATTTTAGTGAACATACTATTACATTCCTCTTAGCACATGTGGAACACAGGAACCATGGTTAACGTCGTCTCCTCCAGAAGAGAAGGGCACTTCCAAAAAATATCTGAGGCAGAGACTCCCTCCTTTTTCCACTCTACCCCCATCAGCTGGTATCCAATTTTAATGTATAGCAAAGTAAAGATGAAGCAGAGGTGAAAGAAGAGAAGGAAATCTTCTGAACAGAGAACCCAAGAAGACCACCCTGCTTGGGAGCTCAACTCGTTTTTTTTTTTTCCTTCTGGGAGGGAGTGCTATGTTCCAAGAGGACTTCGAGAAAAGGATTTAATGGCGAGTTTGGTAAAATACTCTTCTCTCTTACGTACAATGTGTAACAGAAACCACAGGGATATACACCAAGGCTATCCACCAATATTCCAGTGAAGAGAAAAAAAAATCCCTGCATCTAAGACCAGAATCCACAGGACTATAATGTACAACATGAACATCAAGTGTCAATGGACACCAAACTAGCACAGCAAATAAATTAACAAGATTCAAATTACTTAGAAAAGAACGCAAGGACAACGCTTATACAGGAACCACAGATCTGGTGGAACATGCAGTAGCCATAGGCAAATCGCTCACAATTCAAACACACCAATGGTCAGAATGTCCTCATCTCTGGTCCAGAGGCTGTGAGCTGTATGAGGGCCTAGGGCAGCACCACAGCCCAGCTGGTAGGCATCCGTGGAAACGACAATGCGCTCAAGGAAGACAGATTGCCCAATGTCAGATGGGACCCCTGAAGCCACCAGCAATAGTCGTCCTCTAGGGACAGAGTCATGACGTGAGACAGATGAGACTGATGTCTGGACCAATTCCTGAGAATGTCCAAATTGCAATTACCTTGTATGGAATTGTGCAAAGGGAACTGCCTCCAGGGCCGACAACAGGTAACCCTGCACCTTCATGTACTCATACTGTCACAGATGGCCAACACACTGCTGGAGAGGCAAGGACTGAATTAGGTCATTTGGGAGAAACACCCTTGTAGGGTGTCGAAAAGCATTTCTACAAAATTAAGGACCTGGGAAGAAACTTTTTTTTTTTTCTTTTTTTTATTTAAATTAAGTACACAACAGTGCTTTTCCTGAACAGAGAAGTAGTCCTGAATCTGAGTGCATGAAGTTACCTCTAAAAGGAGTCTTAGGCAAAAGGTAGTCTTTGTAAGGGGGACAGATCCATTGCTTGAGGATATGAGCTGCCAATGCAGGCAAAATCTATGTGAAGACCCTCAAAGGGGACGCCAGACCAAATAGAAGGGCAGCGAACTGAAAGACTGCCCTAAAACTCACTGCACAAAGTGATGATCCAGATGGATCAGAGAGTGTAGGTAAGAGTCCTGTAAATGCAGGACATACAGCTGCAACGAAAGATTGCAAGGACTCCATTAGGGGTGAACCGAAAAGAAAATTCCGAATGAAACATCAGAATGCACTTGGCCAAAAACCGAAACCGACTTAAATTTATAGGGCGATGGAAAGAGAAAAAAAAAAAAAAAAAAAAAGACAAAAAATATAGCCGAGCAAGTGCACATGGCACAGCCAAAGTGAAAGTCCCATGAGCTGAAGGTTACCAGATTGCCAGGGAAAAAAAAATGACCTTTCCATTGTGGACCTTTATTCTGGCACTAGGGCTACTTTTTTTTTTTTTTTTTTTTTTTAAGCAATAATGTTACCACTTTTGATTAATTAACCCATGCGTACCCCTGAGTCCTCTGGCACTCAAAGGGTTAACAAGAAATGTCTCAAATTAATTGTGCTTTGGAGATGTGCACTTGCATCCTAGGAGTTTACATAAATTATCAACCACCAAAAAGGGGCAAACAAAATGTATACCCAATTGCCTTAACTCATTGAGGAAGGGTGGGCAAGGCATTCCTGTAATACCACATCATAGTAATTTTATACAACTGTACTGGATTAAGCAGCAAAAAAAAAAATAAATAAATAAATAAATTAAAAAAAAAAAAAAAAAAAAAAAAATTATTCCCTAAAAAAATAAAAGCTAAAAGAAAAGATGTTAAGACTACAGCCCTTATGGAGGAAACAAATTTACCCCAAAAAATACAGTAGAATTGTCTGTTGCACAGTTTCCTAAAGCTGTCAGCATGCTTTTCAGAATTCTGTACCAAAATACCCCCTACCGCACAGTTTAAAAAATGTCTTTGAATTCTATGAAAACCTCTTTTTGCCGCACTGCAAGGAGTCTCTGACAGCATGAGCAATGAATGTGAGTAATAAACTTTAATAAAGCGCCCAGCTCTCTCGGTATTTCAACTGAACTGCAAGTTAAATTGGGTACTTTGTCAGGGATATGACTCCCATTACCACTTCCAATTCTAACGTGACTGAGTCACTTGACTCCAGAGTCTGTCAGGCTCAGTGTTGGCATCCTCATGCGTGCTCACTCACTCTGTAGTACTGCTTCAGCAGAGGACCAACTCAGGAGGCAGGCAAGATTGTATGGTATACGCTGTGTGAGGGCCTGTGTGCGTGCGCACGCACGCACGCACATTATGCAGAAAGCCTATGCACCTCCATCGGGACCTTGGCCAGCCAGTACACAGAGCACGCGCACAACAATGCGGGATTTTCGGCAGTTTTATTTAGGCCATTTTCGGCCAAAACATTTCAGCTGCCAAAATTTTCGGTGCACCCCTAGACTCCATTTTGAAATGTGTTTAGCACAAATTGGTTGAGGAACTAAGTGCAGAATAGGACAGCATTAGCCATCTGCCAAGAGCTTAGACAACATAAGCTTTGGGAGCTTTCCAAACTATCTGGAATAAGTGTTTTACATGTGTTCTGTTAGTGTGGTAAGGGAGAGGTTAAGAAACCAAGTCCCCCCCCCTCTTCGCAGGTGTGCCAGTGACTGCAGTCTGTCGGTGGTGGGTATGTTTCTTTACGATTGTGTATGTATGAACCTTGAGCAGTGTGCCTAAAAGCAGCAGTGGGGTAACTACTGGGAATTTAAACAGGGGATTCAAACACAGAGGTGCAAATACTTATTAACTTGACTGTTAATATATTTTAGTTTCTGCTGCCTTTTAAAGTGGAACCATCATCAAAATAACATTGTTACCAAACACTAACACAGAGATAGGCAAAAGCACTCTCTCATTAGGCTGAATAAATCCCACATTATTGAGGAAAAAGTTCTTCGGCAACCAACAGTGCAGACACCTTAGATGAAAGGTACCTGTGAGTCTGCACTGTCTGTCCCATTCACTGCCAGGATTGGTGAGTGGGGATCCTTGGTACCTTAAGGTACTGGACGTTACTGACAGCACAGGTGCACAGGGCTTCTCTTATAAGCTCTGTGCAGCTGATGCGTGTCAAAGAAGTTTTGCCCCCCCCCCTCAATAATGCGGGACTTATTCAGCCTAATGAGAGTATGCCTTTGCCCATTGCTATGTTAGTGTGTTTGGAGGGGGCAATGATATTTTGATGAGAGTTCCGATTTAAAAGTGCAGTAACTGGCATAGAGTGGTAGCATGACTGTCCACTGAACAATGCATAAGCTGCCATGTGTTTGCTTATCTGGAACATCCGTTCCAGACTTCATACCTCCCTGTGTTTTTTATGAAAGTGTTTTAACGGGAAGGTTAAGATTGACTCTTCTTTAAGTATGTTCTGGGTACTCATTTTATTTACCTCCAAAGGATTACATTAGTACAACATGCTCCCAAACTAAAATCTGTAAAATTATCTCAGATGAATGATCACCAAAATCTACGTTTTGGAACAGGGGTTAGCCATCTTAGGGCACTCAAGCGATAGAAGACAACCTATCAACTCCGAACAACTGCTAAATAGGGATTATGGCAGTTTTAGGCCCCAACAGATCCTATGCAAAAGTTGGCTATTCCTGTTTTAGAAGGTAAGTCAGTTATGCCAGCAATGCAGGTAGACAGTTTTGTTTTTACAAGGTTTTAATGAATTAGGAAAAGGGGTATGTTCAGCTGCCTTAGATTCTATTCAGACAGGTTCACCTTAATAGTGCAATAACTTCTCAAACTTATATCAGAGAATAATCCGGAGCTGCCCAAAAAAGTATGATCTCTATATCTATGCAAGTATTGGATATACACTCTCAGTCAATGAAGGGTCGTTATCGGGTGCAACAGAAAAGGTGGAATTTACTCACCGATATTTGTTTTTCCTCTGTGTCCTTCCACAGCATACTGTGGGCAATTGGCTCCGCCTCCCAGCTGGTAAGACCAATCGAAAAAATTATAAAGTGTGCGAACATCCTCCCCTCTGCAGTTATACTTTTGTCCAAGCTGCAAGAAGAAAAGATGCTTAATTTCATGACCACAAGCAAGTACATATAAAAGTATAGTTCTTGCTAATAGGTATCCATCCGGAAAAATACATATGCCAAGCATAACCGGGTGGGTTGCCATGGAAGGACACAGAGGAAAAACAAATATCGGTGAGTAAATTTCACCTTTTCCTCTGTGTCCGATCCACAGCATACTGTGGGACTTACCAGAGCAGTACCCAGCGTACAGAGGGCGAGCTGCTGAAGAGAAATTGCTAGGATATGGCTGCCTCCAGCACCTTTCTGCCAAATTTGGCATCTGCAGATGCTTGGAGATCCAGTCTGTAGTGCTTAGAAAAAGGCTGATGCAGAGGACCAGGTTGCAGCCTTACAGATCTCTTCAGGGGAAGCTGCTGCTTTCTGTGCCCAAGAGGTAGTGATGGCCCTGGTTGAGTGGGCTTTAATCCCCAAGGGGGGTTCCTTGTCTGCAGATTCATAAGCAAGGATAATACAACTACGTATCCAACGGGAAATAGAGGGTTTTGATGCTGCACATCCTTTAAATTTCCGAAATGGACAAATAAGGAATCAGTTTTGCAAATAAGTTTACTACGCCTGAGATAAATCTGGAGACAGCATATAAGGTCAAGGTTATGGAGGCGCTTCTCCAGCTCCCCAGATGGGTTAGGGCAGAATGATGAAAGTACCATCTCCTGGTTTAAATGGAACTGGGATATAACCCAGGGTTTGGACGCAGCATCACTTTGTCTTGCTGAAAGATCAGGCAAAGGGCAGTGGCCATCAGCGCCTGAAGTTCCCCATCTCTGTGGACCGAAGTCACTGCAGTAAGAAGCACTGTTTTTAGAGTCAGGTGCTTCATGGAAATAGAATCCAAGGGTTCAAAGAAGGGGTGAGAAGCGAGCTGCTGTAAAACCAGGTTAAGGTCCCAAGAAGGAACCGTATCCCGTATAGTGGGCTTTATCTTTGTTATAACGGTCATGTATTTCTTTATCAGAAATTTATCAGTGAATGGGGTGGCGAGGACAGCTGAAAGAGCTGAGAGCTGAACTTTTAATGATGCCGGCCTTAGTCCTTTTTGGAAACCTGACCGCAAGAAACCCAGGATCCTTGGAGCAGAAATGGACTGTCCAGTTAGACCCAGAGAGGTGCACCAGCCAAGGAATGTGGTCCAGACCCTATAATAGATCTTCGTAGCAGAAGGATGCCTGCCCTGAAAGATGGTGTTTATGACTGATTCAGAGAGACCTTGGCGAGTTAAAGATTCCCGTTCAGCCTCCAGGCCCTGAACTGGAAGAAGGCTGGATTGGAATGTAACATTGGCCCTTGATTCAGCAAGTGTGGAATGTCTGGAAGAAGAATCGGAGGACAGACGAACAGCTGCAGTAGGTCCACGTACCATAATTTTCTCGGCCAATCTGGGGCTATGAGGATAACACTGGCCTTGTCCTCTTACTTTTCTTATGACCTCTGCCAGGGGAAGAATGGGTGGACAGATTTAAGCTAGTTTGAACCTCCAAGAAATGCCTAGGAGTCTTGTCCTGCCGACTGTTTTCCTGCGCACCTGGATAGGTATTTTTGACTGTCTGTTCTGGGCAGTGGCCATAAGATCTATGGACTGGGATCCCAGGGTCTGTGTTAGGGATAGGAATACCTGTCTGTTGAGGCTCCATTCTCCTGGATTTAGCTTTAACCGGCTGAGGAAGTCTGTCTGGATGTTCAGGTGGCTTGATAGGTGAGAGGCTGTTAAGGCTAACAGATTTTTTTCCACTCAGAGAAGGCTCTTTATTGCTAGACTGTTGAGTTTAAGACTCCTGGTTCCCCTCTGATTTAAGAGCTATTGTACAGCTGTGACATTGTCCGACCGTATGAGGACTGCTTGCCCGGCCAGGTCGTGCTGGAAGTATAGCAGCATCTCCCATATGGCTAACAGCTCCAGTATGTTTATGTGAAATCTGGATTCCTGATTGGACCATGTGCCCTGTACAGACCTTTGGTTCCAGACCCCTCCCCATCCCAGATGACTGGCATCTGTGGCGAGTACTTGTCAAGATGGTTCTATTATCTGACGGCCTTGTTCCACCAGGATAACTCACTTCTGGTGGAGGCCAATACTGGAACTCGCATGTACAGGTTCGATGGGTTTTTCCTGTAAAACTGGAGTAAGTTGTACTGGGTCTGCCGGGTATGTATTCTGTCCCAAGAATAATCTGCTGCTCAGAGGAAATATGGCCCAGGATTTTGCTGTGTGAGACTGCGTTGTTAAAAATAAAGTCACCTGCTTCCTGATGCATGTCTGTCGTTACAAAGACAGGGTTGCACGGTTGTGACAAGTATTCAATAGAACACCTAGGAACTGCAGCTGTTGGGAAGGAAAAAGTATGCTTTTCTTCTTCTTTGATTAGCCAGCCCAGATTTTGTAGTAGGTGTCTGCAGAGAACGGTGGTGTTGTTTACCATCGGATACGACGGCCCTATGAGCAAGATGTCATCTAGATAGGGAACGATTTTGATCTTATTTTGATCTGATGTGTACTTCTTAACTCGGCCATGGCTACAGCCAGGAGCTTGGTGAATACTCGGGGTGCCGTGGCTAGACCGAATGAAAGTGTTCAGAAGTGATAATGGTGCTTGAAGATATGAAATCTTAGGTACTGGCAGTTAGTGGGTCTGATCAGTATGTAATAGACGGTGTCTTTTAGGTCTATGCGGGAGAGAAAATCTTGCGGCTGAATCAGTTTTATAGCTGACAGCACTGTCTCAATCTTGAAGCGTCATATTCGTAGGAACTGGTTGAGATCCTATAGGTCCAGGATAAGACTAAATTCCCCAGAAGGCTTTATAAGTGAGAAAAGAACTGAATAGAAGCCCTGCAATCTCTGACTCATCGGGACCTCCTCTATTACCTTGTTCAGAATGAGGGACTGAAGAACTTGTCTCATTTGGTTTACCTTTGTTCTGTTCCTGATCTGCAACGTTCTGAATCTTGGAACCAGAGGAGCAGTTTGAAATTCTAGAACATACCCTTCCTTCACTATTTCCATAGTTCAAGTGTCAGGGTGGATGGATACCCAGGACTGATGGAACTGCTCCAGCCTGCCCCCTACTGGAGGTGAAGGAAAGGGACCTCTGGCTTCATTGGTGGAATGAAGGCTGAGCACTCCCTCTCTTTCGCTGGTCGTAGCCTTTACCAGGTCTATCTTATGGCGTCACGAAAGGACTGACATCTCAATGTATTGGTTATAGATGGAGATCCCCTGCCACATTTGTCCTGCAGCAGAAAGGGACTCTTTCCTGCTGAGGATTTTTTAATAATGTCCTCTACCTGGTCTCCGA
The DNA here is from genome assembly GCA_037306005.1 of Rhinophrynus dorsalis. NCBI lineage: Eukaryota > Metazoa > Chordata > Amphibia > Anura > Rhinophrynidae > Rhinophrynus > Rhinophrynus dorsalis. Next base: position 127,785,236 of record CM074727.1, on the reverse strand, counting down.
ATAATTTGGATCCTTCAAAAAGGTAACAAGATCAGTCTGTTCTTGGAAGCCAGATCTGCATCCCAGGATCTCATCCAAAGTGCCCTTTGTGCTGTTATAGATAAAGCTGAAGATTTTGCAAGAAGTCTGATGTTGTCTAAAGATGCGTCACAGGAATAGTTCACTGCGTCCTTTATTGTGACTAGTTCTTTCAGGATCCGTGATCTGGAGACGGATGACTAATTTCTCTTCAATTTTGGATAGCCAAATGTGCAGGGTGCTGAACACTGATTCCATGGCTGTAGCAGTCTTTAAAATCCTGACTAATGGATGTAAACTGCTTACGAAGCGCTGCATCTACCCTTTTATCCATGGCATCTTGCAGGGTCATACCGTCTTCCAGAAGGAAGGTTGTCCTTCTTGCTGTCTGAGCTATAGCCGCGTCGACCTTAGGTGGTGTGGTCCAGCTCGCTGTATCCGCTTCTGCAAAGGGGTACATCTGTTGGAACCGTTTTGAGGTGGAACATCTTTTTTCATTCCCTTTGTACTGTCTCTTGTAGAGAACTATGTACTGGAATGACTGCACAGGTCTTCTTATTTCCAATAAAGGCTGTTTCTGGTCTTCAGTAAGGCCTAAAGATTTCCTCATAGCTTTTATTAGAGGATCTATTTTATCTACAGAAAAGCTTCCACCATCTTCTACAATTTCACCCTCTTCAGCGGAAGAACCTGCAGACTCAATCTCTACAATACTGTGTTCCTCATATTCCTGCAGACGGGATGGCCCTTCATCTGGGTCTTTTCCTGGCGCCGTCCTGCATTGATGAGAAGGTCTCCTGCATGGAGACCTTCATCCAGCTCAAAAAACCCTGGAACTGGGTAGGGACTTCACTGCCAGATACATGCTTTAAGCACTCAGGGCATAACTTTGTGGGGTCAGAGAGGGGCAAGTCTCCGATAACAGCCTGCATAGGATTTTGTTTTTTGCAGCAGCCTTTTCATCTTTAGACGGCTCTGCAGACTTTTTCTTATCTCCTTTTGCCTCCTTAGACTCAGACATACTTGAATATATAGATCTCTGTTTAACACACTAAGCATATATATCATACAACAGAGATAAGGGACACACAAATCTATGCAATTAGTAGCTAAATACATATAGTATAAATGTAGGTAAATCACGATCCTCCTGGAGACTCAGTTGCCTGTCCGGTTGATATAACCTCTGTTCTGCACTAGGAGGAAGACGCCAGACAGCCTCTTACATTCCAAGAGTGGAAAGCACGCGTCACTTCCGATTCCCTCCGTCAATCCTCCAGCTGCAAATGGGTTGAAGGCAACATAAGGAAGAGATAGAGCAGGGGCATCGCCGCTATAGATGAGTGAGAGATGCCTCTGTCCCCAGCTTGGGTAGGACCACATAACTGCAGAGGGAAGGATGTTCACACACACACACACACACACACACACTAATATTATATTATATATATATATATATATATATATATATATATATATATATATATATATATATATATATATATATATATATATATATATATATATATGGATCGGACACAGAGGAGATATAGAATATTTAGAAGAAAGCTGCACTCTATTGGATTTAAAAGTTCATAACAAACCAATGTTTCATTGGTGAGCCAACATGCATGTTAGTTCACCAATAAAACATTGGTTTGTTATGAACGTTTTAATAACCTAGGCTTATGTCGTCATAAGAACATTGTTATATGCTAATAAATGCCCAAAGTTTAGCGATTACTGAAGTTAATGCAGTGACGCTGGCCACCATGGACAATACATTGAATGTGCAATACATCTTATGTGATCTACATGAACTACACACACACACACCACACACACACACCACACACACACACCACACACACCACACACACCACACACACCACACACACCACACACACCACACACACCACACACACCACACACACCACACACACCACACACACCACACACACCACACACACCACACACACCACACACACCACACACACCACACACACCACACACACCACACACACCACACACACCACACACACCACACACACAAGAGATAACCAAGTTACATCAACTGTCTTGACAACCATTATATAGGTTATGTATGCCCGAACAGATGGTGATAGCCGATCTAGGATAATCAATAACAGTCCCAAATAAGAAGACAATAAGAGAGGCTGCATGAAGGGAGGCCTGAGACGTACAAAGGAGGGATCTAATACAACAAAGGAAAGGGACAGTTGTTCTCTGGGGCTAATACCAGAGGTAGTGGGTGATCTTTTCTACACTTTTTAAGTACCTGTAAACCTACCTGGGGAATCTGTTTTATATTAAAAACACTTTTACCCTTAGATATTCACTGAAATTTTTTGTCCACTTTTGTCTGGACATGTGCTCATATAGTACATGTGATTTGGTGCATGCCAGTAGCACAATTTTAGAAAGAGAAGTAACATGAAGGTAGATCTGCAGACTACAAATAGTACACGCCATTAAAAAGGGTGAAGAAACTTGTCATAAAAGACTCTTCCCCTGGTTTGAGAACCTCGTTTAGTGTCAAATGGTTCGAGATACTTTCATTTCCACTTCAAGATTACTAACAAATCGAAAGCACCGCACCCAGGACTGTAACCTGAGGTTCACCACTTACAGCTTTAGACAAATTTGAAAAGGTTCCATTTGCAGTCCTCATTTAACCAGTTCTTGATCCAAGCTCAGAGATCACAACCTCCTAAACTAAAGCCTTTTTAAATGTATACAGTAACTCATTAAAGGGCTAGTCTTCATAGTATTTGGACCATGGAGAGTTATTTCAATACTGTCGGTGTTGTAGTTCAAGAGTAATTTAATGATAAAATATCCCCCTCCCGTCCAGTTGGCTTGCAGAGAGGGACAATCTTCAATTAGCATAAAAGGAAAAACCTGTCAAGGGGAGCAGGGTTTTCATTGTTCTCACAGTAAGAAGATTGTCCCTTGCTGTGAGCTGTCTGGTCCCAGGACCAGATTCCACTTCTGAGGGGAGACGGGGGATACTTTATCAATTACTCTTGAACTACAACTCTGACAGTATTGAAATAACACTCTCCATGGCCCAAATAATATGAAGATTAATTGGAGCTGCTTTTATTTTGAAACATTACTATCCCTTTAAGAACAGTATTAAAGGGATAGTAATACTTTAAAATTACTAATCCCAATATTGTAGGAGTAAAAAAAGAAATTTGCCCCAGTAATATTTCTCAAACCTTTATGGTTTGAGAGATATTCACTCACAAAGTTCCCCCCTTCCTCCCCTTTCCCTGAAGTCAGCATTGTAGCTGACTGCAGGGGAAGTTTGTCGTACGACCGTCCAGAGGCTCTGCAGCAGAGACGCGATCTCGTTAATAAAAAAAGAAATCATTCACTTAAAAGGTCTTCTACATGTGCTTATCAAGTAAGACAAGGGTACTCCCACTGCTGAAAAGCATTTTACTCAAGTTATTACAGATTTAAAAAAAAAAAAAAAAAAAAAAAAAAAAAAAAAAAGGCTTGAGAGATATAAAAGGCAAAAAGTTCTGCTCTCCCTCTGCTTTCCCTGACGTCAGCTGTAAGATTCTGGTCCCGGGACAAGCAGGCGGCTCTTCAGCAGAGCCAAAACAGCACAATATAAAAAGAAATACTTCATCGAAACAGTCTACAAAGTGTGCCTGGATTGCAAGCACACTTTGTAGACTGCCCCAATGAAGTATTTCTTTTTACATTACAATATTTCGGCTCTGCTGAAGAGCCGCCTCATGTCGGCCCACTAATCTCCTGCTGACAGCTTTACAGCTGACGTCAGGAAAAGCAGAGGGAGTGGGGAACTTTAGCCTTCTATATCTCTCATACCATTAAGGTTTGAGAGATGGGACTGTGCTTGTTCAGTTTCTTTTTCTAATAGCTGCAATATGATTTTTTATTTATAGACATTACTAACCCTTTAAGTTACGTTGTTTTGATATACCCATGTATCACAGAGAAGACCTAAACTGGAAATCATTACATAATTAAGCACGGGTCAGAGAATCAAAATGTAATTTGCCTATACTGCCGTTAGGGAAATCTTCAAGCCCTGGCCTGTTAGTCGTCCCTAAAGTGTAGGGTTATTTACCACAGCTTTAGGCCACATTAATTTCTATATTTGTAGTTAAATTTCATAGTTTGTAAAGGTGTGTAAAGTGTTGCAATAAGACTAATAACTTAATAACTTCGACTCATTAAAACCTCTATGCTTGTTATAACCTAGGGAACCTCTCATTTTCCAAGTGCATATGCAACGGCTCAATTGTTTCCAGTCTCTTTGTCCTGACATATGTATCCTGGACTTTTCATCCAAAGCCAACTTTGTCCCTATATATCCATTTCTTTAAACTGCCCAATATGTTGTGCTTTCAGTTTTTTTTCTCTTTCACATATGAGACAGACATTACTAACCCTTTAATGGAAGTATTTTGAATAGTGAAGACTATTAAAGCCTGGTGCCAGGACTTGCCAGGATTTGCTGTGACATGACTGCTGGGAACCAAAGAACTGGAGAAATCCTGTGCTCCTAGCTTAACCCTTTGAGTGCCAGAGGGGTACACAATGCGTTGCGCAACCCTCTGGCACTCAAATGGTTAATGATGATACTTGAGACCTAGGGTTCAGAACAAATGTCCTTAAGTGATCTGTGGACCTATTAACTATACCGCTTTTAGTCTTATTAATGCACCTATTTGAACTGCCTATAAATTTTCCTTTTTGTTTTGCAATCAAGTTAAATAGTCACTATCACCTAAACATTAATAGAGTTTATGCACTTTTAAGTATCATGTATTCCTAATAAACACTTGTAAAATTTCTTAGATGTATAATCAAAATATATTCTTAAACATTGCCATTTAACCCCTCTGTTTATACAAGTGATAAAGGCAATGTATGGCATGATGTAGTTAAACAAGCGAGATAAGACCTTCAGTGAACTGAAATGGGCGAGTTCTAACACTTGAACAATTAGGCCTGATAAAAAGTGGCCGCTCTTACTTAAACATATTTTAGAACTGTCACTGAAAAACAAGAGCCCCCAGACTGAGTACATAATAAAAGAGTTGATCCCTTTTCATTTTTATGGTGTTAAAGTCCATAATAGATTAGTTTTGATTAATTGGAAAACTAAGTCAGGTGTTTCCTTGTTTTCTGACTTGGTCAGAAAACGAACTCCTAAGTAATCTTACATATCCAGAAAAAGCATCTCCCTTCACTTTCTTGGGCTGCTAGAAACAGAATTTCCACCAGAGGGCTGGAATAAACCAACCCTTCAAATGACAGAGGGCTACACAATGCATTGTGCACCCCTATGGCCAGGGCTGGTGCAAGGATTTTTGCCACCCTAGGCAAAACCTAATTTTGCCGCCCCTTGGCTCCACCCCTTGTGTCCTTCCCATTTATGCCCCGCCTCTGGATGTGTTTAAGTGTCAGTGTGTTCCTTATGTGTGTCAGTTTGTGTGTGTGTTCTCTATATGTGTATGTGTGTGTTCCCTGTATATAAGTGTGTCAGTGTGAGTCTCTGTAAGGATATCAGTGTGTAAGTATGTGTGTGTGCTTCTCTATATGTGTATCCGTGTGACAGTGTATATTCTCTATATGTGACTCTCCCCCTCTTGACTGTTGACCCCCCTTTGACTCTCTCCCAGTCTGACTCTTGATCCCTCTCTTGACTGCTGATTCTCCCTTTGAATCTCTCTCTCCCAGTCTGACTCTTGATCCCTTTCCTGACTGCTGATCCCCCCTTTGATTCTCTCCCCTTCTATTTATCCCCGCTTGACCCCCCTTCCACTTACTCTTCCCGGTGCACTCTCCCCCCACAGTGAGTAGGTTTTGGTGCTCTCCCTTGTCTGGCTTTTATTAACCTTTTCAGTGACAGAGAGGTATACAACGCATTACAAAGCTATGCGTTGCATACCCCTCTGGCACTGAAAGGGTTAATGTGGCACAGCGATGTCAGTTTCTCTCTCCCCCTCCGCTTCTTCAATCCTGGTCCTGGTGCTACATTAAAAAAAATAGCCAACCAAGGGAGGGCACCGAAACTTACGATTTTATTTATTTTTTATTTTTTTATTTCGGCAGTCTGTTGTAAGCGGCGGCGGTGCCGATGCGCCCTCAGAGAATGTGCGCCCTAGGCCGGCGCCTACCTCGCCTATAGGTGGTGCTGGCCCTGCCTCTGGCACTCATAGATTTATTGAGAAGGCACAACATGCAAATCTTTTCAAGATGTAAACTCCCACTGAAAGGAGGACTTGGAAATTAAATAGGTCCTCTTTAAATACAGGTGCAACACACAAGTAGTGGGATGCTAGCAAACAGATACTCTTATACTCTCTGGACCTTATTTGAGAACCAAAACAGAAGTAATTTTGTGGTAATCCAACCGCACCATAGGTGGTGATGGGGGATTAAGGTCCACAACTTCCCAAGATTTTAAGTTAAGATTTTGAACTCTAGAGGCCACAACAAATTATGAAGTACTATGTTAAAGACCTTAGCATTCAAGGGCCTAGAAATAAATCTGGAAATTTCCATCTGTCCATTATGCTTCAGTTGGTTTTAACCTTAAAGGGATAGTAATGTTTCACAATAAAAGCAGCTCCAATTAATATTCATAGTATTTGGGCCATGGAGAGCGTTATTTCAATACTGTCAGAGTTGTAGTTCAAGAGTAATTGAATGATAAAGTATCCCCCTTCTGCCCTTTTAACTGATGTAACACTGCTCACCTCAGAGCAGCAAAACTGTACAGATGGATCGCAGAGAGGGACAATCTTCAGTGAGCATAAAGAAAAACTTGTCACGGGGGCTAGGGTTTTCCTTGTTCTAAGATTGTCCCTTGCTGTGAGCAGTCTGGTCCCATCTAAGGGGAGGCGGCTTACACTAGTGGGATACTTTGTCAATTACTCTTGATCTACAACTCTGACAGTACAGAAAGAACACTCAGTTGCCCAAATACTATGAAGATTAGCTGGAGCTGCTGTTTTTGTGAAACATTACTATCCCTTTAATTGCTCAACTGTTTGCTTACTGCATAAGGCCCACTGTAGTCTGGGATTAAACATACCCCGAGGAATGATAAAGACAGATAATCTTAAAACAGCATTCCATCCCACAAAACATGAGGGTGCAGCTGCAGAGGTGTCCGGTGATTCAGAGGAGTAGGCCAAGAGCTTAAGGAATTTAATGAGAAGAAATAGATTTATTGATTGAGCAACATTTGGTCTCTTCATAGAAGGCAATAAACATTGGGTCACCCAAATAATTTTGCCTGTTGTATCCCATGAGACTGCTTACAGAAACTCAGGCCACTGAGCTTCTATTGAGCAAATAATGCATCTAGTCTCCAATCTGAACGGAACTGTATACATCTAATTAAATGTAAGCAAAACCTTAAACCCACCCCTGGGCGCTAGAGGAGCTGATTACAACTCGCAACGCAGAGCTTTGCAAACGTCTATAGCACACACATTTAAAGGGATAGTAATGTTTCAAAATAAAAGCAGCTCAAATGTATAGTCATAGTATTTGGGCCATGGAGAGTGTTATTTCAATACCGTTAAAGTTATAGTTCAAAAGTATCATCCAATTAAAGTATCCCCCTCCTGCTCCTTTTACCTAGTATAAGCCCCACCCCCCAGATGTGGAATTCTTTCTTAAACTTTTAACTTTATTTTATTTTGTAGGCATTAAAAAAACATGAAGAATGATATAAGTCTTATCTCTCAAACCTTTATGGTTTATGAGATATTCACAAGCAAAGTTCCCCTCCCCGCCCCTTTTACCTAGTGTAAGCCATCTCTTCTCAGATGTGAGTCAGGTTGTATGACAGTACAGATAACAGAAGGGGACAATTTTCTTTGTATGAAAAAAATGAAAGCCCTTCCCCCCCTTGACAAGTTTTTCAGCTTTTTCCATTATCTTAATTGAAGATTGTCCCTCTCTGCAGTCTACCTGGGCATCTCCCTTCTGATCTGGTTGAACGGGGGGGGGGGGAATACTTTGTTTGTGAATATCTCTTAAACCATAAAGGTTTCAGAGATAAGACTTATATCATTCTTCATGTTTTTCTAATGCCTACAAATTAAAATAAAGTTAAAATGAAGTATTACTATCCCTTTAAGACCAGACAGCTCACCGCAAGGAACAATCTTCTTACTTGAGAACAATGAAAACCCTGACCCCATTGACAGTTTTTTTTTCAGGTTTTTCCTTTACACTAGTTGAAGATTGTCCCTTTCTGCAAGCCATCTGGACATCACCTTTATGCTTTGAGGGGAGCAGTGTTACATCAGTAAAAGGGGAAGGAGGGAGATACTTTATCATTCAATTGCTCTTGAACTACAACTCTGACAGTACTGAAATAACACTTTCCATGGCCCAAGTATTATGAAGATTAATTGAAGCTCCTTTTATTTTGAAATATTACTATCCCTTTACACCACTAACTTTCCACATTCACAGTCCATTGTTAGCTGGGCTATTATAGCCTATACTGCAGGGATGGAAAAACTCTCAGAATCATGAGCTCCTAAAAAATAAGCACAAATACATACGTGAACACATTAGCGGGCTCCCAAATTAATCCTTTGTAAACCAGATGGGTGCACAATACATTGCTTCACTATGTACTGCCCACCCCACTGGTCCTCTAGAGTTAATCATATTCTTGTCCCCATCACTGTAATGCAATTTTGTAAGCTTTCATTTCAACTGCTGCAATACATAAAGTGAAAAGCCACAAAGACAGAAAGGACTCTTGAAATGTAAATTGTTTACTTTGAAGATTAGTTAAGGAGTTGGTCACAAAGTCCAACATTTTAAATTCCCTGTGCAGTCTTTAAAAATCTCAAAAGGAGAATGTTAAACAAAATGGGCGGCCTCTTTAGCAATTCTTGAACTATAACTACCATCATCCTTAGCAAGATGATGGAAGTAGTCTAAAAACAAACAGTTTGTGGTCATCAGCTTTCCCACCTATAAAACTAGGTCTAAACCCTTATTTATAGTTCAGAAAAGAAAATCTGCAGCCAAGTGGTTAACACCCTTTCCCACATTAAAAACTAAATTAAGAAGCTGAAATGAAACATAAGGCAGTGTGTTGGCAGCTACTAGGAACAATTAAATTAGCAAAAACTGAAACTGAGTGCAAAGGACACAAGATAATGAATTTGTCACATGGCTCCCACATGGGATGTGGACATTTAAAGGAGCAGGACCTCCGAGGACAAAAAAGGAAATAAGTATCATCTGGAGTGGGAGGAGATAAGATCATTCATTTGTCTTGATATCACATTAAAATTAACATGCTTCAGTTGCTATAACAACTGGTTTGTCTCTGATCACAAATTTCTGTCACTCTGGTGATGTCAGCTACTCAAATACTACTCAGCTCATGCCATTCAAATTTCCATCAATGGCAGATTTAAAGGAAATAAAGGCAGGGGGAAGTATAGCCCTTTGAGTGCCAGAGGGGTATGGAATGCATTGCTTTGCACTCAAAAGGTTAAATGAGACTCTAGAGAAATTAAAAAAATTTGGTGTGGAAAAAAAAAAATACTAAATTGACTTAATTCAATGTACAACCTGTATCAGGGATGTGATCCTTTAATAAATGCATATTTTATAACCAGTCAAAGTTAGCATATGTAAAATTCATGTTAAATGCCTTATATAATTGTAAACTTGCATTTTAACATGTATATACATTGTTCTCTTCAGAGCATTTAATGTTCATTTGTATAAAGAAGAACTAGTCAGCTGATTGTGAATGGGTTGAGAAAGCTACAAGAGCAATGGGAACGGATCACAAAAAAATCCTACATAATCAATGGGACCCTTGGAAAAGGCAGAAATGTCTGCCCCCTGAAGATTTTAGGCCTTTTATTTTAAAAAACAGATTCTAGCATGGGGGGTAAGGGTATACCCCAGTGCATTTTTAGATATTTTTCTTTAAGAAAAATGCTGATTCCCCCACCCCTCTTTCCTTCTAGGAAACGATAGCCCTGTAAAGCAGACAGAACTGTTATGCTTGAGAGGCAAAGGTATAAATGTATTGTTTTAGAATGTTTGGGAAAAGGCTTCTTTACTTGTGTATTTATTTTTTGAAAAGGGGGGGGTGTATTAGAAAATGAGGGGGCAAGTATTTAAAAAAAAAGAAGATTGCAGAATGAGAAAGAGAGGGCGAGAGCAACAATTCTCAATAACCACTAACACCCAATAATGATTGCTAAATGTATTTCTTACCCTTTTGGTCCTTAAGGGGTTAAACTATGCAGAAAACCTAATGACTATTATGAATTAGCATTTCCTTTAACCCTTTGAGTCCCAGAGGTTTATGTACCACTCGGGGACTCAAAAGGTTAATACAGGGAAGGGGGGGGGGGAGAGAACAAAAACACACTCCATGGCCGTAGACATAGTTCATTCTGCAGGAATCTTGGACTCAAAACTCATTCTGCTGAAGTCCTCTTAGGAAGCAATCAGTGGAAAGGGCTCTGGAGGGTGGCAACAAAGAATCATGTTCACTTACATGGACCTGAAGCCAAGTACTGGTTAAGAGATTCTTTCTGGAGAACTAGTTCACACAGAGTTAATGCATAGCGGTTATTAGAATGTCCAGAGTAACCCCTTCAGCACCACGTCTGGCTGCAAAGCAATGCGCTGATAACCTAGCATTCAAGGGGTCAAGGTAAGTAGCAGTTTATTAGGAAGCGTTAAGAGTTCCTTTAAGCAAAGAAGAGGGGATAGTTAAGTGAGAACATAGAAATCAGTACCGAATTATAAGACATCAGGTACATGAAGGGGTTTTGAGGCTATTACATTTATTCTCAGTCTATACGGTCATAATTTAGATATCAGGATGGTAAAGCATTTGAGATGCACATAAACCATAAAGAGGCATTCAGGAAAGATTACAGGTGAGGTAGTATTTAGAGGATGAAACAAAGTTAAAAGATGTTGCCACTGTCAAGGTACAAGACAGGGGGGACTGAATTACATGGAAGTATTCTGTGAGTGAAAGGAGGACCGGTGAGAATGTGGGGAATAAGAGGTTGGCAGGGGAAGGCTGAGAGTGTGGTGCAATATCCATCTAGTAACAGTAAATGACATTTCAAGTATGACAGGAGCTACTGAAGGAGGGGATTTGTTTAGGAAAACATGGGACATTAAAAGAGCGCTATTAGTCAGGCCATAGATGGAAAACAAAAGAAAAAAGATATGAGACAGCTGGGAGTTTTAGGAGCCAATGAAGATGTACATTTACACAGATGTGCATGACATACACGCTACAAAAATTAAGGTCCACAAGTGGAATTTTAGGGGCCCTGGCTCCCAAGCTCCTCAGACTTTACTCACCCTGGGAGACAACAAAAAGTATATATTTAGTGACCAGGTAACTTTTGCAGCCTGACCATTAAAGTATTACCTGTTCAACATGAACCTAGTGGATTGACTAATCTTTTATAGAGATTGAAGCAGATTTTTCTAAACAGCCCTTGAGGTTCAGAAATAAGAATATTTAAAAGGATATATTATGCTTCAGATATTAATATGATTAATATACACTCATAATATCAGAAAGACTTAAATATATTTAAGATACACAGATGTAGACAGCGGACAGGCTTGCTCAGACCTAACCGAAATGACAACAGATGTCAAAGGCTCAACAGTAGAATCTGTCCCTTTGTCTGACACACTGAAGAACAAAATCAACCATTTGTCACTCACAGAAGACATGAGTGGACCTCTTTTTAATTCTAATCCTATATAACTGACATGGTGCTGGTGTTTACAACTCAATACACCCAAACATCAGTTAGGTATTTCATATTTATGCAAATTATAATCAGAAAATACTTTCACAATCCATTCTCCTAAAGCGAGCCAGTTGTTATCGACAAGTAAATGGAAATACTAGAATACTATACTTTAATTAATACATTTCACGCTAAATGGTACATTGTGCAGCTTACATATACAGAAAAATGCTAACACTATGTATCCATAGAGAAGGAATGAGTTAGTTCTTGTATGGACATTAAACAGGGAGGAGAGATACCATAGTGGTTATTATAGGTATTTGTTTCCTTTCGCTTTTGTACGATTACTAAAATACACCTATAATGGCCATAAATCTAGCATGTGTTTATACAAAATCCAAACAATGTCAATCTCTCCAATTCACCACATCCCTGGCACTCACAATCACAAAATGCTGGCCTAATTTCCATGATATACACTTTAAATGCACAATTTTACTCACCCTATATAGTAATTAATTTGTGCATCTCAATAATGGTCTAGTCTTATCTGCATGCTATAACACTACATTGTGGGGTCTTTGCAATTATATTGATATGTCTATAAAGAGCGATACAATTCTACAGCAAACGAACTGCATCATAATGGAGTAATATAATTTGATTTAACTCAATGAACGCGTTGAAGTCCTCACCACCATGTAAATGTTACAAGTATTATTCCAATAAACAAGAATTTGGAAATGTGTGTTCCCTATGACACAGTTGGTTTGCTCCAAAATTACACATTGTATTGTGTTTTTGTAGCATCTCTCTGTTGTGTACATCTAATACTGTGCATGGAGGTCTTTGTATTCGGCCTCCCTGGTGAATATATAGTACTCGAGGCCTTTGTGTAATCTCCATGTTGCACACACCACACTATACACTGCTGTAAATACAATACTATACTGAGGGACTTTGCGCTGTGCTCGGGGTCTTTGTATCTCACCTCCCTGTTGAGGCCGAAATCCGGGATCAGGCCCGGGCCTCCCACAGTTACCTCCACGATCTCGGCTGGCCTGTCCCCATAGAAGCGGTACTGTTCATTCTCCCCGATCTTCTCCTGTTTGATACCGGCTAGGCCCTGTAGGAAATCGGAAGGGTGCGGAGGGGAACCCGGCTCCTTCTTAAGGATCATGTCCCCGGGACTCGGCAGTGGAGGTGGTGGAGGCGGCGGGAGCAGCTCTGTGCCCAGGCGGGCAAAGGTGGTAACTGGGGGTAAGTGGCTGAACATAATCATGCTGGGAGGGAAAGTGGGCTCCATGGCTCGCTCTGGGCCTCCAGAAGGAGGAGGACAACAAGGATACGAGATGCGGCCTCTTGTAGAAAGAGAGCAGGCCGGGGCCGTTACCAAACACCGTGGTCTGAGGCCGAGTCCATCCTCAAAGCTTCTCCACGCCTTCTCCTTCCAACGACCCCACTAGCGATCCACGGGGGCCCACGGCGGGAGAATATACCGTCATTGACCGCCGGCCTAAGGTAGAAACACGACGCCCGAACGGTCCACAATAGAAGCGGTTAAAGATTTGCACTACGCAGGCGCAATGGCTGGAAGAGGTACTACAGCGCATGCGTTTCACTGCACAACGAGCCCCCGCACAGACTCATTGACTGCAAGCTCACAATGCACATGCGTCAAGTCCCGAGTCTTGTTACTGCGCATGAGTGTTTGTTCGAGAACCCTTGGAACACAGATTTGGTGGTCGCTACGGACTAAAGGTATCTCTGCGCGTGCGTAGCGTTCACTGCAACTCACGTATCTTGCGTGATGGGCATCTAGCTGTTTTGATTTAAAGGAACACTAACACTTAAAACGAGCAGGGGGTTATATACACTTACATGCCAGCAACTGTGTCCTTCCTTTTAGATTAGACTGTGTGTATATAAGTATCTAAACTTCAGTATGTGTCTGTATTTTAGAATGTGTTCATCAAGTACTGTGGCCTTCCTCTAAATCATTTATTCAGTTACACAAAGAGGTGTAAATAGGTCATGAAATAACCTAAACATTGTCATTAATGCCCCATCAATTTGATAGGCCCTCAGCAACACCAACTAAACCAAAAGTTTCCCTCTTGGGTATCTGGAATGTTGGGTCTTGCAAGAAGTTTGTAACAACCCAATGAAGGAAGTTCTCACATTATGGGCCATCTGCACAAGTAGCAAACGGAACAATTCTGGGGAAATCACACCGCGCCATAGAGGATAATTTGTAAGCGTTCAAGGGGTTTAAAGCCCTGTTTAACAACTTCACTGCCTGAGATCAGACAATAGGCCTTTGTTTCCAGAGACCCATTAATTCAGTCTGGACACTAGTCTGCGGGACAAATTCGGAGCATTCCCAGGGATGAAGATTAGCTCCACTATCTTCTTGTGTATGGCCTTCGAACATACAGAGAGAAATAAGCAACAATAGAAACCTACAAACCAATAAGTAGACATATTCATCAGAAGTAAAGAGAGAACCATTTCAACTAATACATTTATACTTTAACATTTCGCATAAAAGATTGGGACAAGCATCGCACAACATTCTCTGAAGATTTAAAAAGATATTGTTACAGGAATTTCTGAGGAATTATCCTTTTCACTGTTGCTTGGCATAGACAGTGCTCAAAACCGGCCATGTCATCTGGTTCAGCAGCTTTTATCCAAAAACACTGTTGTCCAGTGTACTAAGAAGAACTGGGGGGTTATGCACTAAAAAGTGATAAAGTGGAGACGACTTCTCCAGTTCCTCTGTTATTCTAAAATCTCCAGAGTTGGATAAATTGTAGTGCGCTGGCTCCATAGAATAATGTAGGAATTGTAAAAGTGATATCAATGGATAAATAATTTCCATTTTATCACCTTCCTATCACACCTTAGCGCATCTCCCCCTTGAAGTAATTGTAGGGGCAAAGCAGGTACATCATAGGAGACAAAAACATTGTCATTGATTTCAACTGAGTTTTAACCCTTGAATGTTTGAGAGGTCTCCTACACAATGCAAAGCAAAGTGCTGGAGACCTCTATAGCATTCAAGCAATCAAAGCCCCATTTAACCCAAGGTACATTTTGGAAATGTTATTGTCCCCAGTGATGTAGTTGTTTGCTTTAAATCTGCGCCATTCTTGATATATCTGTCTCAGTATTAAAAAAAAAAAAAAAAAAAAAAAAAAAAGGTTCTTAAAAGCTAGCTAGAGAGGTCTCTAATCTTCAGTGGGAGGAGCTTGAGTCCTGCAATGTAATTGTGCTTCATATGTGAAGCAAACTGTAACAATTTTCAGTCATACCAATTGCAACATAAGCTTTCTCAAATTTGTGGGCAATGATCTCCAACACGGGGGACAAATAAACATTTCCATTGAACTAAATGGGCTTTTAAACTCTTGACTGCTAAAGAGATCTCCAATGTATTGCCCTGCAATGCATTGGAGTCTCTTTAGCTTTCAAGGGGTTAAAGGCCCATTTAGTTCAATGGAAATGTTTATTTGTCCCCCGTGTTGGAGATCATTGCCCACAAATTGCTCCAGTTTGGTCTTATACATGAGGCTCTATAGGCGAGAGGTATAAGACTAGTATAATAAAGAAAGTGTCTGTAAAATTGTCTCAAAGTGACATAAAGGTACGTATAAACATTTAGCGGCAGTTCTGTTAAGTACTAACTCTAGTAAGCCACCATTTTTGAAAAGCAGAAATGGTCTTGTTCAAATAAGAATTGTGCTGCAGGGTATGTATAAAGAAATTCGCTAATTGCACCAAAAATGGAGGCAGTCTTAATGCCAGATATAACCTGTTGTTAAAGTGTTAGTAATGTCCCAGTAGAAATATTTTGCATTGTGTAGAGCTTAAAGTGAATCTATCGCCTCTACAAAAGTTATGCTTATTATGTAGAGGATATACACATAAGGGTGAAAACGTTATTGATTAAAAAAAAACAAAAAAAACGCTAATTGTGTTAAAACGCTAGTTTATAGGGTGCCCTGCACCCTACTTCCTCATAAACTTACATTGCCGCACTGCCCCTTCTCCTTTCCCACTACCCAGCCTACTCAGATGATGGAGGCTTCTGTCTGTAAGCTGGAGCGATCTCATTGGCAGAGATCGATATCTAGCCAGTGAGATTGCTCCAGCTTACAGACAGACAGCCTCTGTCATCGGAGTAGGCTGGTTGATGGGAAGGGAGAAGGGGCAGTGTGTCAGTCTGCAGCAACGGAAGTTTATGAGGAAGTAGGGTGCACGGCACTCTATAAACTAGCTTTTTAACACAAATAGAAGTTTAAAAAAAAAAAAATCAATAACGTTTTCACCCTTTTGTATACATCCTCTATAAGCATAACTTTTGTAGAGGCAATAGATACACTTTAAAAAGTTGAATGCAAAAAAACGTATCTCTCAAACCACTATGGTTTGAGAGATACATGCATTCAAAGTTTGATGTTTCCTGCTGTCAGCTGTAAAGCTGTCAGCAGGAGATTCGTGTCGACCGACACTGAGGCTCTTCAGCAGAGCCGCAATCGCGTTATTTAAAACGGATTACTTCATTGGAATGGTCTGCAAAATGTGCCTGGTTTGTAAGCACACTTTTTAGACCATTCCAATGAAGTAATTCATTTTAAATAACGCGATTGCGGCTCTGCTGCAGAGCCTCCGTGTCGGCTGACATGGATCTCCTGCTGACAGCTTTACAGCTGACAGCAGGAAACATCAAACTTTGAATGCAGATATCTCTCAAACCATAGCGGTTTGAGACATACATTTCTTTGCATTCAATTCAAATTTTTAAGCTCTACACAATGCAAAATATTTTTTCTTGGACATTACCATCCCTTTAAACCACTGAATGCCAGAGGGGTATGCAACGCATTGCAAAGCAATGCGTTGTGTGCCCATCTGGCATTCAAAGGGTTAATGAAAGTATATAGTGATAATTATGTATGTAACTAAAGAAATTTGCAAATTTTCATAGAAATATTCTGAGGGACATATATATATAAACTTGACTTTACCTCTTTATAAATATGTCGCTTCTTTGTGATACAGTTGCATTGCGTGTCTAACTATTGCGAGGTTTATCCTGACAGGTGTTTGTTTTTAATGATGCAGAATAAATATTGATGTTTTATGATGTCTGAGTGTGCGCTGGATTTTTGTGTTATTACCAATCTAGGGTTTATTATTAGGAGGTGTTAGTGTTCCTTTAAATAGTGCACCATACACATTATTACCAGCTGGGTTGATGGGCAAGTATTTGTGCATGGGAAATTACCTCTGCAGATGACCCACTTGACAGCACAAGGAGTTGTAGTTCTGCACTGGAAGTTTTTCCTGCAGGTCTGTCCGTTGCACCTGCAGTGCTGTGCTGCTCTCCACCAGTACAATCCACTCCTTGTACAGGTCACTTCCAAATAAGGTCTCTGGTAGCTGGAGTAAGGTTTTAAAAAAAACAAAAAAAACATGAACTTTATGGAGCTGGACTTTCTGTAGTTCAGTTTGTAGCAAAGATCTGAATGGCACGTCTTAATAATAAGAAACAAAGGGAGCATGCAAGAAAGTGGAGCATTAGTTATTTTTGAAAGCCATAATTTATGCTCTGTTAGCAATTACCCTTGTTTTGATGCAACAGATATTGTGGCTGATGATCAGACCTTCAGTAAGGGGTCCCCTCTGGGGGTTCTTGAAGAAACAAGGATCAGGCAAAATATATTGTATAACATAACTTTATTCAAATATTAGTTACATCTGGTGTTGGCATACAACTGAAGCTTGTACCCACATCATAGGGACACCTGAGAATATCTTGTATCATAGCATGAGCTCTCTTACATCTCCCATTCATTGTAGGTAACTACTGAGAGACGTACCAACAATCCAACTGTGGAATCCCACCTCAACCTTTCAGCCCGTCAGTGCTCTTGGAGAACATCCTGTCAGGTCACTTTATGGCCCAATGTATATATAGTCAGAATAATAGCTATCCTGGCTATGTGCTACCTTGGTGAGCATGGTAATCAGAGCAGCACAACCAGGTCGGCACACACGGACTTCACAGCCAGTCAGGAGGACCACCAACACTAGCCAAGCCAGATCGGTGTAAACGGATAGTCAGCCAGTCCTAGTCAGTAACGGAATCAGATACTCAGCCACGCCGGTTCGGTACACAAGGAGTTAGTCAGCCAGTCCAGTCAGTAATGGAATCAGATACTCAGCCAAGCCAGTTCAGTACACAAGGAGTTAGTCAGCCAGTCCTAGTCGGTAATGGAATCAGATACTCATCCAAGCCAGTTCGAGGTCAGCAACGGGATCGGATCACAAGAGCGTCAGGCACAAAGCATAGTCAGGCGAGCCGGGTCATACACGGAAACAGGAAACAAGACAGGATACATATGCCTTTCCCAATGAACGAAGTAAAGTTGGTTTCCTGATAGCCCTCCTCACTGATAGGGCACTGGCATGGGCCAATCCACTATGGGAGACAAATAAACCCATCATTCACAATTTCTCGGATTTTGTGAAATCATTCCTACAAGTCTTTGATAGGCCAGGCCACGAGGCCTTGGCATTCAAGCATCTTATGACCCTGCGTCAGGGTAATTGCATGGTGGCCGATTATGCCATTGAGTTCCGTACCCATGCTGCCGAGGTAGACTGGAATAATGAGGCCCTGATGGCCGTTTTTTTTTTTAAGGAGGAAATCGAGGCTCACGACCTACCTAACAATTTAGACTTACAGATCAAATTTTTTATTCTGGTGGACACCAGAATCAGAGAGCGACACTCTTTTAAGGAGTACCTGCGGAGGTAATCAAACAGAGGGCCTACTAATTACTCTGGTCTATCATATCCCTCCTCCCCTTCCAGTCCTCCGAGACTTGTGTTTAACGATACCGAGCCTATGCAGGTGGGTGCTATTGTCAGGGGGAGACTCCCAGTCTCTGAGGGCCCGCTGAGGCCTCAGAGATTTGTCCACTCATGTTTCTGACCCACCATATCCTCCCTCTCCTCCCATGCCTCCTGATCTGATCTCTGAGAGTGGTGAGCCCAGGCTAGTGGGTGTCAATCGGCTTTCTAGGGAGGAGAGGGCCTTTAGGAGAAAGGAAGGCTTGTGTTTGTACTGTGGTAAGGTGGGACATTTGTTACGGTCATATCCCATTCACCCCAAGAGACGCTCGAATGCTAAAGCGGGTCAGAGACAGATGATTGGGGGAATTTCATTGTCTCCAGTGTTCCTTTTGGATAAGTCTGTGTTGAAGGCCTGTATTTATTGGCCTAACAAATCCTCCTCAGTTCCAGCGTTACTGGATACGGGAGAGGCTGGCTGCTTTATGGATGCGGAGTTCGCAGTCAGTAAAAATATTCCATTATTGCCTCTTGCCTCCCCGTTAGCCGTTGAGGCCATTGATGGCAGACCTATACAACCCTCTCACATTACTCATGAGACCGCCTTGTTAACCTTGAGAGGGGGAACCCTACATATGGAAATCCTGAAGTTTCAGGTAATCAACTGTACACATCATGCCATGGTCCTGGGGTTTTCTTGGGTACAGAAACATAACCCCAGGATAGATTGGCACACTTGTGAGGTGGTGGATTGGTCACCACAATGTAAAAAGTCTTGTCTATCATGTCCCGTGAAAGTCACTCAGGCTTCAACTTCACTCCTTCTAGAGGAGTATACATCTTTTATAGATGTTTTTAGTGAGAGTCAGGCCGAGCTCCTCCCACCTCATAGACCCTATGATTGTACGTTAGAACTGCTGCCTGATATCACTCCCCCATGTCTATCCCTTGTAGGTGGAAGAGAATATGGCCATGGAGGAATACGTGTCTGATGCTCTGGCCAGAGGCATCATTCATAAATCCACATCCCCTGCTGGTGTTGAATTCTTCTTTGTCAAAAAGAAGGACGGAGAGCTTCGTCCATGTATTAACTTTCATGGTCTGAACAAGATTTTGGTCAAGAATGCATATCCCATTCCCCTGATCACTGAACTTTTTGACTGGGTCAAAGGTTCAAAGATTTTCACGAAACTCGATCTGAGAGCCTCGTACAACTTGGTTCGGATTAAAGAGGGACACAAATGGAAGACAGCCTTTAATACCCGGAGTGGGCATTATGAGTACTTGGTCATGCCCTTCGGATTGTGCAATGCCCCGGCTGTCTTCCAGGAGTTCATAAATGATGTGATCCTTCAAAGTTTTGTGATGGTATATTTGGATGATATCCTCATCCACTCTCCTATATTGGAGACTCATCAGTCTGATGTATCAAAGGTCCTTAGTGTTTTACAGGAAAACAAGTTGTTCCTTAAACTTGAAAAATGCGAATTTCACAAACCTCAAGTGACTTTCCTAGGCTATATAATTTCCGCTGCTGGGTTTGCCATGGACCCTCAAAAATTGTCTGCGGTTGTGGGTTAGCCGCGTCCTAAGGGACTCAAAGTGCTCCAAAGGTTTCTGTGTTTTATGTATTACTACCGTAAATTCATTAAGAATTTTTCTACTATTGTCAAACCCCTGACTGACATGACGCTTAAGGGGGCTAACACTTCAGAATAGTCTCAACTGGCTTTTATGGTTTTTGACAACCTCAAGGCTGCTTTCGCTGCAGGGCCCATATTGGCACATCTCAACCCCACCCTGTCCTTTACCTTGGAGGTGGATGCATCAAAGGTCGGAGTGAGCGCCCTGTTATCCCAGAGCACAACCCTGGGTGAGACGCCACGTCTGTGTGGGTTCTTTTCCTGAAAATTGTCCAAAGCAGAGATGCTTTTCCAGATTGGAGACAGAGAATTACTGTTGTAGAAAAAATAATGGCACCATTATTTAATTCAGGAATAAATCAAAACCATCTCACCACTCAGCAATTATAATTCGATGCCAATTCTCGATAGACCTCCAGAATGTCTCCTTCATATGGGGAATCAATCATGTAGAAAAAAGATGGAATGGTACTCGTATGCAGTAGTAGATAATATAATAAAAGCAATTTATTTCAGGCTACATATGGCAAACAGATATAACAAATACACCCGCTTTCACATCTAACGCGTTTCACACAACAAGGTGCTACTATTCGTACCTGTATCACGTCCCCTCTGGGAGAAGAGATTCTGGCAGCCCAAGATTCTGCTCCTACGGAGAAGCCTGAGGGCTGTTGCTTTGTTCCCGCACACTTACGTATTAAACTGTTGGAAACGTATCATACTTCGAAAGTAGCATGTCACATTGGTCGAGACCAAGTCCGTGGTCCGTGTCACGAGTCTTTTGGTGGCCTAGCCTCCGGGCCGATTGTACTGCTTACACGGCTGCATGTACGACTTGTGCCCAAACGAAGTCTCCTAGACATTTGCCAGTGGGTTTGCTTCAGTCAGTTGCCAATGGCGAACGTCCCTGGTCACACCTATCTATTGATTTTATGGTCGAACTTCCGAGGTCCATGGGCTGTACAGTTATTCTAATGATTGTGGATAAGTTTTCTAAGATGGCTCATTTTGTACCACTCGAGGGCTTACCATCTGCACAAGAGTTGGCGGTGATATTCACTAAGGAGGTCTTCCGATTACATGCTATCCCTCAAGTCATTGTATCTGATAGAGGTAGCCAATTTGTGTCTCACTTCTGGAGGTATTTCTGTGCTCAAATGGGAATTCAGCTGGCATTCTCTTCTGCGTACCATCCGCAGTCCAACGGTGCGGCAGAGAGGTCTAATCAAGCCTTGGAACAGTTTCTCCTCTGCTGTATCTCTGACCATCACGATAACTGGGCTACCCTGTTACCTTGGGTGGAGTTTGCCCAGAATAGTGCTGTTAACTCTTCCACTAAGAGTTCCCCGTTCTTGGTCAATTATATGTTCCAACCCTCGGCTCTCCCCGAGACCTTCCAAGCACAAGAAATTCTGGCTCTGGATGAGCATTTAAGGGCGCTCCGTTCCTCGTGGGTACGGGTACAGCATACCCTACGTGATTCTGTGCAGCGACAGAAAAGGCAGGCTGACCATAGGTGGCTGCCGGCACCTACCTTCCAAGTAGGAGACAGAGTGTGGTTGTCTTCTCTCAACTTTCACCTCCAGGTCCCTTGCAACAAATTGGCTCCTCGATTTATTGGTCCTTTCCATGTGTTGCGCAAAATTAACCCAGTGGCTTATGCATTGGAACTTCCTGCCAACATGCGCATTCACAATGTCTTTCATGTCTCCCTGCTAAAGCCCTTGGTCTGCAACCGGTATACTTCAGCTCCTGTCCATCCTTTCCCCTTGAGAGTTGCAGATCACGAGGAATATGAGGTCCAAACCATTCTGGACTGCTGTGTGAGTAGAGGGCACTTACAATATTTTATTCATTGGAAGGGCTATGGTCCTGAGGAGCATTCCTGGATACCTGCCAGTGACATCCACGCTCCTTTACTGGTACTCAGGTTTCATGCTCGAATCCCTGACAAACCCCAACCAGCTCCACGGAGGGGGGGTCTTTGGGGGGGTACTGTTACAGCTTACCTTAGTTTCAGCGTCATCTACAGGCGCGAGGCTTCAAGCATGCAGCAGTCCTCTGTTTTATGTGTTTGCTTCCTGTAGTCTCTTCCACCCTCTGAGCTGCTCCTACTTCCTGTGGAGGGGTTTAAAAGCAGTCCTGACTCAGTTGCCCTTGCGTCGTTGTGCTTAGCAGTTCTCTTACCTTGGGCTCTGTGTATGACCTGGCTAGTCTTCCATCCAACCTGGTGCTGACCTGTGGCTCTGTCTGACTATTCTTTTGCGTATTCCTTTTAGTGGACATCCAACCTGGTGCAGACCTGTGGCTCTGGCTGACTACCTGAACTGTGCATGACCTGACTTGTCTGACTACCCCCTCTAGTGCTGACTTGTGGCTCTTTCTGAATACTCTTACATTTGCTCCTTTACCTAGCAGACATCCAACCTAGTGCGGACCTGGGGCTCTGGTAGACCAGCTCTGATACTGTCACGGTTTGTTAAGACTCTCAGACGTAAGGTTTAGATAAAAACATAACTTTATTGAAAAGTTAAAGGCAATCCCATAGGGTTTTCATACACATACAAACAATACATAGCAGATAATGACAATAGCAAATAGGTTCTACCGGCCTTGCCAATATACCGGGCAAAGCAACCCAGGCGAGTCTGAAACAAGAGGCTCTACCGGCCCAGCCAATATACCGGGCTGGGCAGCCTAACGGAATACCAGTGTAGTAGGCTCTACTGGCCTTGCCAATACCGGGTAAGGCAACCTTAAGATGGAATAGTATGCGGTTCTACCGGCCTTACCAATATACCGGGCAAGGCAGCCTAAAGGAAGGTGACAACCACAGTAACCTAATGACTGTCAGATGATAATGACAGTAAGATGGAATATAGAGGTTACCAGGTCAAGTGGTTTCACAGTAATCAGAAACTCTCGTGCCCATATACTGTAGGAATCAATGCTGTTAGGACTGGACAGCGCACTCGGAACCATCAAGAACCTGACTGCAAGTCAGGGAGTAAACCAGCGCCCTACGTTAGGAACATACAGACAGAATGAGAGCTGCAAGGCTTAGTGGAGCAAACCAGCGTCCGCACGCTGGGACCAACAGACTGAATGTGAGCAGCAAGGCTAATGGAGCAAACCAGCGTCCGCACGCTGGGACCAACAGACTATAATGTGAGCCACAAGGCTAATGGAGCAAACCAGCGTCCGCACGCTGGGACCAACAGACTGTAATGAGAGCCGCAAGGCTAATGGAGCGAACCAGCGTCCGCACGCTGGGACCAACAGACTGTAATGAGAGCCGCAAGGCTAATGGAGCAAACCAGCGTCAGCACGCTGGAACCAACAGACTGTAATGTGAGCCGCAAGGCAAATGGAGCAAACCAGCGTCCGCACGCTGGGACCAACAGACTGTAATGTGAGCAGCAAGGCTAATGGAGCAAACCAGCGTCCACACGCTGGAACCAACAGGCTGAATGTGAGCCGCAAGGCTTAGTGAAGCAAACCAGCGTCCGCACGCTGGAAACCAACAGGAGGAAATGTCGCCGAAGCGAATGAAGAACAATGTCGCCAGAGATGCAGGAACTGGAAGCAGGAAACAGAAACCAGCAGAGATCAACCGGATCAAGCGCGGCCAAGCAGACTGGCAACAGGAGCATCAACTACTGATGAGAACAACCGGAACCGGACTGGAACTGACAAAGCAGACAGGAACTCAGGAACAGGTTGACTCAGGAACTCAGCAACAGGCCCAATCAGCTACTGCAGTAAGGAGGAAGTGGATGCTGTCAAAGACACCACGAAAGGGCAACCAAAGGGTGCCCAGACTGAGTTTAAAAAGGCAATGTGAGGCGGGCTGAAGGCAGACAGCCAATGGGAGCCCCCTACAGGTGATAGACACTGAATTGCAGCAATCACGGGCACTGTGATAGATACTGACTGCAGGCTTGAGTCAGCTATCTACTTCCTCTCTGACTGCAGGTCCTTTCCTTACTGACGGCAGGCGTGCATCGGTACATCTTCCACTTTGGATCAAGATCCTGTGTTCCTGACCCAGTTCCTGCTCCTGTTCTGTTCCTGATTCCGGTAGAGACTACCAGTGGCTGAGGCCTAGTCTCTAGCATTGTGGTCAAGCCTGGCAGCCTATTATTTCTGATAACTGTGCTCGCTGGCTTGTAACCCTCTGCTTGTTACTACTGTATATGTTTGCCTACCTACTACTATCAATAAATTGCATTTAACTATACCGTACTGACTCCTGAACTTTTCTGGGAACCATGACAAGGACCTAGTGTCTGAACTTGGGTGTCACTCTGCTGGTTCTGCTGGTCTGACATTTTTCAGAGACTTGTATCTACTGAGCTTGTGGATGTCCATGATCTCCAGTTGCATGTGCCTTGCTTAACAAACTTGCCATTGGTTGAATCTGGATATTCTAGGGTCACTCTTCCTGTTCCCACCACTGTCACCACTTGTGTCGGACAACCCAGCCTTCAGCAATAGGTCTCTGCTGTTTGGTTCTTAGAAACACAACTTTATTTTGACATCAGGAATATGGGTCAGAGTACAGCCTAACCTGGAACCCACCCCACTGGAACTCCTGAGGCAACTAATTTGCAACATACCATGAGCCCCCTTACTTATACCCAGCCTTTTTTTTTCACTTTTGCCTTCCTACCACATAGGTAACTCTCCACTTGCTGGAGCAACCAACGCCCATGCAGGTATTCTCATGGCAGATACAGTCCCCCCCAGTAAGAGGGGCTGATATCTCCCATTCATTCCAGGGAACCAATGAGAGACACACCAATAATCCAACTGCGGAAATCCCATCTCACCCTTTCAGCTCTCAGATAATCATAGAAAGCCCCCTGGGGACAGTCAGGTCATTGTATAGCACAGTGGGCATGTAGACAGGATAATAGATTTCCTTGCTATTTGCCGACAGCTTTTCCCCACTCTGCTGAAGATTCTGTCTCCCAGTATTAGTTGTGGGCATTGCCTGCAGAGACAGACAGCCACAAACATATACATTTCAACAATACTGTGTTAGGTACAATATGTACCTACCAAACTCCCTTGTTACACCACAGAACATAGACTTAGTACAGACAAATATGAATCCTCTTTCTTGCAGCTAAGCGAAAAATGGCAACTATTAACATGGCTTGTGATAAGTTGCTGGCCAACAAATTCCCTGGGTTTCAACTTTATTATTGGGTTCCCACTGGCTGGGGAACCTATATGTTCCTGTCACAAACATACTAACTCCTTGACATTAAATAGCAAATGCTTTTAGGTAAACACCAAAGTCACCGAGATGCATAAAATGAGCGCTAGTTGCTTTGCTGAAATAGGTGCATTCACTAATCCTCTCACAAGATGGTGGACATTTCAACCATACCCACTTTTCTAAATACATTCACTAAAAACAAACAAACATTCAGTAATCCATAAAATACATGCGAAATTCAGTAGTAGTTTGGCATTAATAATTATTCCAGTAAAATTACATTGTAAATTGCAAACAGCCACTTTCTTCATGCTGCTCAATGGGTCATATTTATCAAGCTGAAAGTGGAGCAGTTCTGGAGCTTAACAACTGCATCATATTTATCAGTTTATTAGTTTTCAGTTGGACTTAAATGTGAAGAAGTTGTTTCACTTCAGATTTGCTTATCTTTTGCATACCTCCCAACATTTCTGATTGCTAAAGAGGGACACTTATGGTTTAGGGGGTGTTTCTGGGGGTGTGGCTGGTGGGCGGGGCATTACAGAGAATTTTTAGGCTATTTTGTGACCTATTGACACCTCCTTGTATAACCTAATAAGTGACTTATAACAAGACCAAAGTATTTTATTTACACAGACTAATGTTTTA
The DNA here is from genome assembly GCA_037306005.1 of Rhinophrynus dorsalis. NCBI lineage: Eukaryota > Metazoa > Chordata > Amphibia > Anura > Rhinophrynidae > Rhinophrynus > Rhinophrynus dorsalis. The sequence continues at coordinate 127,759,026 of CM074727.1, read as the reverse complement.
ACACATATACTGATGTTAAACAAACATTAATGTGAGTTTTATTGCTGTGGAGCAATGTGATACCATTATATACACACCATGCAGTCTGATCTCCTAAAAAGAGGGACATCAGGGTGGGAAAGAGGGATAGAGGGATTCGGGTCTGAAAGAGGGACTGTCCCTCCTAAAGAGGGACACTTGGGAGGTATGCTTTTGCTTTGATAAACATGCCCCAAAAGGTGCAATTAATTTATCTAAAGAAGAGCCACATTTCTGTTCAAAATGTTATTGGCTGGCCTAGTTTAAATGTGTGTGAGGTGTGTTCAGGGGGCTTTGCCACTCCTGTGATAAATTTGCTCATCCAGCCAGACCCAAGGGCCAGTTGAAATCATATAGTGGACCTCATTTTGCCCACCACTAATAAAACACCTTTTCAGCTTCCTGCATTGGAGCCTTATGCATAAAAGAAAAGATCGGCAATTTTGAAGTGAATCAATTGCATCATAAGAGATAACAAAAACTTACTATTGAGTTAAAGTGAGCTTTTAACCCCTTGAATGCTAGAGAGATATTATATGCATTGCAAAGCAGCATGTGAGGGACCTCTCTAGCATTCAGCGGGTTAAAACCCTAATTTAAATTATTGGCAATTTTAATTTCCCCCCCCCAAATGGACACATAAGCAAATAAGGAATTTTGAGTTACTCTCATCACATAGAAAAGCTAATGGGAGACTAGACCTGAATAGATACAACACTATACACACAGTTTATCTCATTGCATTATGAATCCCCCTTCACTGTAATGGATTATGCACCCAAAAGAGATGTAGATAAAAACATGTTTACCTAGTTGCTGTCAGGTTGGAAGAGAGAAAAAGCTGCCACTTAATTTTTGCCACTTACAGATAGAGTCAGAATAGCTGGGATTGCTTGTGGTTAATGTGGGTTGTAAAGGAAAAAAAGAAGAGTCCAGAGTTACCTCTAGAGAATGTGTAATGCCCATGTGGTACATTGTGGAGCCCTCCACAGTTATAGATAACAGGTGCTGTGCAGAATTTAGGAGAAAATATAAGTAGCTCAGTCTTAGGCGTTACATTTTAACCAACAATGAGAGAGCAGTAATGCATTCTGAGACTCGATGCTGTATTTCAACTGAAATTGAGGGCTTGGAGAGATAGATTTATGTGTCATGTGCATGAGATGATAGGTAAAGTCAAATTACTTTATCAGTTACAGAGAAAATAGAAGATGGCCCAGAACAGGGCCTATGGGAACTCCTGCTGAGAGGGGGATAGGTGGTGAGGAGGTGTTGGAATAGAACACAGAGAAAGATCTTTGAAAGAGGTAGGATAAGAACCAGGAATGTGCCAGGTATCACGGTAATCAGGAAAATAAGGACAGACACGAATATAAACTATAAATCCACCTTTATTAATAAGTACAATAATAATAATAATAGCATAGCCCACACAACCCCTGAACACAGGATCATAGGACCAAGGCTCCTACCTGGAGATGCAAACTGTGCTGCACACTGCACTACTGCAAAATACCGGAGACTAGGACCATGGTGCGGGTTGAACACCAGTGGGAACGGTAACTGAGGCACAAGTCTCCACCCTGGGTTACGCGACTGAGGCAACAGGGAGCGAGAGCAGACCTGAACCATGAAACACTGAGACTGATGGTCAGGCAAGTTCAGAGAGTATAGAGCCAGTAGTCAGCCAGAGCCACAGATCAGATAAGCCGGGGACTAGACAGAGCGATAGGGAGCAAGATCCAGAGGTCAGACAAACTGGGAACTACACAGAGCAAGTAAATCAGCCAGAGCCACGGATCAGAACTGATGTGGGTAGTCAGACAGGCCAGGGTTATACACAGAGCAAGTAAGTCAGCCAGAGCCACAGGTCAGAACTGATGTGGGTAGTCAGACAGGCCAGGGTCATACACAGAGCAAGTTAGTCAGCCAGAGCCACAGGTCAGAACTGATGTGGGTAGTCAGAGAAGCCGGGGCCATACACAGAAGAGCAAATACTCAGACAGGCGTGGATCACAACGGAGAAAGCAGAAGCTATCAGAAACACCACGTAAGGGCAACGACTCCCAGGCACAGGGAGGTTTATAAAGGTGCAGGAATAGGTGGGACCAAATTAGGCCACACAGAATAAGCCCATAAACAAGAGTCCTAGCCAGTGCCTGTTTTGTGATGTCAGCAATGCGGAGGTGGCCGCAACTACGCTGGCCGACACACCACAGAGGAAGGAAGCACAGGATAACTAGGCCTCTGATAGACTGTGATACCAGGGCACATATGCCAATAATTTGGAGAAACAGGGAGAGAAGAGTATGGTCAACTGTGCTGAATACAGTAAATAGTTCAAGGAGGATAGGAAATGAGAAATGCCTGTTGATTTTTGCAATATGGAGATCATTTTTTATTTTCGTTGGGGCAGTCTCCATAGAGAAATGGGCCGAAAACCAGACTGCAGTGGGTATGGAAGTAGAGAAAAGTAAGCAGGCGAGAGTAGACTAGGCTCTTAAGAAGTTTTGAGTGAAAAGGGTAGAGTGATACAGGGTGATGGTTGGATGAGGACGTGGGGTATAATTGTTTTTTTCATGGGGATTGGAGATACTATTGAATGTCTGGAAGTGGAAGGTAAGATGCAAGAGGATAGGAAGGAGTTGAAGTCAGGAGAAATCATGGGAACTAAGACAGATGACAAAGGATTAAGAAGGTAGGGTGATAGAGAAAGCAGGTGGGATACCTCTGCTTCTGTGACCAAAGCAAAAGAATCAAGTGTGTAGGATGGAGGATCATGAAGACGCAATTTTGGAAATTTACAGAGTGGAATTATGTTATATATTGTGTCAATCTTCTGTTTGAGGAATTCTGAAGAGGCTAGAGGGATGAAAGAGGGGAGGAAGAAAGATGAAGGGGAGAGGAAGGGGGGAGGAGAGAATCAAAGATTGAGCATTGACGGCATGGGTTAGATTTGTAAGTATTAATTAATAAGGAGTAATCATTTTGTTTGGCAGAGGATTGAGCAATGTTCAAGCAGGACAGAAGGGCTTTGGAGTGGAAGTCTGATTAAGATAGAGACTTTCTCCACAATTAGAAGACTAGTAGAATAAAATGATATATTTATTGATGAACTGAGTGGCTCTAGGATGCAAGCTTTCAAGACAACTAGGTCTCTTCCTCAGGCATAATAAGAATGAAGGCTGAATACACAATACATGACTTAAAGGGTTAGTAATGTGAAAAAAAGTTTTTTGCATTTAGAAGAGCTTAAAAAGTTGAGCTAGATGCAAAAAAAGTATCTCTCAAACCGCTACTGTTTGAGAGATACAGGCATTTAAAGTTCAATGTCTCCTGCTGACAGCTGTAAAACTATCAGCAGAAGATCCGTGTCAGTCGACACGGAGGCTCTTCAGCAGAGCCGCAATCACGGTATTGACAACAAATCCCTTCAATGGAATGGTCTAAAACATGTGCTTGCACACCAGGCACACATTTTAGAACATTCCAATGAACTGATTCGTTGTCAATAAGCTGTCAGCAGAAGACATCGAACTTGAAATGCATGTATCTCTCAAACCATAGTGGTTTGAGAGATACATTTTTTTGCATTTAGCTCAACTTTTTAAGCTCTTCTAAATGCAAAAAACTTTTTTTTTTACATGCTCTTGCACATTATTTTAACATTTAAATTCTGCTGTCAGTGTATATTCTTATCATCCTAGAGCCACTTGGCCAATAAAGGTATCATTTTTACTCTACTAGTCTCCTGCTTTTTCTATGGCTAACAAAGTACCACAATTCCTTCACAATCATTCAGAAGAGTGGGTAAAAGAGCGGAGAAAGTGTGTGTTTGAGTTAAGCCAAGGGCATTGATTTGAGGGATGTTTGTGATGGACCTGGAGGGAGATGTACAAATGAAGTGATGAGGAGAGGAGGTGGTTGTTGAATTGAACAAGACTGTCAGGTTCAGTAATAGTTTTTTTGTAGACAGGCACAAGGTGCCATAAACAGAATCCTGGTTTGAAGGAACTTGTCAGGGTACTGTTAAAATCATAATATTTATTGATTAAAAAATTGAGACATTACAAGAAAAAAATAGAAAGAAATATACTTAGATTGAACCAATTCAAGTGATAGTAATACTTGAAAACTTTTACATTTAATTCAATAGATATTTAAAAATAATTGTGCCGTTTTCGATCTCTCAAACCATTATAGTTTGGGAGATATAAGTCTGCAAAGTTCCCACTCCCCTTGTGCTGACGTCGGCTTTCAAACTCAGAGATGAAGATCGCAGTCCATAGACTGTCCTGTGGCTCTTCAGCAGAGCTGTGATCGCGGTAGTTACAAAGAAATACTTCATTTAAACGGTCTACAACGTGTGCTTGCAAACCAGGCACAATTAATGTATTTTTAAAATATCTATTGAATTAAATTTAAAAGTTTTCAAGTATTACTATCACTTTAATTTGTAAGGGTAGTCAAATTATATATTGAGCAGACAAATGTTGTCTTATACATTATACCCTAATATAGCTGAGCCACTAACCACAGTGGTACAATCAGCCAATAACAAATATTAGGTCTAAAACAATTGTTAATCTGCTACAGTTTTTAACTGTAGGCACCATCAATAAGGACCATATCTTCTCATAATCTTATTGTTATTGTGGGTTTAAGCTTTACCTCTAGGTTCAATAAGAGTGTTGAAGGCGGTGAGATTGGAGTGCACTGCAGAACCTATAGTACAGATGTCTAGAGAGTGCAGGTTGCAGGCATAATGCGGGGTCTTAGTGGGTGTGGGAAAGAGGGAAAGAGTTTTAGATAAGGGAGAGGGGGTGATCCTAGAGAAGAAAAGGGGATAAAGAGAAATCTAGTAGGAAACGGTTCTTTGTGAACATGGAGTAAAGAGAGTGACCACCTTTGTGTGTGCTTGATTCAGGCCATTGTTGAAGGGTATAAGAGGCGGTTATGTGAAGCAGGTGGGAAACCCAAGTTAGGGAAGGATCATCAGCATGGCAGCTGATGTCTCCAAGTATGAGAAAGGGAGTGTCCGTGGAGAGAGAGAATGCAAGCCAGCACTCAGATCCTAAGAGGGAGATATTGGGTATGATTGTGGGAGGTCTGTATATAACCTCAACATGTAGAAAGACAGCGTGGAATAACTGGATGGCATGGACCTCAAAGGAGTTAGTGGAAATGGATGGGGAATGGGTGTCTGCTGAAGTAGTACACATGTGCCACCACCTCTGGCAGCTAGATGCACTATGTGTGAGAAATACAGGCATCCATATGAAACTGCAGCTTCTACAGCGGAGTCATGTTGGGAGAACCAGGTCTCCGTAACAGCAAGAAGCTGGAGTGAATGTGAATAGAAACGGTCTTGTGTGTCCGTAGATTTGTTAGTGAGTGAACATTCATCAGAATGCATGAGAAGGCCTTGGAAAGTAAAGGGAAGGTAGGGACAGAGATGAGGTTAAAAAAGATTAGATCCTCTGTGGGATGGGGAAGAAGGGAACGTAGATGTGGGTGATTTTAAATGAGGATTTGGAGAGATGTCACCAGCCACATGGAAGAGAATAACACGTATAGCATGAATGAGGGAGTGTTTTTTGTTTCTGGTGGTGGTGGGATTAGCAGGACAGACTGGTCAGAGAAACAGATCCTGGGTATGGCTGCAAAATGGATTAGATGATAGGAGTGAGAAGGAGATATGAATGTTAGGAGAAATAATCAAAGATAAAGAGCGCTGGATTTTGCAATAAAAAGGAGGGTTGAGTATAGTAGTAGAAGACTGTGGAGTAATGTAAAACCTAAAGATTGGAAAATAAAACCTTAGCACAAGAGTTGTTACAGGGGGGAATGTCCATCTTCAGTGTACCTCCAATCCAACTCCAATATAACTTCAAAAAGCACTTAAAAGTAGCAGATCACATATTTTCACATCTAGCACAGGAGATTCTTATACTGTCCCATACAGTCAAAATGATAGGAGTGGTAGCCAATTAGCATATTAATTGATGATAGACAGACAGACAGGATGCAGGACACAGATTGTCAAGAGGTGTGGAATACCAGTCTGAGAAGTAAACATTGCAGTTTCTATGTCTGGAGCTGATGACAGGAAAGCTGGTGTTTACTCCCACTGCATCCTTTGCTTGGAGTTGGAGATCAGCTACATTTCATTCACTGACAGATCAGATGAAGTACAACAGGGATCCCTAGAACTGTAGTATTAATTCTTTGTATTCATGGCAGGCATTCCAAGATTTAGTGCTGTTGAAGGTATTAGCCTCTCTCTGTGATAGATGAATGAATTAATATGTTTATTTATACAGCACCACAAGAGTGTGTAGAGCTTTACAATATAAGGCTTTAGACAGTGCAGGGTTACAAGTGCTTTGCAGAGAGAAACACTGGATGTGAGGTCCCTGCCCAAAAGATTACAATCTAAACTGGTAATGGGAGACATACAGAGTACATAAGGGTCAAATGCTGAAAACAGTGGTAGAGTTCTGGTGATGAAAGGGGACACACGTAAAGTAAATAATTTATAAAATTATTGTACAATGTCAGTGCCTTCTAGCATGTTGAAGTTTTATTCAGGAGGTTTAGTTTCAAGAGTGACTTGAAGACCATAAGAGAGGTGCAAGTGGTGCAGGGTGAGAGGTAGAACATTCCATACATACGGAGCAATGAGACAAAAAGGTTTGATATGTGAGAGGGCTGTAGGCAAAAAAGGAGCTGAGAGAAGACAGTAATTGGCTGAACGTAAGCGGCGGGATGGGATATAGCGGGAGATCAGAGTGGAACTGTAAGAAGGGGTAGAGGAGAGAAGGGTCTTGAATGAGAGAAGTAAGATTTTGTAAGATATCCAGAGTTTGATAGGCAGCCATTGGAGAGAATTGAGGAGGAGTGTGGGCAGGGACAAACCTAGGTGGCAAAAAAGTAATTCATGCTGCAGCATTCTGTCTGGATGGAGGCAGGAATACCAGACAGAAGAAGGTTGCAGTAGTTCATGCGGGAGAGGATGAGTGCTTGTAAAGGAATTCTAGCTGTGGAGGAACAGAGGAACAGACAGATTTTAGCAATGTTACTCAAGAGAAAGCAACAGGATTTAGCATGACGTTAATACGAGGAGAGAATGAGAAAGACATGCCAATTATCACCCCTAGACACCATGCTTCTGATACTGGATTTATGGTAGTGCCATATACACTCACCTGGAAGGGCGCTACTGGGCCAGGCCTAGGTGGGATGAGGAGTCGCTCCGTTTTAGACATATTGATTTTGAGGTGCCTATGAGCCATCCAGTCTGAGATAGCCGAGAGGCAATCTGTGACTTTAGCTTGAATATCAGAAGTCAGTTGAGATGCAGATAAATAAATCTGAGTGTTATCTGCATAGAGGTGATATATGAGACCAAAGGAGTTAATAAAATCACCAAGTGTTATTGTGTAAAGATAGAACAGAAGCGGTCCTAGAACAGAACCTTGAGGAACACCAACAGAGAGGTGGCTGATGAGACACTGAAGGATCAGTTAGTTAGATAAGAGGGTAGCCAGTCCAGTGCTAAGTTACGATTCCTAAAGAGTGAAGAATGTGGAGGAGGAGAGCATGACCAACAGTGTCAAAAGCCAAAGAGAGAGATCAAGCAGAATAAGTATGGAACAGATGTCAACAGGTGTGTCCAATCTCAGGCCTACTCTCTGTCTAACTCTCATGCTAGACTTAAAATCCAAAGTTCTAACTCTCTGGCTAACTCACACCTACATTAAGAAGCCAGGCACTGCAAGAAGTTTATACTAGAGAAAAGACTGGTTTATAATGAAGCTAGATCATGTGATAAAAGCAAGTGGTCCCAATCAGGCAATTTGCACATCAATAAACAAGCTATGAGTCATCAATAAACTGTGAAAGAGAGTCTGAGAAATTGAAATACGACAGAGATGAGTACCTGTAGGAAGATAGGAAAGGGTCAGGCTACAGCAGTTGATTATTGTCATGAGCAAAAGCCAAAAGGACTCAGCCTGCTAACAATTTTTAAGGCATATGTGGCTGTAGAACTCTGTCTGCTCTCAACTTTTATGTTTAGCTGTTGATTTCTCCACTTCAGCCCACAGGCACAGTAGTACTGAGGCAGAAAATAAGCTGCTATAATGAAATATGGTGAAGTTCTCCTGGAAAATGTAATGAAATTAGCAAAAAAGCAGAAATGTTATGTATTTTCTATGGGCAGGAATTTTTGCTTGAAATTTGGGAAGTTGCTAATTTTCCACGAATATTCCCATGAAAGCATTTTTTTACTTTTCTCTCATCCCTACTAATACATGTACGTGAAACAGATGAATGAAAAATGGCCACTTTGGGCATAAGTAATATCTTGTAATGCCCTTTGGCCTTTCTAATGCCCCGACAGTATCTGTCACCTTATATAATAGTCTACCTCAGTAACATTCTGGGCTACTCCAAGTCTTTATCTGAGCATCATCTCCCTGGAAAACAAGTTTATCAATGGTTAAGGAAGCATCAAACTTGATAAATGCAATTCTGCAAAGTCATATGTAACTTTTTTTCGGGTTATGATATATATTTGCTGAAAGATCCATGTAAAGTGGGTGCAGTTAAAAAAGTTGGCCCTTACCATCCAGATTGAAGGAGATTCAACAATTCACTGGCTTTGAAAATTATTAGAGGTGATTTATTCAGAAGTATTAAAAAACCAATTGCCTTCATTTCCCAAATGACCTGCAAGAGTAATAACTTCTTGCTTTGGTTTCCACAGCCTTCCATAAATTGAAATAAGCTTTTGTTACCACACCAAACTTGGCCTAGCAAGACCATTCATTATTGAAGTTGAATGTCAATGCTTCTGAATCTGTAGCAGCAGCAATGATATCCCAAAGGTCTTTGCTTACTGTGAAACTTCATCCATTCTTTTATTTTTCCAAGACCCTTTCTGCTACTGTAAATAATTATAATGTAGGTTATTAGCATCTATGAATGTCTTTGGAGCAATGGTGCTACCTGTTTGAAAGGGCTTTATAATTCCCATAGATCACTATAAACTGGAGTATTTGGAAAGGCTAAACACCTCAATGCTTGACAATCTCTCTGGGCTTCATTGTTCAGTTGTTTCAATTTTGCTACCTTTATTCTATGTACTAAGAATAAGAAAGTGTATGCTTTGTCTTGTCTCACAGGAAGATTCTTCTTCCTCTGAAGATCCTATTGTTCCTCCAGAACTATTCATAGCATCATTGTCCTCATCAGCTACATTTAGAAGATTCTCTGAAGCTCAATATCATATTTCTTCCACTCTAAGAGTACCGCTTGGTAAGTTTCTTGTCACAGCTAATATTTGCTCCAACGTTCTTCACTGGGAGCATCTTGTAGAGGGACACCCCAGAGTTAAATACATGTTGGGCTTTCCAGAGATTTGTGGTGGCCTGAAACTATGTCTGACTTGGAAGATTTCATCACTTCATGCTCAGTTTGTGCCAGGAACAAGCTCCCAAGGTAAATGCCTCTGGGGCCACTACAACCTCTTCTCATGCTGGCCTTACCCTGGTCTGCTATAACCATAGATTTAATTGTGGAATTTCTCATGATAAAATGGCTATGTTTGTCAATGTGGACCATTTTACGAAACAAGGTCATTTTGTCACTCTTCCTGATTTATCTTCTGCACACGTTGCTGTCCTCATTATTCAGGAAATCTTCCTTCTTCATGGCATTCTATTTTGCATTGTCACTGACAGGGTAGGGGTAAACATTTCATTTCCACCTAGCAATTTCTCTTGCCCATTGTTATCAGGCTAATGGCCAGACTGTGAGTTTATATCAAAATCTGTGTCACGGTCGCAGTGAAAATGCAATAGACAAGTACAGAAATAAAACTCCACCTTTATTTAATAAGCACAGGAACGAGAATATACAGCAGGTAATATATTGTGAGAATTAACCTGAAACCTGAGCAAGCGGTTCCTACCAGAAATAGGAGAGTGCTCAGGTGGGTCTCACTGTAGATGTCAACATACCAGGGATATGACCCAGCCAAATCTAGGATAGGAACTGGATACGGCTATGCCCACAGGCAACAGAAGAAGTTAGTCAGCCAGAGCTCCAAATCAGTACCCGAATGGATGGTCAGACTATGCCAGGGGTCAAACATGGAGCGGATAGTCAGCCAGAGCCACAGGTCTGCACCAGAAGGGATAGTCAGACTTGTCAAGGGTCATACTCGGAGAAGATAGTCAGCCAGTCAATGGTCAGTACTAGGATCAACACAGAAACACTACTGAACTGGACACCACGAAAGGATGAATGAGCCTGGTGTCCAGTCAGCTTATAACCACTCTCCAGGTGCAGGGGGTGGAGCACACAATAAGCCCTGAGCAGAGAAAAGCAGTGCATGCATTATATGAGACTCCCTATGATGCATGCCCGCTTGAGGGTACTGGAATACAGAAATGAGCCGCGAGGAGGACCAGCCATAGGATAAGTCACGGACTGTGACAATCTGGAGCAATTTTTACATTGCTTCTGTAGCCATTGGCAAGACAGCTGGATGGATTTTCATTCCTTGGCTGAATTTTCTGATTCCCTTTCCTTCGAGGTTCCATACAATACCTGTTTGAAGGGTTACGGCCCTGAAGAGTTCTCCTGAGTTCCGTCTGCTTAAGCTCATGTTCCGCTTTGGTTTCAGCTTTCCATTGTGCCTTCTCTGAAATTCCAAGTTGGTGTCCCTGGAGGGTTAATGTCAGAACCTATTCCAATAAGCCCAGGAGGTCTCTGTAAGACTCTCCCCTGTTGTGGTTCTCTTTTGTCCTATTTAAATCCCCTAGTTATGCTCTACAGGGTATATTCTTGAGCATTCTATGCTGAGAAATCTCTTACCTTGCTTACAGTACTTTTGTCTGACTTCCTGTTGTGTCCCAGTTGTCCTTATACTCTACAAGTAAATTGCCTGTTTTGACTCCTACCTGGAACTTTGTCTGTTAATCTGTGCCGCCTGGGTGAAGCACTGGTTCTCCTGACTCATCTCCTGCCTGCTGAGTTGGTAGTTCACCTCTGATTCAAGTTTCTTCCAGCCAATGTCTTTGTAAGGTAAGAACTTTCTTCATTTGATAAAGGTGATTTCTGCTCTTAGCTATTCTACTGTGACATCTTGTGGCCAGTCCTGGAACTGCATCTTTAGTGTTATTTCTATTCCCCTATTTCTGAAAATTCTGTGACTGTTATCCTGAACCAGCAACTTTATGAACAGCTATGGCGGTAGCAAAGCAGGTGCAGAGGTTGGCACTGCTGTTAACCTACACACCTACACAAGATATGTACGCCAGCATCTGTCAAGGAGACTGGTTATTAATGCCTACTGAACTTCCCTGTTGTGTGATATCTCCCCACTCTCTCTCTCTCTCTCTCTCTCTCTCTCTCTCTCTCTCTCTCTCTCTCTCTGCTTTCTTCATTCTAGCTACTAAACTATACCACACAGCACGGTGGAAAATTCCAGATTTTTATAGTATCGGTGCAGGAATTCTTGTGGCCACAAAAAGTGCAGGTGGAAAACTGCTAAGTTCTCAAATTTTATTGGTGGTAGCGAAAAGGTAGAAAATGTATGTATTTTATATGCAAAGCATTTTACAAGGGAAAAACGGCAAATTGTGCATTTCTGCAAAAAAATTACTTTTCACTCAACATCAATAAAAAAAACTTCAGCCACAGTCCCAAAGTAAGAAAACAGAAAAAACAAACATAGGTGCTTGTGGTATCCACAATGATCTGGTGTCTCAATATTCCACAAGTTTGCTTATAGCTAACTCTCCTCATCAGCCTGCCCCAGATAGACATGTGTGCTACTGTACAAAACAACCACCTTTGTAGTGCTATAGTCCACAAAAACATACGGCAATAAATCCTACCAGTCCTTTATACAATATAAAGTCTCTTAAAGGGAATCTGCTAGTCCACTGATGCATAGCTGCCTCTTAGTAAGAACCACTGGCAAACTGTTCCTCATGTACATGTAAGAAAACAAAGGGAGCATACGTTATAAATGTAAACTGCTTTGATACAGTGATAACCACCGTTGATAACACCTTCCAGTAGGCTTAGCACTTAGAGTGTATGCGCCCTTTGTTTTTTTTTACATGTTTACTAAGAAGTGAGGTACTGTAGGGTGAGGATCAGAGGGAAAATTCCTTATGAGCTATAAGATAGCTTTTGGAATATCAAGCCGTTTACTTATTTGATGTGATTACCACTCACAAGTCACATATATTGAAGCGCACACAGGAAAAACCAGCTCATTGTGGATACTACTAGCTTCCTTATTAGTTTTTTCTATTTTCTTTCCACATGAAGTTGTCTTCTGCTGGAGTAAGTGGGTGGAAAGATACAGCAGCGAATCTAAAGCGTTTTCACTGTCGTCCAATACAGGTCACTGGTACCATGGGATGTGTAGTCCCCTTTAATAGGCAGGAACAATTATGCAAATAATTTGCAAGGGGCGGAGCCTCCCCTCTTACTTAAGCCACCTTCTGGCCAGAGCCACCCATATTGATTTGTTCCTGGTGTGCTTGCACACCAGGCAGAGAACAGCTATGCTTCTTAGAGTTTTATTATTTTTTATTCAAATATGGAATACCACCATTAGGAGGGTGACCATGGCTGTGAATTGCCCTCTTCAAAGTGGCTGGTGCAGCTTCCAGGGATTTCTGTGGACCTATACCTGAAGAGGGGACAGCTTGTGTTAAGCAGCTCCCCTGTTGGGGAAATTACCTCTGGTTCTTTCCCTCCCTATCATGGTCACCTGAAGACAGAAGTCTGCGAGAAAGGTGAGTCACCCATTGAGTGCTGAAGGTCCACTTGTCCCCACAGTGTCCCTTTGATGGGCTTGTATTTGGGAGTTTTAATACACTCCAACACTCATAGGGTGTTTTTATTGCATTATCACTATTTATGCAATTTCTGTGTTATTCTCTGAGTTTTGGAGCATTGGGTATTCATTTATTTATGTTTCTCATGTATTTCATGCTTGTTTGGGCACTTTTTAATGTTTTACTAAACTTTATTAAAAATGGTGTTCCGCGCCTTTAAGCGCGGCTTTTTCCCGCTCAGCAGCAGAGCTCCTTTACTCTCTATGGGAATTCACAGTTTGGGACATATCTCTGAAACCGCTTGTCACAGCAACTTCAGAGTAGGCTCATTTTAATGCTAGGCTCCTGCCCTATCATCCGGTTGGTGTTTTATTACTGTAGGGGGCTCAGGGGGGCTTCGGGCACTGTTTGGGGTACTTGCATAGGGAAAACTACATTTCCCATGAGCGCTTAGCTCGCGCTTGTTTCTGATTGGCTGTCATGACGGCCGCCATTTTGTGGTACTTTTCCAAGGCGAGTACACTACGCAGGGACCGAGCCTTCTCTCTCCTCACCAGATTAACCCTTCGCTGGCCAGATAAGTCCGTTTTTAGACCTTTTCTGGGGTGAAACTTTAATCTTTAACACTTTTCTGGGTGATAGTGTTTTTTGTGGGGTATATTGACGCTGTGAGCATGTCTACTTCACTGGAGCTAGGGGCTAGACCCAAGACTAAGGAGACTGGGGGGTCTTCTACCCCCATGGCGTTTTGCTCCTCTTGCCACATTGGGCTGGATTGCGATAATGTGGGGGATCTATGCCCTAATTGTACTGATAAAGATAGCAACCCTGGGCTTCCCAGCCACGCTATTGAGCCATCTTGGGTGAGGGAGTTTAAAGCTGCCACTAGGGATCTCAGATCCACGCTTCAACTCTTTCCCTCTCAGGTACAGGGGGCTCTCCAGGTCTGGCAGACCCCCTCTACTATCAGGACCTCCCTGCCTAAGCCACAGGGAGCTCCTGATATCACTGATTCTTCTGAAGAAGAACTTTTACAGGATTCTGATGCTGAGGAACGTACTGTTATTGAATCTAACAGGTCCATTGGGGACCCCTATGAGTGTGACCCTGAAGTTTCGGCTGAGGGTCTGATCAGAGCGGTTCTGAATACGCTCAACCTTCCTCTGACTCAGGAATCCACTTATGATCCTACTGATGTTTTTCAGAAAAAGCCATCTAAACCTGTTGTTTGTTTTCCAACTAACCCTACTCTTGCCCGTCTGGTTTCTGAGGCATGGAAGTATCCTGATAGATCTTCCTCTGTCTCCAAAAAGTTTGCCAAACTTTACCCTTTTCCCGAAGCGGAGCTGGCAAAATGGGTTCATCCTCCCAAGGTGGATGCTCCTGTGTCTAGACTATCCAAATCTACCGCTTTGGCTGTCTCAGATGCCTCTGCCTTGCAGGACTGGACGGATAAGAAATTAGAGCTCTCTCTTAAATCTATTTTTGCCTCTATTGGCACTGCCATGCGCCCCACCTTTGCTGTGGCATGGGTTAATAGGGCTATTGCAGCCTGGACTGAACGACTGACTGAAGCGGTTCGCCAGGATGCGCCTGTATCTGAACAGTTACAGCTTCTTGCTAATATCACTGAAGCTCAGAACTATGTTGCTGATGCTGCTTTTGATGCTGTGCGCATGATGGCGAGGGCCTCCACTTCTTCTGTGGTGGCTAGACGCGCTCTTTGGCTGAAAATTTGGTCTGCTGATACAGCCTCTAAGAAAGCCTTGCTTTCCTTGCCCTTTCAGGGGAATTTGCTCTTTGGCTCTGAGCTCAAAGAAATGATCAGTGAGGCTACTGGCGGTAAAAGTACTCTTCTACCCTCAGTCTTTAAGAAAAAGTTTCCAGCCAAACGCAATCGGTCCTTTCGTTCCTTTCAGACTGAGACACGCTCCTCGGCCCAAACGGGTCCTCCCACTACGCGCTCCTCCTCCAAGCCCAAACAGTCCTGGAGGCCCAAAGTTGCCTCCAAGGCCAAGACCTCCAAGACTGCTTCGGCATGACTCGCCGAACCCGGGTCCGCATCCGGCTGTAGGCGGTCGTCTCCGCATCTTTCGCCGGACTTGGGAGGAGTCAGTGGCGGACCCATGGGTTCTTCAGGTGGTGTCAGAGGGATACAGGATCCCTTTCTCTTCCCTTCCTCCTTTTCGGTTCCATTTTACTCGTCCTTCTCAGGAACCCTCAAAAAGGCGTCTGTTCGACGACGCTATCCAGGATCTCTTGGACAAAGAGGTCCTGGAGGCGGTTCCGCAGGGGGACACAGGTTCAGGATTTTATTCCAACCTGTTTGTGGTAGCCAAAAAGGACGGAGGAACCCGTCCCATCTTGGATCTCAAAGATCTCAATGCCTATGTGGTGACTTCCCACTTCCGCCAGGAGTCCCTGCGCTCTGTGATTGCAGCAATGTCTCCAGGGGAGTTTCTTGCCTCCCTGGACCTTCAGGATGCTTATCTTCACATCCCTATTCATCCAGAGAGCAGGAAGTATCTCAGGATTGCCTGCCACAGGGGACACTTTCAATTTACAGCGCTCCCCTTTGGACTGACTACAGCTCCTCAAGTCTTCCAGCGGGTGCTGGGCTCCTTGATGGCGGTGCTCCATCAGGATGGGATCAGAGTGACACCCTACATGGACGATCTCCTACTGAAGGCCTCCTCAGCGGAGCTTCTCCACCAGCAGTTGCAGAGGTGCATGCACACCCTGAACCGTCACGGATGGATCCTGAATCTGGACAAGTCGGACTTGATTCCTTCTCAGAGGCTTCTGTTCCTGGGTCTCCTGTTCGACACTCGCCAATGCATGGTGTTTCTTCCAGAGGACGTGGCTCACCAGATAGCCGTCAGAGTGGCTGGGATTCTGGACATGGACGAAATTCCAGTTCCGAAGTTGTCGTCCTTAGTGGGGAAGTTCATTTCCACGATCGAAGCAGTACCATTTGCCATGGCCCACTCCAGGGATCTTCAGAGATTTGTGATCCAGACGTGCAGGAATCATCCAGATCATCAACATCTGTCTGTTTCTCTTCCTCCTCATGTCGAGTCGAGTCTGCACTGGTGGTTAGATCTCTCTCATCTCTTGAAAGGGAAATCCTTTCTAGTTCCTCATTGGACCACAGTCACAACGGATGCCAGCCTTCGGGGCTGGGGTGCAGTCTGGGGTCGCTTCAGTGCTCAGGGGAAATGGGGTCTGGAGGAATCCATGCTCTCCATCAATGTTCTGGAACTTCGAGCTGTCCGGCTGGCCCTGAGGCACTGGGAGTCTCAATTGACCGGTCTTCCAGTCAGAGTAGAGTCCGACAACGCCACGGCGGTGGCTTACATCAACAGACAAGGCGGCACAAGAAGCGGTTCCGCCTGGTGGGAAGTCAAGGATATTTTGTCTTGGGCAGAAGATCACGTGCCTGTCATCTCTGCAGTACACATTCCAGGCGTGGACAACGTCATGGCAGACTTCCTCAGTCGTCACACCGTCGACAGCGGAGAATGGGCTCTTCACCCAGAGGTGTTTCACATGCTCACTCAACGGTGGGGGATGCCAGTGGTGGATCTGATGGCTACCAGACACAACAGGAAGGTTCCGGTGTTTTGCTCCCGTCTGAGGGACTCCCTTGCTCTAGCGGTGGATGCCTTGTCGATCCCTTGGGACTTCTTCCTGGCTTACATCTTCCCCCCTCTTCCTCTATTGATCAGAGTTATTCAGAAGTTGAAGAGAGAACGTTGCCCTGTCATCCTGATTGCTCCGAACTGGCCTCGCCAGTCCTGGTTTCCGGAATTGATGGCCATGTCAGTGAAGGATCCAATCCCACTTCCAGCCCGTCCGGACCTGCTTCTTCAGGGGTATCTGTGGAAAGAGGATGTTCACTCTCTCCGTTTGATGGCATGGCGGTTGAATCCTCGATTCTAGCTCAGAAAGGCTTTTCTCCTTCTGTGGTGTCGACGATGCTCAGTGCTCGTAAGCCTGTGTCTTCCAAGATCTATCATCGCATTTGGTCAACTTTCGTGACATGGTGCTCTGTCAAGCAGTTGTCTCTTGACTTCCATCTTCCCACTGTCCTGGCCTTCTTGCAGGACGGTGTG
Source organism: Rhinophrynus dorsalis (assembly GCA_037306005.1). Taxonomy (NCBI): domain Eukaryota; kingdom Metazoa; phylum Chordata; class Amphibia; order Anura; family Rhinophrynidae; genus Rhinophrynus; species Rhinophrynus dorsalis. Next base: position 127,742,027 of record CM074727.1, on the reverse strand, counting down.
GACAAGGGGCTCAGTCTGAGTTCCCTCAAAGTTCAGACCTCTGCCTTGTCTGTGTTTTTCCAGGAACGGATTGCCATCCTTCCTGATGTGAAAGTCTTCTTCCAAGGTGTGACTCATGTTCGACCTGCCTTCAAGAGTCCTGCTCCCCAGTGGGATCTCAATTTGGTGCTGGGTGTTCTTCAGCGACCACCGTTTGAATCCTTGGCTTCCATTCCATTACGTCTTGTGACTTGGAAGATGGCCTTCCTTTTGGCTATTGTGTCAGTACGCCGGGTGGCAGAGTTACAGGCATTGTCTTGTAAACCTCCTTACCTGGTGTTCCACAAGGATAAGGCTGTGCTTCGCACTACCAAGGAATTCTTACCCAAGGTTGTGTCTGAGTTTCACATCAATCAGGAGATTGTGGTTCCCTCTTTCTGCCCTAATCCTTCATCTGACAAGGAAAGAGATCTCCATTTGTTGGATGTGGTGCGTTGCCTCAAGTTTTATGTTCACCGCACCGAATCTATCAGGAAGTCTGACGCTCTATTCGTCATTCCTGAGGGGCCTAGGGCAGGAAGACCGGCTTCCAAAGTTACCATTGCCTCTTGGATTAAGGCTACCATCCGTGAAGCCTATAAGTTGAGGAATAAGCATGTTCCCTTCAGGGTGACTGCCCATTCCACCAGATCTATTGGGGCCTCCTGGGCCTACAAGAATCAAGCTTCTGCTGATCAACTGTGCAGAGCGGCCACTTGGTCCTCTGTGCACACTTTTTCTAAGCACTACCGAGTTGATGTACTGGCATCGGCTGATGCCAGCTTTGGAAGGAAGGTCCTGGAGGCAGTCTTGCCTGTGTAGGTCTTCCGCTCTGTGATCCTTAGTGCTTCCTTACTGTTGAGCCCGGTTGGCTCGTGTTCCGTGTGCTGTATTAAGTTCAGGGATTGTTCCCTTGGTTGGTGTCCGTTGACACTTACAGTTTGGGCTATGTTATCAACTGGTTAACAGTTCTAGTGACTTGGGCCTTGCGCCTGGTCCTTGCCTTACTTCCCGCCTCTGGATCAGCTCAATGTTTGTACATCCCATGGTACCAGTGACCTGTATTGGACGACAGTGAAAATAGGATTTTAGTCTTACCTGTTAAATCCTTTTCACTTAGTCCATACAGGTCACTGGTCTCCCACCCTGTCAAGGGACCAGTCTTGGCTCTCCTGTGGCATTCAGTGGGAGACCGTTCGGGCATGCTCACAGGAGTCTTTCTTTTTGCTTACCTGGGGTCAGTTTAGGGTCTCAAATCAATATGGGTGGCTCTGGCCAGAAGGTGGCTTAAGTAAGAGGGGAGGCTCCGCCCCTTGCAAATTATTTGCATAATTGTTCCTGCCTATTAAAGGGGACTACACATCCCATGGTACCAGTGACCTGTATGGACTAAGTGAAAAGGATTTAACAGGTAAGACTAAAATCCTATTTTCTACCTGTGCCAAGGCAGCAAACTATCCTCTACAAGCTTTGGAAGGTTGTGTAGTATATTCCTATCAACCCACTATTTTTGTGAGTATATGTATTTTGTATTGAATATAAAACTATGTTCTTCAAATGTATATTACACAAGCACCCCTTAAAGGGATAGTAAAACTTAAAATGTAAAAAAATATATGTTGTAGGGTTTATCCCCCTGAGTAAAACAAGGGTACTCCCACTGCTGAAAGGTGTTTTATTCAAAAGCTATTCATTTTCAAAGTTGAATTTTTTAGGTGCAATATCACAGTGGCCTGAAATTGTGCTGTTGCTACACGATCCTATGGACAGCTCTAGTCCCGGGACCATAAATCTCCATAGGATGGTGTAGCAACAGCGCCACTGTACAATTTCAGGCCACTGTGATATTGCACCTAAAAAATTCTACTTTGAAAATTAATAACTTTTGAATGAAACACCTTTCAGCAGTGGGAGTACTCTTATTTTACTCAGGGGGATAAACCCTACCACATATATTTTTTTACATTTTAAGTATTACTATCCCTTTAATCTTTTTGCTGTTTAAAGTCCAACAGTCCTTAGTTGTCTTGATTCCTTCCTTGCTACTTGGCATTATTCTACAGTTCCTGGCTGCCAGACCCAGCTTGTAACATTGAAATCCTTTTGAATGCTGTCTGCCCACCATATCTGCGTTTTTACTGATCTTGAAACTGAGCTGCCTGTCCCTGACCTCAGAATGTTTGACTGATGTTGCCTCTGCCCTTTGGTATCATTCCAATGGAAGGATCTATGACTTTGAGCTGTGGTCCCTGCATGGACCAGTCACTTGCCACTGGATTCCAACCTCCAGAAAGGTTACATTGCTATACATTAAAAAATGAATAGGTCTAGCAAGCCTGGGGGACCGCCACCCAACAGGCAGGACTCACACATGCCAGTCTTCCAACCACTCAAACCATTAGGTCAAGAGAGGCATATTTTTAACTTTGTATAGTTTTAACATTTATAGCATTACATCAAAATACCATAGCGATATCCAGTGATTAGACACAGGGCCGGACTGGCCTACCGGGATACCGGGAAAATTCCCGGTATGCTGGCTGCTACTGGGATTCCCTGGGGCTGCTTAAATCGACACATATTTCCCTGGGGCTGCTTAAATCAAAACATGCCAAAATCCTGTGGCCGCAAGGTGACAGGACCGGGGCCGTGAGATAGATTTGAAGGAGGACTGACTGCTGGTTGCTGGGCCGCATCTGACTGTGTCAATGGAGGCAGTCCAGGTCTAGACCAAGTAACATGATGTCAGATGCAGCAGAGTGAAGAAGAGCACTGCGTCTGTGCACCGGGCCGTCCACACTGCACTGCACTGTTTGCAGACATGAGTCCAAGACAGGCAAGAGGGGGAATTGGGGAAAGGGAAACTGTAACAGGCAAAAAGAGGAGATCATTCAAGAGGGGGAGAAAGGCAAAGGGCGATCCAGAGAGGCAAGAGGGGGCATCAAGAGCGGGCAAAGAAAGAGGCAGAGTCTGGGGTTCAAGAGGGAGAAAAAGAGGCAAAAGGGACTAAGGGAGAAAAAAGAGGCAAAACGAGTGGGGAACAAGAAGAGTCAAGAAGGGGAGAGAGAGAGGCAAAAGTATCAGGGAATCAAGAGCCAAGAGAGGGGGAAAAAGAGGCAAAAGGGGGGAATCAGGAAGGGGAGAGAGAGAAGCAAGAGGGGGAGAAAGAGGCAAAAGGGGGATCAAGACTAAGGCAAGAGGGGGAAAGAGGCAAAATGGGGGATCAAGGGGGGTAGAATGGCAAAAGGAAGATCAAGAGGGGTAAAGAGAGGCAAGAGGAGGAATCAAGAGCGAGTGAAAGTGGCAAAGGGGGAAAAAGATATAAATGGAGGGGGGATCATGAGGCAAAAGGAGGGAGGGACCAAGAGGCAAAAGTAGGAGAGATCAGGAGGGGGAGAGAGGGGCAAAATGGTTGGATCAAGAGCCAAAATAGCTTTGTCTACAAATAAATTCTTCATTAGAGAGGTCTACAAAGTGTTCCTGGGATGCGTCTGGTCACATGGCCAAAATCTTAATCTGTCAGCTAGAGCACTGACATCTGTATAAGGGGGAAAGGGTGGAACTTTACAAGCTTATAACTCTAAAACGACACAACTTTAAGCAACAGTACTACAATATTTATTTTTTATATGATATTAAAGTTAAAGAAAAGCAAATATTACTATGCCTTTAAGCAACCCAAGCCTGCCTGTACAACATCACTAGCCAGTGGAGACCCAGTTGCACCGGTGTTAGGGACCAGGAACTAGACAGACACAAAAATATAAAGTGCAAAATACCTTTATTAAACAAAAGCAAACAAAGCAAAATCGTGATCCAGAAGCATAAACCAAAAGACAAGCCGGGGTCAGCAATACAGAGATCAACGATGTCAGGAACAATCCAGGAGCCAGAAGGGACGTCAGAGGAAGCCAGGTCATGCACAGATAATCAGCAACTCAGGAGAATGCGCTTGCAGCCAGAATCAGACACAAGGGCAACCAGGAAGTGAGCCAAGCTGCTTTAAATACCCTGGGAGGGTTGGCTGATAGCAGTCAGGTGATCAAACACAGAGAGGTCAGCTAATACAGCCTGTTCCAGGAAAGGGAAGGCAGCAGTAATGGATAGCAGAGCAATAGATTATCTTAGACAGCAGGATCAAGCAGCAGAGTAGAGCGGCTCAGCCAAACCTTGACAACCGGTCAATGACATACATGCACCGGACAGGTAAACAGCAATTACTGTCACAGTTCCCAGAGAAGTTCATGAATCAGTACAGTATAGTTAAAGGCAATTTATTGACAACCGAAAGGTAAGCAAAATATATACAATATATACATCAGGAACAAGCAGATGGTTACAGGCCAGCGAGCTCTGCTATCAGGAATAGTAGGCTGCCAAGCCTGACCAATCTTCTGGAGACTACGCCTAAGCCACTGATAGTCTGCTGGAGCCAGGAACAGGAACACAGGATCTTGATCCGACATAGCAGGCGTATCGACTCAAGCCTGCAGTCAGTAGGGAGCGATATCTGACTCATTCCTGCAGTCAGAATGGAGCGAACTCTGACTCACGCCTGCAGTCAGAATAAGAAATAGCTGACTGAACTGCAGTCAGTATCAGAGCTGGTCTACCAGAGCCCCAGGTCCGCACTAGGTTGGGTGTCTGCTAGGTACAAGGAACAAACGTAAGAGTAGTCAGACAGAGCCACAAGTCAGCACCGGGGGGGTAGTCAGACAAGCCAGGTCATACACAGTTCAGTTAGTCAGCCAGAGCCACAGGTCTGTACCAGGTTGGGTGTCCACTGTTGGGATAAGCAAAAGAATAGTTAGACAGAGCCACAGGTTAGCACCAGGTTGGATGGAAGACTAGCCAGGTCATACACAGAGCCCAAGGTAATAGAACTGCTATGAACAACAACGCAAGGGCAACTGAGTCAGGATTCAGTCTGCCTTTTAAACCCCTCCACAGGAAGTAGGTAGAAGGAGCAGTTCAGAGGGAGGAAGTAGGTAGGAGGAGACTACAGGAAGCAAACACATAAAACAGAGGCCTGCTGCATGCTTGAAGCCTCGTGCCTGTAGATGACGCTGAAACCAATGTAAACTGTAAGAATTATAAATACAATCAACCAACAGCCACACCGCTATGCACTTACCTGGACAACACAAACCTTCCAGTTGGCCCCTCTGTACCTGATGACCGCACCTGGACAACAACCCACCACTGTCTTAAAGGAACATCTCATCATCCTCAAATGTAGCATGTTTACAGGGAGACCACTCAGGGAGAGAAATTACGAGCATTATGTCTCCATTCCAATACCTGCAAAGACGTCAGAGAAGGTGGCACACGAGGGAAGTGGAGCCCCATGAACCCCCAAGCACATTTGAACATCTTTCACCTGCTGCAAGTGCTCATGCTCCAGCTGGCAAGCCAACCAGAAGCCCAGCTCCACCTGGAGGACCAGGACAAGCAGCAGTACCTTAGCTGCCGCAACCGGATCCCTCACAGCTCCCGTAGCTTCCACAGGGTCCTGTGGAACAGCACAGGGAGGACCGAGGTCTGCAAAGACTCAGAATATTCCGCACAAGAGTCACGCTCTTTGGAATGAAGGATGCTGAAGTGAGAGACTGCTACAGGTTGCTGTTGTACAGCATAATCAACCTATACGAGGTGCTCAGGGGTGACATAGACACGATATACAGCACCAACTATGCCTTGTCTGTATAGCAGAAGCTGCTGTGTGCCATACATTTCATGGCAAGTGGTTTCTTCAAGTCTACAGAAGGATATGCATCTGGGATGTCCCACTCACATGTTCCAGGGTGTTGTCTCAGGTGTTGGCATCCCTCAAGAGGAAGGCCAGGAGATACATCCACTTCCCTTCCACTCTGATGGAGTGGACACGTGTCAAGCAGGAGTTCTACACAAAGAGAATCATACCCAGAGTCATGTGGGTCATACTCTCCACACATATGCGCATAAGCGCTCCTCCACATGAGGGACATATATACATCATTCAAAAGCATGTGCACTCCATTAATGCACAGATGGTGTGTGATGACAACGTGAGGATTCCCCATGTCTGTGCTTCCTGTCCTGGCAGTTGTCATGACTCCTACATACTCAGGCAAACCTCTGTCTACAGGGACTTTGAAAATGGAACCTTTATAGGAGGATGGCTGTTGGATGAGTCCCCAATCTACACATCACATCACATATGACACACAGGAGCACTCATATGATTCATGAAACCAAGCTTAGCATGATCATGACACACAAGTAGTAAGTCTCCCCTTACACAACATCATCCAGATAACAATGTGGTCCAGTACAAAATCCTCAAACACCTGCACACAACCACTACAATGAGGCTCAGGTTTGGACCAGTAATGCAATTGAACATTGAACACCTTTGATCTGCTTAAACCAGATTTTGGTGCATGGATAACTCAGGTGGAGCTCTGTAATATGCACCAGGCAAAGTATGCAATATCATACTAGCATGTGCCATACTACACAATATCACAGTCAAGTCACATCCAGTGGAGAATATGGATCCAGAACCAATTGTGGAGATGCCTGTTCCCTAGCCAGAGGATGAGGAGACCCTGAGATGGGCAGGTATATGAGACAGACTCATCAGGGACGACTTCACATCTGGGTATTATACATTAATCAAACACAGTGCAGTTATGACCATGATTAGTCATGAGAAATGTATGCAAACACACGCACACCAGACATAATTATATGTTTCGCTCCACAGGTTGACTAAGATGCACATGAGCCTCCAACATCAAAACGACATAGCTGGCACTGTAATGAACACATGCAGCTGACATGCCATGTTTGGGTCTAATGGAGGCTGTTAACTCAGCTGGGATCTGCAATTCCTTTTTGGCCATGATGACATTGCCACTTCAAAGGTCTCAACCAGTCCCCTGTGCACACTGGTACACTGCGCACAGTGATAGCTACCATGTCACCTTGGGAATTTCTGGCCTCTCTGGATCTTCCAGATGCCTATCTGAACATCACCATTCATCCTGAGAGTTGGCAGTATCTTTGCTTTGCCTGCGACCAAGGGCATTTCCAGTTTTCTGACCTCCCCTTTGGCCTGACCACAGCTCCTCAAGTCTTCAACAGAGTCCTGGGAGCATTGATCTCCGTCCTACATCAGAACGGCATCAGGGTGACTCCATATATGGATGACCTCCTTCTGAAGGCCTCTTCTCTGGAACTACTTCATCAGCAGGTGCAGGACTGCATTCCTGCTCTCTCCCATCACGGGTGGATCATCAATTTGGACAAGTCAGACCTTGTTCCTTCCCAGAGGATGGTCTTTCTGGGCCTTCTCCTCAACACTCAGAGAGGGATGGTATTTCTCACGGACAAAGTGGCTAATCAGATGGCACTGAAGGTCCATGCTATCCTGTCTCAGGATCCGGTTCCAGCCAAGAAGTTGTCATCTTTGGTGGGGAACTTCATTTCCACCATGGAAGCAGTTCCGTTTGCTATGGCTCACACCAGGGAACTCCAGAGGTTTCTAATCCTGGCATGCAGGGGTTGACCAGATCTCCTGGAGAGATCCCTATCTCTCCCTGTTCATGTGGAACAAAGCCTCTGATTGTGGCTCAACCTGAACAATCTCCTGAAAGGCAGACCCTTTCTGGTGCCCTTCTGGACCACAGTGATAACAGATGCCAGCCTCTCTGGATGGGGAGTGGTGCTAGGGCACTTGAGTGTTCAGGGCCAGTGGTCTCAGGAGAAATCTCTCCTTCCCCATCAATGTCTTGGAGCTTCTGGTGATATTTCATGCCCTACATCACTGGACATGGCAACTGGAGGATTGCCCGGTCAGGGTACAGTTGGACAATGCCACAGCCGTAGCCTACATCAACAAGGATGGTGGCACAAGAAGTCTCGCAGCTTGGCTAGAGGTCAGGGCTATTTTGTCTTGGACAGAAGAGCATGTCCCTGCCATTTCTGCAGTTCATATTCCTGGTGTAGACAACGTTCTGGCAGACTTCCTCAGTCAGCACACAGTGGACAGCGGAGAGTGGGAACTACATCCAGAGGTGTTAAATCTCATCATCCAGCAGTGGGGTCTTCCATGCATGGACCTGATGGCAACCAGGCACAACAGGAAGGTTCCAACGCACTGCTGTCTCTGGGAGGATCCCCTGGCTGTGGTAGTGGATGCCTTGTCGATCCCATGGAATTTCCTCTGGCATACATCTTTCCTCCCGTTCCCCTGTTGAACAGGGTGCTATGGAAACTGAGACTGGAGTGCTGCCCAGTCATTTTGATTGCTCCGTACTGGCCTTGACAAGCTTGGTTTCTGGAGCTTCTGGACCTCTCAGTGGCAGAACCTCTTCAACTTACCCCCCATCTGGACCTTCTTCTACAGGGTTACCTCTGGAAGGAAGACATTCATCATCTGGCTTTGGCGGCATGGAGATTGAATCCTCAATTTTGAAGAAGAAGGGATTTTCTTCTGGTGTGGTGGCTACTATGTTTGAACCATGCAGTGGGTTTCTGTTTGTTGAACTATTGTGTGTTTGTGTGTGTGTGTGTTGACACCTGTGGACCTGTGCGGTATTACCCTGTTGTAGTGTTTGTCCTCAGTTAACGCTTTGATTGCAAAAGGGGTACCCAACACATTGTAGAACAATGCATTGCATATCCCTCTAGCACTCCAATGGTTAAGTGCTGACCTCCCTGTGGCTCCATGTGTAACATTTTGGAGGAACATAATAGATGTTTGTATGAAGGATCAACACATCAACAAGGGGGTTAAACCTGTATTTGGACATGATTTGGGCTGCTTAACCCGTCACAATTCTGTTTTTTCACATACAGCATTATCTCTTTATTTGAACCCTATAAGCGCTGTGTTGGTGAAATTGTGAAGATCGTTATTGGCCATGTGTTCAGCTGGCATTATGTTGTGACATACTAGCTAAGAGACGTTGTGTAGTGGACAGTTATGGACATATTGACTTACCGGGACTCTGGAGGGTGCTGTCATCACCTTTGTCACAGCCACCAGGGACCCCCTGAACAGCAGTTGTGGAGAGATTCAGACACAGCATCTCCTCACAGGCATGAATTGTGATGTTAGAAGGGGGACCACATCCGGTGTCTCTCGCGTGCATTGCCAGGTCTTCCATCCTGTTTTTGACCTTTCTTTTGCAGTCTGCCCATCTCTTCTTTATAGAGTCGGTTGTCTCCTTACACCTTGACACCAAGATAACTGAGCTGAGGACCTGATGCCAGGCAGCAATACCACTGGCCCTCTCCTTGGAGAACAAGATGTGCTTCCTTTCAGTGATGCTCTGCACAAGGACCATGTTCTCCTAGTGGGAGTACATTGGGTTCTGCAATCTGCCTTCGTCTGCACCAGCCGGAGATGTGTCTGAACTTTGTATATGTGTATATATGTATATGTATGTGTGTATATATATATATATATATATAAAGAAAGAAAGCCTCATTACATAATTTTTGTCTCCTCAGGAGACACACACACCTAGGGGGTGGCAGTAAGCAGGGGATATAGAAATCTCCTCCCTAATGTCAATGCTGGAGATCCCGGGGGGGGGGGTGATTTAGACAGGAGTGGCCAGGGTTTGTTCTCCCTGAACTTCCTTCTCAACCAGAAAATAAATATGGCCGACACACATAAATACACAGTGACACGCATACATACACACACACATATATTTCTTAATTATTTCATGAGTGTCAACATGCAAAACAGAGAACAGGCAGATATCAGGTACACATTTAACCCACTGAGTGCCACAGGGTTGTATATCAACTCTTACCCCTCAGGGCAGACCAGCAGTATAGGGGGAATTGTCCTCAAAACTCTAACACTGTAAACTTTAATTTCCTTCCCACTTCTCATCCTTCCCTAGCCTATTCCTAACACTTTTTCACTAGTATGTTAAGCCCCACCTCTACGTGCATTTAAGCCCCGCTCCCTTTTAACCCAAATTGTCTCATTGATCTATCCTCAACAGCACCACAGGAGTCGCCTCCAGGGACTCCACAAGACAAAGTTCCCAGGTATGAATACACTTCCCACTGCTATTTAACTGTGACAGGACACACCAGTGTATACTGCATGCCACTCTATACTTTAACCCTTTGAGTGCCAGAGGGGTGCACATGCATTGTAAAGAAATACCTTGCAAACCCCTCTGCCACGCAAATGGTTAACATGCTGGTATAGCATTCCTTTTCTTTTCTGCTTTCCTTTTGTACAACACAAACACAGGCATAATACTGCAATTCTGGCCCAAAGTAAAGGGGAAATAAAAATAATGTTGATGTAATGACATACCTCCCAAGTGTCCCTCTTTAGGAGGGACAGTCCCTTTTTGAGATCAAAATCCCTCTGTCCCTCTTTTCTACCCTTTTGTACCTCTTTTCTGGAGATCAGAATGAGTAGTCTGTATCACATTGCTGCACAGCATTAAAAGTCACATAAACATGTAGTTAATCTTCAGTATATGTGTTTCTACTTTATTCTTGCTGCAAACAATTTATTCAGTTACACAAAGAGGTGGCAATAGGTTTAAACCCTTATATACTCAATTTGCAGGGAAGTACTGTACGAGGGAGGGAGGGATGTCAGACGCCTATGCTACTCAAATGGTTAACCTTTGGAGTGCCACAGGGGTATACAACGCATTGCCAAAACCTCTGGCGCTCAAAGGGTTAAAGGGATCGTAATACTTCTATTAAACTTTATCTCTGAGTGTTCTTTATATATTTTTTTAACATATAGCACTGTGGTTAATCATTTACAGTGTTGTCCTTAAAACAATATTCAAGCCGAAAGGATCCCCCCCCACCCCTTTCCCTGCATCACTCGGCCTCTCAGACTGGTCCGAATGGAGCGTGGCAAGAGGCAATCTTCAGTAAGCAAAAGGAAAATCCTGCCCTCCTCCCTCAAGGGGTTCAGTATAGTTACTGAGTGAACATTGTCCTTTACTGCATCCTTCTGGTCTCTTGAACGGATTCCACATCTAATGGGAGGTGGCGAGAATGGGTGGGAGGGGGATCCTTTTGGCTTGAATAGACTTTTAGCTACAACACTCTCTAAGTAATTAAATATAGCTTTACATATTACAAAAAATATAAAGAAGACTCAGAGATAAACTTTAATAGAAGTATTACTATCCCTTTAAAGGGATAGTAATACTTAAAATGTAAAAACAAATATGTTGTAGGGTTTATCCCCCTGAGTAAAACAAGGGTACTCCCACTGCTGAAAGGTGTTTTATTCAAAAGTTATTAATTTTCAAAGTTGAATTTTTTAGGTGCAATATCACAGTGGCCTAAAATTGTACAGTGGCGCTGTTGCTACACGATCCTATGGACAGCTCTGGTCCCGTGACCATAAATCTCCATAGGATGGTGTAGCAACAGCGCCACTGTACAATTTCAGGCCACTGTGATATTGCACCTAAAAAATTCAACTTTGAAAATTAATAACTTTTGAATGAAACACCTTTCAGCAGTGGGAGTACTCTTGTTTTACTCAGGGGGATAAACCCAACAATATCTATTTTTTTACATTTTAAGTATTACTATCCCTTTAAAGGGACATTATCACCAACTAATGAAAAGGGTTCCTATCCATTAAATTATATGTATTCTCATCACCAAGTTTGGTTTTTTTGTTGTTGTTTTTTTTATTGGAAGCAAAGGTCTAAAATCTTGCTTCCTGAGAAAATCATTAACAGAGGTAATTGTGTTGAGCTTAGAAGTAGCCCAAAGCTCACTGAAACTCATCTTTGAATTGCTAGTTTACCTGAATCATGGCATAAATTTAGCTTAAAGGGATAGTAATACTTGCAAATTACTAATCCCCATATTGTAGCTTTGTTAAAAAGAAACTTATTGCCCCCAATGTCATCTCTCAAACCCTTATGGTTTGAGAGATTATAGCGCTCAAAGTTCCTCCCTCCCCCTTCCCTGACTGAACGCTGACTGCAGGGGAAGCTGTCGTACGACAGTCGTATGTGTACCAGGCGGCTCTGCAGCTGAGCCAGGATCGTGTTTATAAAAAAAGAAATCTTTCACTAAAATGGTCTTCTATGTGTGCTTGCAAACCAAGCACATGTAGAAGACCATTTCAGTGAAAGTATTCTTTTTTATAAATGTGATCTCGGCTCAGCTGCAGAGCCGCCTGATGCACATAAGACAACAGCTTCCCCTGCAGTCAGCGTTCAGTGTTCAGTCAGGGAAGAGGGAGGGAGGGGGGAACTTTGAGCGCTATCATCTCTCAAACCATAAGGGTTTGAGAGATGACACTGGGGGCAATAAGTTTCTTTTTAACAAAGCTACAATAAGGGGATTGGTAATTTGCAAGTATTACTATCCCTTTAACAATTTGAAGGGCCTAAACAGTAGTGAAATTGGCAACCAAAGCTGCCTACTTATAAGAATAGCAAGTTTATAGCATATTTGAAAACTCATGCTCATAAATATTTTTTTCACAAATGTTGACAAATACGTAACATTTAAAAGGATATAAACCCTATTCATTTTTACAGGATAATGTCCCTTCATAAAGGGTTATGAATAGCTTAAGGACATCATCCATAAAGGTCCTGTCCATTCTGATTATAGTCCCGATTAAAGTCCCCAGCTGCTAGAATCCTGTTATTGTTCCTAGGTGGCAATCTCCTTGCCTTAGTTTAGGGAGTCATGTGTCACTGTTAGGAGACTTACGTCAGATCATTGTCAGGTTTGACTAGAGTTGCTTTATTTTTGGATAAAATGGTACATATGAAACAATGCATGTTGCAAGGCTGTATTGTTTATTACCGGGATGCAATACTACTATGCAGCATGCGGTTTTCATCAGTGTCCCATTTGAATGTTATGATCTGACAATCCTAAGTTTGATAGTACATCCTTGTCACTAGGTCACAAGTCGTTTCCTCCTGGTGTCAAGCTAACGGCTCCAAGTTGTCTGGAGGTCTGTTCACAACTCTTACGCTTGCTTGGCTGGTTTGCAGTCATCTTATGTCCAGATTGGCTGGATACACAAATCTATTCAATGCACAACAAAGGGTTGTTGTTGATAAATGCAGCTCAATTCTTCAGACAAGCCTGGGAAAGCAACTGAAGACCTTCTTGAGAGATATAGGGAGGGTAGGCAGCCTGGGACCCTCCAGCTGCTATGGACTACAAATCCCATCATCTCCTGCCAGCCAAATATGAGAGTTGTAGTCCACAACAGCTGGAAGACCATAAAGCTTATATTAGGGATATATTGAAACGTATTCCATGTAAGCTCAATTGTTTTATAATATATTCCTTTCATTGCTACAATGTAACCCATTATCATGAAATAAAGAAAAATAAATCAACACATTAACAGGCACTCAAAGGGTTAAAGTGACTGTTTGGACTTGACATATTCAGTACGTGCTTTATATGTAAAGTCAAATTGCCTATATGTTTTATTATTTTTTATTTAATCTTCACCTTTTTTTACAAACTCTTATGGCTCTGACAGTGAGCTCCCCAGATCTCTGTTCCCAGAGAGCTTACTGTCAGGACTGTTGAAGCAGAGCAGAGATAACAGTATAATGTAAGACTATTCCTGCATCAGTCAGTATTCTGTTTGCTGTAAACAGTCTTTTCTGCTGAATGAATAGTGTTACATTATTATCTACATCACTAACAAAATTAACCAAGTGGTATCTATAGAGGACAATCTATACATCAAAGTAAGTTTAGGATTAGATTTTAGGGATCTGATATAAAATAATGATATTTTACACATGATATTTAATAACATTATTTAACTCAATTGCATTTGAAGGTTTAAGTTTTACTTTAATCCTATGAATACCAGAGAGGTATCCAACTCAAATACACTGGAGATTTCTCCAACATTCCGAAGGTTAAAAGGATTGTAATGTCTATAACAGTGGTTCTCAACCCGTGCCCTCAGTGGCCACTAACAGACCAGGATTTGAGGATTTCCTTGTGAAAGCACAGGTGAGTTAATCACTGTGAATGAGCCTCTGAACAACACACTTGTGCTCTAGCAGGGGAATTCCTAAGTCCTGACCTGTTAGTGGCCACTGAGGGCACGGGTTGAGAACCCCTGGTCTATAATAAAGTTTACCTCCGAGTTGTCTCTTTTATAAACATAACACCAGGGCTTATAATTTGAAGTCCCTTGCTACTAGCCAGACCTGAAAAATTACGTGCCACTGCAAGCCATAACATGCCCACCGGGGCTGAATTTCTACTCGCCAGGGCTAAATTTTCACTCGCCATTGGCTAGTGGCGAGTGGAAATTTTGAGCTCTAATAACACTTTTGCGCTATGTTTAATAGCTTACTGTTCGGTAGTTCAAAAGATATTCATTGTAAAAGGATCCCAGCCCCACCCCTTCTGACCTCCTCCGCTTAGACTGCAATCCAGTCGTGGGACCGAACTGATTCGACAAGGGATAAACTTAAAGGGATAGTAATGTTTCAGAATAAATGAAGCTCCAATTAATCTTCATAGTATTCGGGCCATGGAGAGTGTTATTTCAATACTGTCAGAGTTGTAGTTCAAGAGTAATTGAATGATAAAGTATCCCCCTCCCACATGTTGTGTTGAAAAACAGAGATATCGGAATGCCGCCTTCATGAAAAGTGCATCATTCTAATATGGTAGCCATGATAATGTCATGTCCATAGTCTGAATACATAATACAGTCATTACACTCTCATTTTCTCTTGCTCTGATGTCTGATACTTAAATTCCACCCAGCCATCTCAGTGCATGCTGCTCCATTGCACTTCCCCTACTGGGGTTGGCTTTTAATCATCATGTTGTATTTGTTAACCACTTGAAGACTGAGAAGGGGTTGCTTACAGGGATAAGAAGAGTACATTTTCCCCACGTCCATCTCTTTGAGGTACTGCTCCTTTTAACATTTTTTGAGAACTCGCATGTTACAGGACTAAGAGAACTCAATAATTATTTTTAGGATTTTCAATTATCACATTTAGATAATGTACTTTATACATAAACATTGCTTTGCCTGAGCCAGAACGTTAGATGGAGAACCACTGGTTTAAAGTATTCTAGAAACAAAAGGCAATGTGCAAAAAATGATATACATACACACAACCCTAAATGCCTCCAATGCAATGCACCAATTCTTTATTTTCATATTCATCGTCAGCCTTGCCCGAGAGATGAGCCCTTCAGCTTTGCCAGTGATAGTGCCTGAATCAGACAGGTGACAGGGACGCGCCACTAGCGAGTGACACAACCCATTGCTAGTCATGTGGAACCTCTTGTCAGAATACACAGGGGACCCATTTAACTGCCACACAAGATCAATGTCGTCAGGTGACACAACACACTTAAATGTGGCTGGCAACAAGCAGAGTGCCAAAGGCTTGCCTACCTGAGGTACCACCTAACAGATCGGCCCATACAAGTCAAGGCTGGCAATGAATATGAAAAGAAAGAATAGGTGCATTGCATTGGAGGCAATTAGGGTTGTGTGTATGTATATGTATATAATTTTTTGCACGTGGTTCTCCATCTACTGTTCTGGCTCAGGTGAAGCAATATTTATGTATAAACTACATTATCTAACTGTGCTAATTAACCCCTTAATGACCGGGGCATCTGCTCCGCGACTGAACGTCCGCAGAGCATTTTTTATTTTTTTTC
This sequence comes from Rhinophrynus dorsalis, assembly GCA_037306005.1. Classification (NCBI taxonomy): domain Eukaryota; kingdom Metazoa; phylum Chordata; class Amphibia; order Anura; family Rhinophrynidae; genus Rhinophrynus; species Rhinophrynus dorsalis. The sequence continues at coordinate 127,726,310 of CM074727.1, read as the reverse complement.
GTTTTCCGGTTCCGGACTCCCCAAACGGCATGCAGCCACGGGGGGAGCCCGGAACTCCATGACAGTCATAGTACGTCATGGGTCGTTCAGTCAGATCGACCCTTGACGTACTATGACTGTCAAAGGTCTTTAAGGGGTTAAGAATCCTAAAAATATTTATTGACCTCTCTTAGTCCTGCAACATGCAAGTTCTCAAAAAAATTTTAAAAGGAGCATAACAAATACAACATGATGATTAAAAGGCAGAGGGCAAATGAGTCAGCACTTGAAGGACTCATTTGTCATATATATATATATATAGATAGAGCTGCAACAAAAGATTATTTTGATAATCGATTAGTTGGCCGATTATTTTTTCGATTAATTGGATAAAAAAACAATATGCTAATTTTTCATTATTTAAAATGATTTAATGAACAATGTTAAAAACAAACAGCAGAATAAAAAACTTTACACATTAACGTGTCATTGTTATTATTTTACTATGGGGTCTACGCACCTCTCTTTCTCCCCCTTGTACCTCTCTTTCTCCCCCATGTGCCTCTTTCTCCCCCTTGTACTTCTTTCTCCCCCTTGTGCCTCTTTCTCCCCATGTACTTCTTTCTCCCCCTTGTGCCTCTCTTTTTCCCCATGTACTTCTTTCTCACCCCTTGTACCTCTCTTTCTCACCCCTTGTGCCTCTCTTTCCCCATGTACTTCTTTCTCCCCCATGTATTTCTTTCTCCCCCCTTGTACCTCTTTCTTCCCCATGTACTTCTTTCTCCCCCCTTGTGCCTCTTTGTTCCCCATGTACTTCTTTCTCCCCCTTGTGCCTCTCTTTCTCCCCATGTACTTCTTTCTCACCCCTTGTGCCTCTCTTTCCCCATGTACTTCTTTCTCCCCCCTTGTGCCTCTTCTTTCCCCATGTACTTCTTTCTCCCCCCTTGTGCCTCTTTCTTCCCCATGTACTTCTTTCTCCCCCTTGTGCCTCTCTTTCTTCCCCATGTACTTCTTTCTCCCTCTTGTGCCTCTCTTTCTCCCCATGTACTTCTTTCTCACCCCTTGTGCCTCTCTTTCCCCATGTACTTCTTTCTCCCCCCTTGTGCCTCTTCTTTCCCCATGTACTTCTTTCTCCCCCCTTGTGCCTCTTTCTTCCCCATGTACTTCTTTCTCCCCCTTGTGCCTCTCTTTCTTCCCCATGTACTTCTTTCTCCCCCTTGTGCCTCTCTTTCTCCCCCCATGTACTTCTTTCTCCCCCCATGCGACTCTTTCTCCCCCTTGCGACTCTATCTCCCCTGTGTACTTCTTTCTCACCCCTTGTGCCTCTTTCTCCCCCCTTGTACTTCTTTCTCCCCCCTTGTGCCTCTTTCTTCCCCCCCGTACCTCTTTCTCCCCCTTGTGCCTCTTTCTCTCCCCCATCCTCTTGTACCTCACTTTCTCCCCCCTTGTAACTCTTTCTCCCCCCCATACTTCTTTTTCACTCGTGCATCTTTCCCGCACTGATGACAACTGGGGAGGAACCACGTCAAACGCGGAGATGCAGAGTGGTGCATGCTGGGATTTTCTTCCTCAGTCAGGGCGCCAGTTGTAAACTGGCCTCAGAACAGAGGAAGAAAATACTAGCAAGCTCCACGCGGCGTCTCCGTGCTGTCATCAGTGCAGGCAGTGAGAAGACAGCATCCGGCAGACATTAAGGCGGATAGAGAGAAGACAGCATCCAGCAGACATTAAGGCATTCAGCCTTTCAAAATGTGGGGCTGCTGGGAGGCACAACTAATCGATATTGAGACTCGTTGGCAACGATTCTCATTATCGATTTTTATTGATTAGTTGTTGCAGGCCTATATATATATATATATATATATATATATATATATATATATATATAAATAATATATCCTATGCGGTACTAATAGTTTGCCTCAGAATGACTTTAGCACATCAGCCTCACACAGGTAAAGCACCAGGCTAAAGATACAGAATTGGTGAGCGTGTTTCCCTTCGGACACTCATTCTTGCCCTTCATGTTATGATCGTTGGGTGTATGTGTATGAAATGCAGACACACTGATAAACACAGACATATGCAACACACAGGCAGACACATACACACAGTGAGTGTCAGAAACATGCAAAAGACATGCATGCACACATACACACTGGAGATGAACACACTCATGTAACAGAGATGCACACACACATGCAACAGACTTGCTCACACACAGGTAACAGACATGCACATACAGACGTGCAAAAGACATGCGCAGACACACATGCTCACAACAGACATGCACACACACAGAGGGGATGCTGACACGGTGATAGCTGCCCCCCTGTGTCTGGAGGTTCCGGCTGTCCTTAAGGGGTTAATCTTCATAGTATTTGGGCCATGGAGAGTGTTACTTCAATACTGTCAGAGTTGTAGTTCAAGAGTAATTGAATGATAAAGTATCCCCATCCTGCCCCCAGTGTAAGCCACCTCCCCTCAGATGTGGAATCTGGTCCCTTGATTGGACAGATCTCAGCAAGAGACAATCTTATTACTGTGAACATAAGGAAACCCTGTCCCCCTTGACAGGTTTTTCAAGTTTTTCCTTATGCTAACTGAGATTAATCTTTAACTACAACTCTGACAGTTTTGAAATAGCACTCTTCATGGTCCAAATACTATGATGATTAATCAGAGCTGCTTTTTTTGTGAAACATTACTGTCTCTTTAAGGCAGTTTTCAACTATGCAAGCTTGAATTAAGGTGAAACATAGAAACGTAGAATTTGACGGCCGATAAGAACCATTTCGGCCCACCTGGTCTGCCTATTTTCCTACAGTAAAAACATCAAACCTTTTTTGGTCCTTAGTCTTTTCTTAAGTGAAGGACAGCCTTATGCCTATCCCATGCAGTGAAATCAAACTTTCTTACATTACATCTAAACCTGTGTCCCACTATTTTTAGACTATGGCCTCTTGTCCCAACATTTTTACTCCTTTGAAATATACAAAACATGTTTCTGCCCGGTTTTGAACCGGGGACCTTTCGCGTGTGAGGCGAACGTGATAACCACTACACTACAGAAACAACTTGTGAATGCTCCATTCTAAATGTAAATTTGGCCTACCTATTCATGCTGAAATGTATGCTGCTGAGAAATGGTGCTTTTCATATGGCTGACTCACACATTGCATGACCCAACATAGTGCAGCATTCTGCACTTGGTTGAAGCTACAGGGATTACAGGGGGAGCAGTTGTCCTGGGACCCAGCATCCAAGGGGGCCCCTTCTGCCCCATGATCTAATAGGTTCTAGTTATGTATGTGTCAAAATATGTTTGTGTTAGGGTCCCAAAAAATTGTACTGGGGCTCTCCATTGATGAGTTACACCACTGATACTTTATCTTTACTGCACTCAATTTGCAACAGGATTTATCTGCATGGTGGCATATGAGGCCACCAACAAAACTTTTGCACAAGCTACATTGTAGGTTGAGATGCTCATTGTAACCTCCAATGAACGGCTGACCCACATGGTTGTCATTTAATAATACTTGGCTGATGGTCACGTGGACTTCCCCGCAGTCACACACACAGTGGAAGAACACTGAGAAAAGGTGAAAACACTGGCGACAGAAATATAGCAGTGCGGAAAGATCCCTTAACATCACCCAACTGATAAACATCATGATCGTTAACTTCCCAAGCATTTACTCGTTAACTGATAATCATCTATGTGACAGTTTACTTGATTGATTGTTCTCTTCACAAAGGATGGAAATCGTGAGATCTTCATAAATATGAACTATTCGTTTTTTTTTCAGCTCATTAGCAGAGTTGTACCTGTAGGTGGGAGTCCCGCCTGCTGTTGAGAACTACAATTCCCATCATCCCCAGCTCCCAGTTTGCAAACTAAAAGGCCCTGTCCCCAGCTAAGTACATACAATGGTGCTAATTTCCCTACTTGTAAAAGTACAGTTAGTTTACCTGTGTGCTAATTAGGGTGCCCACATTTCCATTCTGCCATTCCGGGACGTGGTCACCCTAGTCCCGCGGCTGAGGCTCCCGCTGGCGCTGACCATCTTTCTGAGGCTGACACAGAGTAAGAGTTCCCAGTGGGAACTCTTTCTATGTCAGCCTCAGAAAGATGGTCAGCTCCAGCATGAGCCTCAGCTGCAGGTCTCACTTGCAGCACCAGCATACCTGCTCCACCCCAGCTGTCTCACATGCACCAGTCCAGCCAGCCAATGAAATGTATTTGCTATATGGTCCTCATTGACTGGCTGAGCCAGCCAATGAGAACCATATAGCAAATACATTTTCTTGGCTGGCTGGACTGGCGCGTGTTGCTCAATTCTGGGACTCCTTGTTGTCCCGGTGGGGGGTGACCCGGAATGTGGGACACAGACCCCCAATAAGGGACAGTCCCGGGCATTCTGGGACATGTGGTCATCCTAGCGCTAATAAAGTGTTCGCAAAAGCCCCAGATCTTTTGTGAAATTAGTTACACCACTGGCAAACAATTTGAGTTAGTATATGTTTTATATGTATTCATCTTATAGTTGTAATAACCATTATTAACCCCTTAAGGACCCTTGACGTGCCAGGACCATCATGGGGAAACTTCCCTTAAGGACCTATGATGGTCCTGGCACTCATGGGTTAAATGATAGCAGAGAGTCTCAGTGCATCCTATAACAAAGTCCTAGAATGCGTCGCTCACTGTGTGCGTAACTGCACATGCGCAGTAGGGACTCGTAGAACGGGCTCATCTGGAGCCGGGAGCACAGACAGGCTGCCAGCCATCCAGAGCTTTGTAACTAGTAATTACATAAATCAATAGGTATTATTTTTTGGAAACACCTCTTTGAAAATTAGTGGTTTTCTGTCAGGGAAGGAGGGGACTGTATTCATGAGCTGCAGCGTTGGCTGAACTGGAGGGGGGAAGAGGAAGAAGATGGGAAGTTGGGATGCAAAGCTGAAAAGGATAACTGAAGGAAAAAGGATGAGAGCGGTAATGTGAGTGATGGGTGGGTACTGAGGCACAGGGGCTTATGTACTAAAAAGAACTGGAGCAATTATGGGGCAATCCAACTCTAACATAAAGGAGATTTAAAATGGTCACACTTGGTTTGCTCCAGAATTACTCTAGTTCCTCTCCGCAAATAACCTTTGCAAAGTTCTAAAGACTACAGGAAGAGCCACCCTTTGACTGCAGAAAGGGGCTTCTGTTCTTTGCTAAAAAAAAATGGCCGCCAAGATCCATGTCTTAACTTAGACTTAAGCTGCAACAAATGGTGCTGGAACTCTCATTTGGCATAAGGAAGAAGAGCACAATTGGCCAACTAGTGCAGCAATTGAATACCTTTACTCTAGTGTTCAACTCAGTGATAATGCGTTTGAAGTTTGAGAAAGAGGGGCTCTTGGGAATTAGGGATGCACAAAACCTTATTTAAAAAAACATCACTTCCTGCAGGACAATTCCTGTGTAAATTGACAGTGGAGTATCCACCCCATGTGTGATGGGTTGGTTGATGCTTGGTTCATGGTTGATGTTGAGGATGACCTCATTATTAATGGTGATTATGATTATTTTGACTTGGAATATGTCCCTCCTCTTCTCTCCTTCTTCTTCATATACAGGTAAAGTAAAGAGTGAAAGTGATAACGCTTTGACCCACAAAACTAGCTGAAAGGAAAAGGTCAGTCAGAGGGCATGTAGAAAGTATGGACAAGTAAACATGCCTAAAATACACAATCATCTTGGTCATCATCATCAGTATTACCACTTCCAAGTCCAATCCCCATGCAGTCACTAAGCATCAACACATATCAAGATTCACAACCCTAGCTATGTGTGCTTCTGCCGCTGTTCAAAGTGCAGAGCCAATGACTTTTACTTCTATTGTCATTGCAACATCTATATCCTATATTAGTAGCAGTCCCTCAGGAGCCCCTCTGAAAGGAAAATATCAGTCAGAGGGCATGTAGAAAGTATGGACAAGTAAACATGCCTAAAATACACAATCATCATCAGCATTACCACTTCCAAGTCCTAGCCCCAAGCAGTCACTAAGCATCAAAACATATCAAGAGCCACAACCCTAGCTATGTGTGCTTCTGCCCCTGTTCAAAGTGCAGAGCCAGTTACTTTTACTTCTAGCATCATTGCAACATCTATCCCCTGTAGCAGTAGCAGTCCCTCAGGAACCCCTCAGTCTATAAAATATCCAGTATGGAAATACATCACTCACTGTCCACAAGCTAAACATGTTGCTATCTGTTTTCTGTTTAACCCCTTAAGGACCATTGATGTGGCAGGACCATCACGCTGGTCCGGCACTTAAGGACCAGTGACGGTCCTGGCAAGTCATATACTTTTACTCACCATGCTCCAGTAGGAGCGCGGTGAGTAATACCGGGGACTGAAGTTGATCGCTCCAAGACCGGAGTGATCTCTCGTGATCAGTCACGTGGGACAGCACGTCAAAGTTTCCTATGTGGTCCTTAAAGCACCGCACACCCCGGGACCACTGGTCCTTAAGGGGTTAAAAAACACGTGACCAGGGAGAAAGCAAATTCATATCTAGGCACATCCTCATTGATATCCCAGATGTAATAAAACAGCAGGTGGAATTTGGAGACAAAGTAGCTGCACATCAGAGGAGAGAAGACTATCAGCAGTAGAACCACTTGTAAATGTTCACTGGACCAAATGTTACGTAACAGTAGTGTTGTAGATGTCTCAGATAATGTGATAACATTTTCTTCAGTAAAAATAGCACCCCTTGCCTACTATTGCTGTTGTACAATTGCGAAGCATGAATGAGGATGACTAAATTAGTTGGAGATGACAAGAGGGATAAGAGAGCCCCAACACAACCTCCAGTACCACCAGTCATGTTGATAAAACAATAAAATTACACAGTTCTTCTATGCTGACAAAAATAATCCAGAAGCACATTGTGGGATGGCAAACTTACTGAAATGTTAGAGGTTGTCATGCTGCCCTATTGGTTTTTGTTGAAACGACATGATGTTATGTATCGTACCTGCTGGCATATCTCAAGCTGCAGTTATTTTTCAACGATGGCAGTGCCAGCATTGTACAAGCAGGTGGTTAATGTGGTGGGCAAAAATCTGTAAGTGCAATATGGTAAGAAAGTCCACCTGACCACAGATGGAAAAGTGGCCAGATTACATTATGACTGTCACTGCTCACTGTGTATCCTTCACATCAGTAGGCAGCAACACAATAAGATCACTGCCATTGTTGCTTCTAGCTCAGGCACTAGTAGTAAAAGCCAGCTGCAGGAACTGAGATGAAAATTGCATTATGGAGGATGAGAGCAAGAGAATGTAGTGGCAGAAAAACTACTGCAAATCATAGTGATATAGAAATAATCAAAATGAATATATCCTCAACATCAGCAATAGCACCATCACAAAAATTAGCAGAATACTTTGCATCTTCACAGAAAGCAATTCATGTGTCTCAAGGGAAAAGGTCTAACGTGTAGTGGCACTAGCACTTGTCTATAGAACTTATTCTCAGAATATGGACAGGTAACTGATGCATGTGAACACAGTCTGACTCCAAGGAGTGACCTTCTTCAGGCGAGAGATGCATGTGCATGTAAAAATGGTTACAGCATATCTGCAAGAGAAGTTAGTTCTAGGCCAAAATTATAACCCACTTCAGTACTGGAAACAAAACAGATTGTGTGGCCAGCACTGGTGCATGCTGCAATGGAAGCCCTTGTTTGCACAACCGCAAACTTGCATTCAGAGCAGGTTTTCAGTGCAGCAGGTTATATTGTTAATGGCCATAGCACAGGTCTATCTACCAGCAGTGTTGGTTGACTTATCTTAACCAAAATAAAAAACAGTATCTAATATCATCAGAGTATCAAGTAGCAGAAGGAGAAAAAAACACACATAACAGAGAAGCATATGGCACATGTAGAAACAGCATCACAGAGGAGGAGCAGGGATTTGCACATTTCCCACTGTTGCCATCATCTAGGACAATTGGGACCAGTGTGATAAACACTGATGAATGTTGCTGTCAAGCCTTTAAAAAATTGTTTTCAGGCCTTTGTCCAAATAAGCCACCACCAGGAACATCGTATGCCACCCACTAGCAACATTATTGTGTTTGCTCTTGTGTCATTTGAGCATCAAATTTTCCATCACAGGATCAGGCTGGTGTATTATCCACTATGCCCATGTGTAGAAGAGGTGGTGGAAATGGTACTGGGTTATCATTTCCACAGACTGTGGTGGTCGAATCAGCAGTAGCAGTGATGTGGAACAGGTGTTACTTCCTTCCTACTAGCTCTAGCGCCACTACACAAAAAGCCACTACCACTTCATGCTCATCTGGGGGGAGAAGTTGTACAATCACAATAATCCTTCTCCTCCTTCCACAACTCCCTTAACAAAATGGCTGTTGGAATATTTTTTCTTGGAGGCAGAGAGGGACTGTGAAGTTATTATCAACAACTGCAGTATACACAGTGTGTGAACATATTGTGAAGGGGTAAAAGGACTGGGATCACACGTTTTGGCATTTCTTCTCTATGCATGTTGACAATGTTAAAACTTCCCCAAAGAAATAAGGTGGTGTTAGTCATTATACCTTATCCATCCCACAAAAACTAGTTACTAGTGGTGGCTGGGAAATGTGTGACTCTTGTTTGTTGTTATTTCTCATTTAATCCTTCCACCCACAGGGCACTGGGACCTGATTCCTCGGGGAAATTGTGTCTCTAATTTTCTTACTTTCCACTCTGTTTCTTCCTTGATCTTCTTGTATTTATTCTCAGCACATTGTGCAGAATGCAGAGAGTAGTGGCAGTGTTAACTTCTATCTCTCCTTACTCCCTGCCAGTCTCTCCTTCTCTGGCAACACTGTCCTCCTGTCCATTTCTGTTATCTCTCCTCCATTATGACAGTCTCTCTTTTCTTCTCTCTTAACCTTTGCAATCATCTCCTATGACCATTCTCTTACTCAGCTATGTTAGCAACAAGTGAGTGGGTCAATAATTCTAATACTGCAGGGAGTCACTTGTATTTTGTGTATGTGTCTTCTTGCACCAAAACGTACTAGTAAGTTGGAAGCTGTTTGGGAGCCAGTTCCTTTTACCAAAGTGTACTAATGTCAGGACAGGTGTATAGCCATACCTGGGAAATTTCAAAATGAGTTGAGCCTGAGATGAACATTATAGAGCAGCGGTTCTCAACCTGTGGGTTACGACCCCTTTGGGGGTCGAATGACGATTTGCCAGGGGTCACCAAAAACCATCAGAAAATTGGTTTAACATGACCTCAGGTGCCTCTGGCTTGTGGTGAGCCGGAGCGGATGATGCCCTCCTGTCAGTAAACAAGCCTGCGCCTTCCCAGACATGGTTCCCAAATGTTCTAGCCTAGCGACTAGCGATCCCCTGGCTCTGCGGGAAGCTGGGGAACAGGATCCAGCTGCCAGTCTCTCCACTGTGTGCTGGGGGAGGCATGCGCAAGCCATCTACCAGGGTGAGTGGTTATTGTCCTTTGAATACCAGAGAGGCACACAAAGGGTTAACATTTTAGCTACTCACACAGGGAGTCCTCACGGCACATTGCAAATTACAGCAAGGCCATTAAAAGGTGTTATTCCCAGCAGATCTGAAATGTTACACAGTGAAGAGGATTGGACATGGGTGTCAAGTAATACTGCGAGTGGGTGGGTGTAAACAAGATGTTTGTGTGTGTTATTGTAATATAACGTGAGCATAGGGTACAGATCAGCATTACCTATGTGTGTATATGTGTAATATAGATAACAGTGCGATTAGTCAAGTGGGATATAGATTGTTAGTGTGTGTGTGTAATAGTTTAAGTATTGGGCTATAGATCAGGATAACCGGAGTGTAATAGTGTGGACCTACAAAACATGGAGCCAGCTTATTGCAAGGTACTTGGAGATTCAGATTTCTGGAGGACAGCCACACTCTATCCCCAACTTGGAAAACAGGAGCAGGACGCCTCCTGCTGTCTGCATGTCTCTGATTGCTCTCTGAGGACCTTTGCAGGGTATTCTGAACCGGTGTCCATGTGGAGCGGAGCTGCCCAATATGCTCATCCAGAGCTGGAATGTCTTGTGCCTGAAAGGAGTCCAGGAGCAGCGATGGTTGGAACCCATAGTTGAGCAGGAAGGAAGAGCTCCCGGACGAGGAGTTTATGGCACAATTCCTGTCAAACTCAGCCCACTGCAATAGGTCAGCCCAGTTATCATGATGGTCAAAGATAAAATAGTGCAAGAATTGTTCCAACCCCTGGTTGGATCTTTAAGCAGCACCATTCGTCTGGGGGTTGTAGGCGAGGAAAATGACAGTTTGATGCCCATCTGGTCACAGAAGGCCCACCAGAACCTGGACACGAACTGACTCCCATGGCCGGAGACCAACAACTTGGGTACTCCATGGAGTTGGAACACCTCTCTAGCAAACACCACAGCCAATTCTTTGCAGGAAGGTAGTCCCTGGAGAGGGACGACATGAGCCATTTTGGAGAAATGGTCCACTATCATTAGTATAACGGTACACCCCTTGGACACTGGCAGCTCCACCATAAAATCTATTGATACGTGCGATCATGGGCGCTCACCATTCGGAACTGTCTGGAGCAACCCTAGAGGAAGGTGTCTTGGGGTCTTAGAATGAGCACAAACGGAACAGGCTTCCACAAAAGCTGTACAATCTGCTCTTAGATTGGGTCACTAAAAGAGCGGAGATACAGATCAAATCAGTTGGTCACGACCAATATGTCCAGCTGCCTTCGAGGAGTGGTAAGTCTCCAGCAGTTTGGTACGGAGAGGCTCGGCTACGAAACATTTGCCACTAAGTTTTTCTGCTGTAGCACCACCCTGGGACTCCAAGATCTCCTTGCCTAATAGAGATGTGATACTAGTTTGTATGGTAGCCAGTATGCATTCTGGGGAAATAATAGGCACAGGTGCACTCTGCGTCTCACTGTCTGGCCCAAATTGCCTAGACAGAGAGACAGCTCGAACATTCTTGGACCCTGGAAGATATGAGACCACAAAATTCCATGCAGCTAATCAAAAAACCCAGACAATACACACAGATATATACTCTATATATGCACACAGTGGTGAAACAAATCACTGGGGGGTCCCACACTGCAAACAGTTTTTGACCGCCTCCAAAAAAACTATCCCAAGGGCATACCCAGAACCTCCAATGAGCTGGACAGAGATGCTCAGCTAAAAGTGTCCTATCCATGGTGCAATCTTTTAGCTCACTAGTGCCTTTCACAGAGAGGAAATATCCTAAAGCACATCATACTGATCCTATCAAAAGGCAGTCCAGCCAAGAAGTGCCAGGCAATTCCTCTCAGAACAAGGGAAGCAGCCAACCCCAGACGTACATTATGGCCTTGTTGGGCCTCGTCATTGAGGTGAAGCTGATTTCTCTAGGCACTGTGAGCAAGGAGTCCACATCTGGGTGACCAATCCCAAGGGCACTTTGCATATGCTTCTCTTGTTCAGAGAAGAATTGCCTTTTGGTAGATCAGTATGATGTGATTTAGGATATTTCCTCTCTGTGAAAGGCGCTAGTGAGCTAAAAGTGTTTGCACCCTGGGTAGTGCACTTTTCCTATAGAGCCTCTTCAATTCAAGGGCAGTCTCGTTCCTAGTTGAGCATCTCTGACCAGCTCTTTGCACATACCTAGAACCTACTGGATCCTGGGACTGATGGACCGCTTTAGATGCTGAGCCTCATGCAGTTACTCCCCTTTATGCACACAGATGATACAAGCATAGCACAAGTTTGCTACAGTGTTCCCTGGAAATACCCATCAGGTAAAAAAGCATTAGAGCCTCCACTGTTTGTATTTGTTTTATTGGCTCTTCACACTTCTTTCCTCACGTTTCCCATACTTTCTCCTTCTATTCCCATTCTCCTTCTTCCATCCCATCCACCTTCGTTCTCATCTTATCACCTCCATTCTTTTTTTCTTCCTTCCCAAGATCCCATCCCTCTTCATTCTGTCTTCAGATGCAATGGGTAAGAAAGGGGATGCAGAGCAATATACTGCACAACCAGCTGTAGCTCAGAGATTTAAAAGGGGATTATAAATGAGAGCTTCAGCCTCATTTAGCTTGTTCTTTAACCTTTTTCAGTGCCAAAAGGGTGTATAGCCATTGAACCCTGCTCCGATACTCAAAGTGTCAGTATAATGTAATATGTCCCCCTCTTACCATTCCTCCCTTACTCCTGCCCCCCAATTGCATGCTCTCCCCATGGCACCCTCACCTCCCACATTATCCCTCTCTCATGTCTCTCCACCCCATTGCCCATCTCTATCCAAGTTATCTCGCTCTTCTCTCTTCCACATCTCCTGCCTTTATTCCTCAACTGGCATCTCTTCCACTGTTTTGCCTTCCCCTTCTTCTCCCCTTGTGCCCTTTATCCACCCATTGCTTGCTCTCTCCACTTTAATATTTCTCTCCCCCCTTTGCCCTTATTTTCTCCTTTTTTCTTTCTCTCTTTCTCCAGCTGAAATATAGCTACGTGGAGCTTACAAATGAAATGGAGTTTTACAAGTGATACCACAGAGCTTACAAATCTATAACTACCCATTACAAACTCCGTGGTATCACCAATATAGCTCAGTTTCAGTTGTAAGCCTAGTGATATCACCAGTGTAGCTCCATTCTAAATGCAATCTCTATGGTATCTCCAGTGTAGCTTCATTTCAGTCATACGTTGTAAGCTTTGTGA